>CM075449.1:12121427-12685782 GCA_037832335.1 Carallia pectinifolia
GAATTCATCAGATGGTTGGTTCTCAATTAGGAGGTGTATAGGTAAGCCTTGAGTTTACATAGAACAAGGAGTTGGGATGATAGGTTGAAAGTGTTGTGGAAGGTTAAAGTTCCTGAGAAAATAAGATGTTTCTTATGGTAACTGTCTTATGGTAAGTTGCTGACAAATGTGGAGAGATGTATTAGAGGGCTGTCGGATGATTATATCCATGCTATTTGTGGGGTGCAAGAGGAAAACTTGCTGCATTTGATCAAGGATTGTCACTAAGCTATTGTCTTGTGGAATGCTCTGTTGAATCCTACTTACAAAAGCCAGTTTTTTCATGCTCCCTTGGCTGATTGGCTTTTATCGAATTTAACAGGTCAGTTTGGTCTCCAGATGAGTAAGGAATGACTAGTGGTTTTTGTCAATGTTTGTTGTTAGAATTGAAGTGGCAAAATGAGCAAGTAGTTGGAAATAAATCTATTCTAAATTATTCAGTTGCTTTCATTCTTAAGATGGCAGATAGGTGTGACAAAATGGATTCTGCAGTGTTGCCTAAGTTGACTTCACAAACACCTCTAATTGGTTAGTCTCCTCTAGTGGGGGGATTGGGTGAAGGTCAACACAGATGGAGTTATTAAGGAAGATGGGAGGTTAGTTTTAGCGGGTAGGGTAATTTGGGATGCGTGTAGGAAGTGGTTAATGGGGTTTACGTTTCATATTGGATATTTCTCATTTCTAGTGGCAGAGCCTTGGGTATCCTCAGCAGCCTTCAACTAGCATGGAATTGTGGTTATCGGAAAGTCCAGTTGGAATCAAATTTGTAGTTAGCCTTACTGTGCTTATAAAAAGAGGTTTTTATTACCCATCCCCTATATAATTTGATTTTTAGTTATCCTGCAATTTTGCATCGTGATTGGAGGGTGAAAGTCTAGCATATATTTTGAGAAGCCATCAAAGTGGTTGATTGGATAGCGTTATGGGCTCTATCGAAGCAATGAGGCTCTCAGATAAAATTTCAAGCCCTGGATGGGGTGGTGGATTTGTTGAAATAGGATTGTGTGGGGTCTTTTAGTTTAAGGAGTCGTCTAAATCTCTAATTTGTAATTTGGTTTTAAGCCCCCATTAGACAAAAAAAAAAAGAAAAAAAAAAAAGGAAGAGACCACCATTAGCACCATTTGTGTGATTTAATTGTTTAAGGGATTTGAATCTATCTGAAAAATTACAAGTCAAATACTATTAGGTCAAAGGGTGAGAATAAATTTGTAATTCACCGTCTGATAAAAAAATAGTGTAATCATCTGGTTACTTTATGCCTCTCTAGATATAGAGTTGTAATACTCCTTAATAAGACTGTGGACACTACTCTTATTTTCTCATTATATTCAAAAAAAAAGGAAAATGAGAGATAAATAAGGAAAAAGAGTTATTATATTCATATTTGAAAAAAATCTAAACAGTGAGAGAAAAGGTTAATATTTTTCTCTTTAACCCATTTATTGTATTCTTCGTAATTTTGAGAAAAAAATTATTGATTTTTCTATCGAATTTTAAAAAATAATTAACCTATTCATATAAATTCTTTTTGTTAATATTCATTAGTGCTAGAACAAGGATAAAATTAAAATTTTAAAAATTTTCACTCTTTTTTAAATAAAATTTTTTTAAATTTTCTTCCTTACGATCACATTATCTTTTCTCAAAAATGGAAAAGATGAAAAGTTTTTCATCAATTTATTTTCTTTTTTCCTGTTTTCTTTTCATTTTTCCTTCTTCTCAAGAGTAAATGACTGGATTATTGTGCCTTGTCCGAATGACCTTACATTTCCTCCCGCATTTTTTGTAAAGACAAATGTTTTGCAATCATCAAGTAAATATTAGTCACTTCATAATATTGAACAATAAAATTGGATTAAAAATATTGCCACGGTGAATTATACTTAAAAAGTGAGAATACTATAATAGGATAATATACTTTTTAGTTTTAAATTTTTATAAATTTTTACAATTAACTCGTAAATTTTTAATTTTTCTAATTGATTATATCTTTCAAATTCTTTACAATCAAATCTCTCTCATCAATGATCAAGTCTCCGACCGTTTAAAATGTACTATGACCAAACGAATATGCATAAACAAAATAAAATGTAAATATTGCTTCTTTCATACTTCTCTGTTTTAGTATTTTCAAACAAATATTGTATTTAAGATTTTTTTGTAATTCACTTTAGTTTAATCGAAGTATATTTTAAATAATTTGACTTACGACCATTGACAGAAATGATGTGATTGTAATGAATTTAAAAAAAGTTACAATTAAAAAAAATTTAAAAATTTAAAACTTAATTGTATAAATCTATAAATGTTTATAACTAAAAAAAGTATTATCTCATACTATAATCAAACAATATACAAAGTTTTCACAATAGGACTGTTGTATATAGAGATATATTGTTGCTTTGCATCCTTTATATTTGGAAGGCTTCGCGTTCTCAATCGATGCAAGATTCTCTGGTTGGGTGTTACGATTGGGATTCAGTATTTAAAAAAAAAAAAAAAAAGAGAACGAAAGAATCGCAATTGATCACTATATTTCTTGAATCAAAGGAAACAACAGATGAAACATAAATTTGGGATCAATACCCTCTCCGGGATTTGCTTTTCGATCATAATCAAATTCAAATGGCGCATTCATTAGGGGTACTTTTTTGCGGCCTTGGAGTCTTGTCATCGGGTGACTATAGTAATTTTTATTCAACTATCTCTTCATTTCAGATAATAAATTGCAGGCAATTCCAAATACTGTTGAGCCATTGAACGGCTGGCTCATTTCTTCTTTACATGCAGTTGACCTCACTATTTAATATTTACTACCACCCATGTTAAGCACCACCGTCAAAAAAAGCATGAGGCTAAATAGGCGAGGAATGTCTTAACACAGGACATACGCGACATAGAAATAGAATTAGGCAAGATGATCATGATACTGTTATTTTCGTTGATTGCGTTCATGCATCGAATAATTATTAAATATACAAACAATGGTTAGGATAATGTGACATCCAAGTTTTGAAGTTCTACGTCTGACTCATGTTGAAGTACACGTTTCCATATAACATTTTCATGCACACATAATATCTAGTCGAAGCATTTTCACTTATCATCAAAAGTTATATGTTAAATTAGGTTTCGTCTTTGGCAGTGATCATTTCTCGTTACTGGATCTTGCTTATAATGGAAACCAGCTCGCTTAGAATTGATTAGGCTAAACTTAATTTTAAAAGGATTTACAATTGAGATAGCAAAAAACATTTAATTAAGAAGACTGAGGTTCGAATTTCAATCTCCCTCTTATTTTTCCCTACCTTCTCCCTCATATAATTTATATAACCTTGCTATCTCCTATTTCGGCCAAAAACAAAAAAGGAACTACAGAGTTTAGATTAAGTTAGTAAAAGATACCACTAAAATTAATGCGTTTTTTTTCTTTTTTACGAGGAAGAAGAGAGTGGCTCTTGTCTCAAATTAAGAAAAGTCGAGATGTGTATTTATGGGATGGTTTAATTATCAATGGCCAAGAAGTTAAACTTATTTAGCGATATGTTGGAATGTTTAAAAACAACACTAGATTACCAGTTTACCACCCATAAATTCTTTTTCCCTGAAAGAAAAAAAATAAAAAACTGAGAAGAAAAGATAAGAAGAAATTGTTCACGTGTTGGTGTCTGCTTGGCAGCATGCTACATGTGCTGGAGGCAGTGGCGACCCAATTTGGATAAGAAAATAAAGGAAGTCATGTTCCTCTGGGCTCATCTCGCTGATCTTGCCTTTTAATGGCTTCCTTATAGCTTTCGAGATTGTAATTTGGTCGGTAATTTGGTGTGTTTTTCTTGTATTAATTTAAGTTCAAATTCCTTTACTGCCACCTACTCTTAAAATAAACAAAATTTATACAACTGATAATGAGTTTCATATTCATTAACACCGAAATTAAAGTTGGGCATAAGAAAATCTATTCAGATCTAACAGTACTTGAATGGATGCCAATGAGTGATCTTATTGCCTTTGGATTTGCATAAAGCTGCCTAGGAAGAAATTTCCTTAGTTTGAGAGTTGAGACTTTGCAGCACCTTCCCTCTAAACTACATACGACTGTTCCATCATCAGGAAGAGCGAAGATAACAACACAAAGCCAGAGACAAAGGGGTACTTAATTTATGGCTTCTTGGAAGAAAACCATTACGAACCCCTTCAAAAAAGCTCGCACTTGCTTCAACCAACAGCCCAACAACAGGGACGATAAGAAGTTCCGCACAGGTACATGCATGCAATTCCAACCTCCAGATATCAACGCCATAAATTAATACACTAACCCTCGCATCAGATTAGATAGCAAAAATTTTGCTACTGAATTAATTACTTGCAGGGAATGAAAACCGTGGGATGGACCTGCACGGAGAAGTGATGGCATGCGCTTACAAGGATGTTCAAGTGATGTGGTCGATTCTTGACAAGTCCAAGTCTACTTCCTACGACATCACTTCTTAACACATCCATTTCATTATAATCGCCCAACCTCTCACAATACCTGCAATCATCATTATGTATGGTACCAGCTGCATTTTTCCCCGTAAATCTGGTATTATATAATTAAGCAGTTAGTGGTTTTGTATTATAAGGAAGTGCTGGTGTCAGTATTTCCTCGAGCAATTCCTATCGCATACTTTAAAAGAAAAAAAGAGCTCCGTCAACTGCTAGAAGCAACTAGGATCAGTTTAGAAGCCAGCCAGACAGGCAAATGTTCAAGGAAATAGCCCCTCACAAGTTTGGAGAAGGTGGCAATTCAAAGTTTGTAATCTCTGGTCATCATGCCATGGTTTTTTGCCACAGGGAATCCCCGTGATCCATAGTGAAAATCACGGTGAGATTCGTGTTGGGATTCTGCAGTTTTATCACTTTGTACCATTATCCCTCGTACCACTTCCGCAGAATTCTACTTCTACCAGTTTCTCAAATCCTATTTAGTTATTTATAGCAAAGACTTGGCCCAATTAGCTACATTCCCAAGATTCTTGCAAATATTTCTCCTCCCCCTCTTGCAAATATTTCTCCTCCTCTCCCCCTCCACCACTCACTCCCCCCCCCCCACCACCTCCCCCCCCCCCCCCCCCCCCCCCAAACCAAACAAAAAAAGGCAGATTCCATAAAATGAAAACAGCCAATCCAACCTTCAAGCCTCCTTTTTGCTCGCCATTTGCGTATTAATTTGTGGAAAATATCTATATCGAAGTGTGCGCTTCATTCAGAATGACAATTTCAACTTCACTGCCAATGCAGACCGACTCTGCGTAGAGCAGATTTGTTGTCCAGGATAAATATCAGTATCTAAATGCGTGCTTCATTCAGAATGACAATTCCAACTTCACTAGCAATGCAAAACAACTCTGTCGTCGTGCAGAATTGTTATCCAGGGGGGAATTACATGGATAGTCTGAGGGCCTATTTTGCTTTTGCGATAGAGAAGGGTCGTTGTGTTCCTGCCTACATCAAGGGGAAAATTTACCATCTCCACATCAAGTTCACAGGATACTTTTAGTCTCCCAATAAAATTGGGAGATGAACCTAGTATTCCAAAACAGCCACAGAAACAATCTACGAGTTCTGTTGTTGATAAGAACTTCACCTAAGAATCTCTTTGTTTCCTGACCATCTGCATAGAATCTGTGGCAACTCAAACAAAATATAATGCATCCATCAAACAAACAAAAAAAAAAAAAACAAAAAGACGAACAATACAACATCCATGAGCTGTGTGAGGCTGCACCAATTTACGCAGCTCTGAGATTCTCTCATCCACTGGTTTCACAAGTTCTGCGTGTGTTTGGCAAGAACTGTCCAGGCCATTAGCAAGATGCTGAGGTTCCCGATGTTTAAATGAAGGCAAAGAAAATGGCGCAATTCACCTTACAGTTGGGTCCCCAGTGTCTCCCAAACTCCACAATTATCGAGCATTCCTCTCTTCCTTTGCTTCAAGGGCATCCAATTCCTCATTTGAAAGAATGTCAACAATAGGCTCATATACATCCCACTCCTTTCTTTTCCTGAAATATAAGAGTAAAAAACTCTATAAGTTTCCAAGTAATAAACATCACGTGATTGAAATTGAAGCACCAATCAATTTCTTATGATGGCTACCAAACCGGGTAACACAAGTGGGTCAAGGGATAATAAATGTTTGATATGGTGCATCACACTTGGAAACATTATACTCTATCTAGTGGTAGGTGGAATAACTGCAACAGGGCTGCAGTTGTGTTATGGATAGAGATGGAAATACTGAAGCCATAACACTGTTTTGGAGTTAATAGGAATGACGAAGCAGAACCCTTACAGTCTCCTTTTCACCTCTCCAACCATTTATCATTCATGAGACCTTAATCATAAAATGTGCAGCCAACCAAGAGGTTCCTGTAGAGCTTATGAGACAAGACTAGGCTTACAAAATCTACTTGTTTAGGTCATTGTTCATACCAATTAGCATATGAGTGTGTCAGCAAAAGTTAGATACGACAAAAGAATCTTTCAAATTGGAGGTCCTTCTGCGTGACTAAAATACAAGCTTTTTAGTAGCTTTTAGAGTAAGCCTAGCTACGCTAATGCATTAATCATCAAATTCCTTTTCTTTCCCCTCCTTTTGTTCCTCTCCTACTCCTAGCGTTTTTTTTTTTCTGTCCAATACATTTTCCATCTCTTTTCCTCTATGTTATTTGTCTTGTCTTAACGGTGTACATCAGTCCGCCTGAGGCAGCAGAAGTAACCCATCGAGCAATAGTCCTATGGGTAGGAAAATAAAACAACAAAAAAATGGACAACAGAGTCTAAGATTAAGGACAGGACAGGAAATAGATGGCTAGTCACAATCAGCTAGCGGAAACCACAATGGTCATGTCATTGGTGAACTACAAAGAATGCAACATTTCGAAAGATGCAGATGGATTAACACGGTGAGTGTTTGGCTGATGAAAATTGTTTGGTGATCATCCCACCGGTGCAAAATGGAATGCCATAAATCTGTACAGGCGTGTTCCCTTTCTTCTAGGAATTGTTGTGAATATAAATTTGTTTAGAAATAATAAATTTTCAGGTGAAAGAAAACTTGTGATTCCGCAACACAGTAGAAAATGGAAAGACATACCGGACAACACTATATTTGTTGCTGAATAACTTCATCAAGTCCGCAGCAATACCACCTGCTTTACTGTGTGCATGTGTGTGCGTGAGAGAGAGAGGGTGCACTCAGTCGCAGGGAAGCTCTAATGATGTTTGTAATGCTATCCATCTCATCATGTGTCAAATCTCCTCTCCACAAAGTTGAATTGAATCTAAGGCAACAAGAATGTTATGGCAAACCTGGCAGTGACATGTTCGGCAAACCTACGACCCTTTTTCGTTATTCTGCTTTCTCTTGCTGTAGCTACATTTTGTACTGCAATCTATCACACCAAATAAAATGTAGGGACAAAAGGTAAAACAAAGTTACTGAATTCTATCTGCCCAGCAACAAAATAACTGAATCAGGCACAATGAAACAACACAATAATGTCAATCAATTAAACAGTGGAAACATAACCTCATAAAGCTGTTCTCTGATTGCAAATGCAACAGCAGGCTGCGACAAAAGAGGTGTAAAAATGATCTTAGGAGTCAGCAAACTAAAGATTCCTACACATAAAATGAGGAGCAAGGCAGGAAGCATGGGGAAGGATGCGTGTCCATGTGATTGATAATTGATCTGTTATACGTACCCCAACTTCAGGGTCTTCAATGCCTAAATCTTTGCAAAAGGTTCTAGCAAACTCTTCAGGGTCACTGTCAAAGTTGTTCAAGTCCTGAAATCCATTAAATTGCATATGCATTCAAGCCAGAAATCCACTACTTCCAAATGCATTTGCACCAGACATCCATTATTCCAGATGCATTGATGCCACAGGTCCTTAAAATTGTGTTTGGGAGGGGGGGAAGGGGGAGAGGGAGAGGAAATTGAGAGAATTAAGGTAAATTGTTGTGTTTGGGAAATGTTTGAAAAGTGGAAGAGGAAAGTTTCTAATTCCCCTAATCCTCCTTACCCACCAAAACCAATCCTCCCAAAAATTAGAGGAAAGTTGTTAATTCCCTACTAAATTTATTAAATGACTTAATTACCCCTTACATAATTTAAAAATTACAATTTTATTTAAACAAAATATTTAAATAAAATTTGCTGTGAAGGATAAAATTATTATTTCAATACATTTTATATTCTTTTTCCCTACTTTCCACCATTTCCCAAACAAAAGAATTTAAGATTTTCCTCCCTCCCGTTACCTTGTCCCAAACACAAGAGACGATAGAAAATATTCATCTCCTCTAATGATCTTCTCCTTCACTTTCCTTTCTCTCAAGAATTTTATCCAAACACAGTGTAATGGTTGCATGATTTAACACAAATCATAACTAAAATCACAGAAATGTTTAAGTGTATGGCAAAATAAAAAAGATAATGTATAACATTTCACAATGCATAAGTTAACCTGTATTAAAAAAACAAGTCAAAACACCAAAAAAAAAAAAAAAAAAACACAAAGAAAATAATTTCTAAGCATGGAATGCAGTATCTAGTATCTCCTCTCACCCACAAAAATTGGTCCTTGATAAGAGTGTGATTCACCCGAAGATCAAGCTGAGAAAAGGGAAAGAAAACACACCATTTCATATTTCAGGAAAGAAACAACCAAAAAATAAATAAATAAAGACCAGTTTGTGGAAGAAATACACCATCATAAAAGACAAACCTTGATTGGAACAATCTTCTCTCCAGCGTACATATCTTGCCCTTCATAAGACCGAAACTCTGCCAACTGTGTCTGAAAATGGGAGAAGAAAAAATAATCCTTCTTACCAAAAGCAATCATATAATGAAAGATAATCAGTGCCTATTGCCATTTGTAAAACTTCGTCACCAATCACGATTGTCTAATTATCCGAAAAACGCCAGACGAAGAATTAAGAAAAGAAATTCGATAAGTCAATTAGCAAAAGAACTAAACATCAGTAATATTCAATTAGAGTTTGTAAACTTAAAGTAACACTTCATTGAGTTCACTACAAGCGGTATGAGGTTTGAGATGAAAAAGGCATATAATAAGCATGACTAATGCTAACCATTATGCAAATTGTACCGTGAAATATCCCGAAATTTATAATAATAGAAATAATCGTTAATTTTTTCATTTTTTAATTTAACGGTGTTAGAAAAATTAACGATTCTTTCTACAATTATACATTTCAGGATGTTCCATAACACGGTTTTCGGAATATTTAGCATTACTCAATAAGCATTATCAACAGACAAAATAATTAATCAAAAACCTAAAATAGGGATAAAACACGACCAGGTCCTGTCCATATAATTAATCAAACCTCTTGATCGTGTGTTCGAGTCCTAAAGAATCTGTCCAGCCTGAGTCATTTTTCCTTAAAAAAAACAAGGACAAAAAAAAAAGAGAGTTAATGAAAAAAGCTTGGAGAATGAGAAAAACCTGAATGGATTGGGCAATCTGCGTAACGGAAGCAGGAGGAAGCTTCAAGTCTTTAACAGTCCTCTTTGCAAAGATCACCACCTCCGAATCTGGATCTATTTTCACGAATTTATTTTATCTAATTAATCCAAAAGACAACAAACAATGATAATAACATAAAATAAAATCAAAGTAACCAATAATAAATAAATAAGAGATTTCGTTTTTCAATAATGTTAACAATTTCAGGCTGAATAACGAAAAACAAAAAAAGAGAGAGAGAGAGAGAGAAACCAGAAGGATTCCAGGTGAAAGCATCTCGAAAGCGGTGGGGGCCGTCGATTTCAATGTCCAATCGAATTGGGACTAAATTATCGGCTGTTGGCCTGCTAATTTTACACAAATAAATTATTTATTTCGTTCAATTATCAAGTTTAGTGAAGGAGGAGGAGAAGAAGAAGAAGAAGCAGTAAAAATACACAGGAGTCAATTTAAAAAAAGGAAAAGGAAAAAAAAAAAAAAGGAAAGCCAGAATTTAAGATTCATACATCCTGAACTTGACGGGCGCTTTCGAAGAAGTTAAAGGCAGAGCCTTCATTGCAACTGAAGTTGATTTGAACTGAGCTTCGTTTTTCTGACCTCTGAGAGCGCGAGAGAGAGATAGAGCGACCACCAGACCAGTGGTGCGGTGTGGTGTACCAGAAAACAGAAAAAGATACATGGATCCGTTTGGGTGAAAACCCAATAAGTACGTAGGAAATTAATTTATTAAATTATAAAAAATATATTAAATTTAAAAAAATTAAAAAATTATTTAACATCATTAAATTTAATTTAATATATAACTTTTGTGTATTCACCCATATATTATTGGTGCATATTATTTTTACTCATATAATATATGAGTATAGCACACTCACTTTCTAAAATACTTTTCACCGGTTGTGGAGGTTAATGACACAAGGCAAACTAGAATTGTAAAAACCCAATTATTTGTTTGAACTACGATCGAAGCCGCCCTCTCGTAAAGCAAATGTAGGTTTGCTTCTCATCCTCAAACCCTAGCTGCACCTTCGACAATCCTCTTCTTCATCCTCAAACCTTAAACAAGATTTTGACTCTTCAATTGTGGTTCTCTTCCGAAGCAATATGTCTCTTGTTAGTTGTTATCCAAACTCCCGGCACTAGCCATCCCTGCTTGCAGCTTCGGACACCTCTTGAATTCGATTCATCAAAATCACATTATTTTGAAAAATAGCAGATCTCTGATTTTTCGTTCACTAGATCCAAACCGTATCATCAATTCCCTATCTCGAGCTTGAAAACCCTCTCGTGCAAGTCGTTTTTCCGTCCTCCGGATTAGTGTAATATCAAGCAGATGCTAGAGTAAGTGTGCATCAATTTTCTTTAGCTATTCATGATTGACCATCTTCTAAATTAAAATTCAGTAAAATAAGATTATCTTCCACGTTCGATTTCAAATAATGGGAGTGGATCTTTTGGTGAAAATAATCAAATTATTTAAATCATCAAGTTTATCCCAACAAATGAGGTGTTATTGATTCTTTTGAAGAGAAGAGAGCTTTGGCCTTTGCACAAATCTTTTGGGGTTTACTTCGGATTATACTCAACTAGTTAGTAATAGCTTGTATATCTTTGTGATTGAAATTTGACAAAGAAAGATACCGGGACAGGGGTATTGATTCTTTCAAGAAAGAAGGCAGCTTTGGTCTTTGAGATAAATCTTTTGGGTTTAGCTGGAAATTTACTCGTGTAGGTATTTATTTTCTTAATCAAAGATTTGATGCAGAATGACATATTTTCGGTATTCGACAGGAAAATGATGTAATTTCTATTATTGCCTTATTTTCTTTCTTTTTTTCCTTGTTATTTTTGGTTTTTCTAAGAAGAGGTCAAATGATGAGGGTTTCCTCGGTTGATCTCTATTGTCTACACTGCTTTTGACGGGTTTGCATCTGTCCCATTGTACCCCTCGTTTTGTTTTAATCTCCATAGCTTGATTGCTTAATCTATAGCTGAAAAACAATGGCTATAAGTTTGAGCCGTTTACTCTAGTGAAAAATAATGCTGCCTATATGTGTGGTTTATCTGCAAAAAAAGGTGTGGTGATGAATGTTTCATTCTTCTTCAATTAACTTTATTATCTGTCTCCAACATTTGCCTTTAACCTCTAACTTGATTCAATAGAATGCACAAATATAGGTATTTAGATGTCTATTTTTGCTCATTGTATCTACATGCACATGCGTTTAATGATTTAATTCATTATAAAAGAGTCTAGCTTGTAAAAGCTTTAGAATCTTTGAACAAATAATAGCAACATCTTGGACTTGGGCATGAGGTGCCAACAGCTCATTGTTGATCCTAGTACTGTTTGTTTTTTCTAATTGCACGGTAAATTCTATTAATATTTGGATTATCCAATGACTAGCCTTGCGTGGTAGAAGTAACTTTTCACCATAGAAGATTCCATGTATATATTGTTCTTTTGGTGGGGCAATTAATGTATCATGTGTGAATTTCTATAGAGAAACAAGGAAAATGACACTTTGAGGACAATGGATGGTCGTTGAAAACCGTGGGGCATCAATCCGTGTTGGGGGAGACACAGAGAAACAAAGAAACAAATATTTTGAAGACAGGCAGCCAGCTTCCAACATGGATCCGTACGTGGTCACGTTCATGATTGCTGAGACCACCATCCTATGGAAATCACAAAGCAATAAGCCCTTTGGAGTACATGTTCTTCCTAAATGAATTTTCAGACTTTGCCCAGACTCCACTAGTAGTGATGAATAATTTTAAAGAGATAAATTGTTCTTATCAACTATTTATTGTTGCTGATCTTTCCATATAACAGGAAAGAAAAAAGGATTTCTCTGTTAGTATTAGCTTTGTTTGTCATTATGCCCCTCCCTAGTGGTTTTCACTTGGTCACAGTGTCTCAGGTTTGCAGGGCAGGGATGTTGCTTCCTTGGCTTGTTAATCTATGTCTTTATGTTGAATAATTTAATTGATATCATCATATATCAAATTAACTCTACGGTGGGCCTGATTTCTATGTTTCAAATAGTGTTTCAGTGTATTTTCATTGTTTGTTGGTGTTGATATTCCCCTGACTACTTTACCACTTGGAACATCATAGGTTCATATAGAAATAAATCTTCAGGTCTCCCTATGAGCCTATCAGTTTGTGATGCCTAATAGGAATACAAAAGATAAAGTCCGTAGCTCTCTATTAAGGAAGGCGGCAAGGGGGTCTTCTTGCACCTTTCTTTTTCCTGAGAAGTCTTTACACTGTAGTCTATTGTGAATTAAATCCTATATTTTCCCAATTTAAAGCACAAGGTTGTTTTTAAGCTTTAGTTTTGCAATCGTTTAATTGTATTTTTCACATATAAAGTATAGCAATTAGCAATGGCAAATGTGTGTTAAAAGGTCACCTAGAATATTATTTTGCATTAGAAAAAAAAAAAAAAAGATTTTTCCAATTTAACATTTTTTTGCCTCAACTTGCAAGCAAATAATTCTAAGGTATGTTTGCTTAGTCTTATAAGGACTACAAAGATTCATCTTCATTTGAACGATCCAGAAAAATGTACTTTTAAAAAACAATTTTGCTTATTAAAATTATGTTAAAGTGTAATCAACTCGAATTTCGCGTATTTGTGCACATTTTTAAAAATTTGCGAAGATAGATATTCAAAATTTAAGTTTATATCCAAATTCGGAGTAAGTGTTTATATGTAATTTTAAAAATTTAAATATTTAGACACTCAAAACTAAAAATTTGAATTTACTTCTATTCAAATTTTAAGTATTTATATATAATTTAAAATTTTGAGAAGTTTGGTATTCAAAACTAAAAATAATCTAGTTCTACTCAAATTTTGAGTAGTTTGTGATGGAAACTAAAAATTTGAATGAAAATATTAAAAATTTAAGTTTATTAATACTCAAATTTTGAGTATTCGTACATAATTTTAAAATTTAAGTAGTAAATACTTAAAATTAAAAAATTTGAGTAAAAGTACTGAAAATTTGAATTTATTTCTACTTATATTTTGAGTATTTATACATAATTATAAAAATTTGAATACTGAGGTATTTAAAACTAAAAATTTGAGTAAAAGTACTAAAAATTTGAGTAAAAATCTACTCAAATTTTAAGTACTTATATATAATTTTGAAAATTTGAGTAGTTGGTGCTTAAACTAAAAATTTGAGTACTAGTACAAAAATTTTAAGTATACTCCTACTTAAATTTTGAGTATTTGTACGTAATTTTAAAAATTTGAGTAGTTAGGTGTTAAAAACTAAAAATTTGAGTTTATTTTTACTCAAATTTTGAGTATTTATACAAAATTTTAAAAATTTGAGTTATTAGTGCTTAAACTAAAAATTTGAGTACTAATACAAAAAATGTAAGTATACTCCTACTTAAAATTTAAGTATTTGTATGTAATTTTAAAAATTTGAGTAGTTAGGTGCTAAAAACTAAAAATTTAAGTAGAAATACTAAAAATTTGAATTTACTTCAACTCAAATTTTGAGTATTTATACATAATTTTAAAAATTTAAGTAATCAAGTATTCAAAGCTAAAAATTTGAGTTTCGTTCTACTTAAATTTTGAGTAATTGTATATAATTTTAAAAATTTAAGTAATTAGTACTTAAGACTGAAATTTTTTGGTTTTATAAAGAGAAATTTAATTTCCTGCCAAAAAAACTTAATTTTTTTAATATATATGCTAAAATGATTAATCTTGTATTCGTTTTAACATCTATATTTTTATTTTTTAAAAATTTATATTTTATTAAATAATTTAAATTTTTTTATTTTATATCCAAAAACATTCTACATGTTTGTCTATATTTATAATGAAAATATTAATATAACAAAATATTTTAACTCAAATACAACACACAATAAATTTGGATGGAACAAAAAAGCAAAACTCGGTGCTACAGTCGGTCAAAAATAAACGGAGCCACATACAATAAAGAAAGAAAAAAAAAAAAAAAACCTTAAAAACAGGGAATGGACAACCGATTGTATACCAAATAACCGGTTGCCCTTTTAACCATGGGTGTAAGAACCGGACCGGACCGGCCGGTTCAACCGGAAAAACCGGGAACCGGTCCTTAGTCCGGTCCGGTTCACACAAAAAACCGTTCTGGATGAGAACCAGCCAGAGAACCGGCCGGTTCAACCGGAAACCGGTGAACCGGTACCGGTTCTTCCGGTTGGACCGGTTTGGAATTTTAAAAAAAAAAAAAAAAACCCTAAAGAAATTTTAAATGCTTGTTTGATTTTAAAGTTTAAATCCAAATTAGTTATGACTTTAGTTTTTAATATTTTATGGGTATTCATATTAATTTTGTCTTTGTTTAGATGGAAGAGTTCAAAATGAAAGAATTGTAACTAAAAATTCTAATTTAGTCCTCAATTGATTAAAATTTTCAATTTAATCTTTAAAATTTAAAAATTAATATTTAATCACTATTTATAAATATTATTTTTTAAATTAATTTTTATAAATTATATTTTATTAAATATACTAATTGTAATATCTTTAATGTATGTAAATATTAATATAATTCTTAAAATACACTTTATTTTAAATATTTATTATCATTCTTATATAATATAACATTTTATATAATTATATAAGTTATATAAAAATTTAATTTTTATATATTTAATATTAAATACCGGTTTTACCGGTTTAACAGCGGTTTTACCGGTCGAACCGGTTGAATCTTTAACCTCTCAACTTTCCGGTTCAATGACCGGTTCGGTTCTGAGAACCTTGCTTTTAACTCAATTCCATTGAGTTATTTTTACTCACCCATTTGGGTGAGTAAAAATAGATTTCCCCTATATTATTATGTAGTGACTCTCTTATTTGTTTTGGTCATAAAAAAGTTTAAGTGAGGAAAAACTGTCTCAATTCAGGGTTAAGGAAGATTGCAGGTTTCAAAGAGAATTTTCATTAAATTTATATTGAATTTACATATTATTTACTAAGAAAGGCGCTGGTAAAACTTGAACTTTAAACTTTTTAAACAAAAATCTAAAATTTTATCCAACTCAACTAATTTTCCGGCTGTGGTGACCCTCTTAGATAATATAGTTCTCTGCTGGGTCCAAAGGAAATAAGCCCAGCCCGGTTAGATTGCAAAGCCAGTCTGTTTCCACTTGGTAATCTCAATAAAGGATGTGTTTATCTTCGAATTAGTTTTTACTCAATTTAATGCAAATTGAAACGTATTAGCAAGTATGATTATTGGATTATTAACCACAAATATTAATCAATGCATAATTTACAATATTAGTATATTATACTAACGAGCTCAATAGGAATCGATTAATTTTTTTATTGGTACGTTGTTGTGACTTGTGAGGAGAGCATTATGAAGTAATCGATTGGATTAGTGATGTAATTCAGCTGATTTCTTACACTCATGCAAGGAAGGGCAGCAATGTTTAAGATATTTGTACCACTTTCAGATTTTAGAGGTATAAAAATATGTATTAAAATGTAATAAAAATATTAGTACAAAATTTATAAAATAGTTTATGATCTCAAAATATCAACTCATATTAATATATATTCGATGCAAATCAAAAATTAGTTAATAATAATATGATAGTTATTTTTTTAAATGATAAATATTGAAGAATATTTAAGGAAACAAGAAGAGGACTAGCAATATTGAAAAACAAAATATAAAAAAAATATTATATATATATATATATATATATATATAGCGTGAACCATTGCTATCCATGTTAATCTCATCGTGGAGCGGACTATTCAATCTAAGAAGTGCGATCCAAATTTGCTCCGAATACATAGACAGAGATGAGTAGGAAAGAAGTCAATAATACAATCAAATTAATTATTTTTATAATTAAATTAATAAAATATAACATAAAAATTATTATATTATTTTTTATTAAAAAATTACTGTAATTATATAAATATTTTAAATTATTTTTTTAAAATAAAAAATAGAGGTGTTGTCTTATAATTTTACTAAAAAATATTATTTTTATTTTTAAAATAATATTTAAATTATTTAAATAATTATAATATAATTTAATATTATAAAAATATATATATATATATATTTAGTTTCACGATACGTCCTGAATTGGTGTGAGAGCCATCTTGTTCTTGTCTATAAATTAAGGGGGTAGTTTCGTTCGTCAATTGATCATCGAAGGCAGGCAAAGTTAAAGTAGTAGGTTTGGTTTGGGAGGGACTTGATCGAAAATGGCGGGTTTGTTCGACAAACAAGCGGCCTTATATTTGAACACGAGGCCAACTTATCCAGGCGAATGGTTTTCTATGCTGGCCGCTCTCACTCCTCATCATTTCTTGGCTTGGGATGCTGGCACTGGCAACGGTCAGGCAGCTGTTGGCGTAAGTTCCTGTGTCTCTCTCTCTCTCGCTCTCTCGAGCATGCTTTCAGTTCATGAACTCTTTTTATCACATTATAGCTGGATCTTAATGTATTGGCCAATTTCTATCAAAACCCATATGAGATCTTGTTACTGTTCGCAATTGCAACAACCAATTTGTTGAAAGAGTTGATCAATTTGGGTTGAATTTCCTCGAAGCTTTTCTCCTTTTTGATGAACGATTACTACAATATTAGCAAGTTTGGGATGTTGAGGTGGGGTTTGTTTTTTTTTTTGTTCTTAATGCTCGATCGTTGGTTTTTCTTTTTGAAGGTGGCCAAGCATTACGACCGAGTAATTGCAACTGATGTAAGTGAAGAGCAGCTCAAGCATGCAATGCAACATCCCAAGCTCCGTTACGAGCATACCCCATTGTCAATGTCGGATGATGAAATTGTAGCCTTAATTGGGGGTGAGAATTCTGTTGATTTGCTGACTGTGGCCGTAGCTGTACATTGGTTTGACCTGGAAAAGTTCTACTCTCTTGCCAAGCGCCTGCTTAGAAGACCTGGAGGTGTTATTGCTGTCTGGACCTACTCTCAGATCCTAGTTAGCCCCGAAGTTGATGCTATCTTAAACCAATTTTACGAGAAAGCTCTTCCTTTTGTGAACGCAAAAGGACTTTACGCCTTTGATTGCTATAAGACCCTTCCATTTCCTTTTGAAAGCGTGGGTTTGGGCATGGAAGGGCAGCCACGAGAACTGGAAATGAAACAAGAATGCTCCTTTCAAGGATATGTGGGACTGTTGGGATCATCGTCCGCAGTAAACAAAGCCAAGGAACAAGGAGTGGATTTGTTGTCTGAAGAGGTTGTCAAGGAGTTCGAGGGTGCTTGGGGTGGGCCTGAACTGGTGAGAACTATCACCTATAAGACATATATGCTTGCCGGGAAGGTCCTGTAACTTTGCTACGAAACAGCTGAGGCAAATAATGACAGCTTGGTTAACATGATTCCAAGAGTTTCATGTGCTTGGAATGTAGTGTTCCTTGAAATTTGAAAATTTACCATTGTGGGGCTCTTTTAGTTCGAGTATGTCCCCAGATGGTCAGCTAATTTAATTATGTAAGATAAATCTGCATCATTTGTGTTTGAATGCTATTCCTCTTCGTTAATCGTCTTATTTCAAATCGGTGAATTATATTTTGGTTCGTGTAAGTTCTATCATTTGTATGACAGAGATGGAGCCTTTAGAGACCAGGGGAAATGACTCCTTAGTAAAGGTTTCCTTCTTATTAATTAGATTTTTAACATTGCAGCATATTATTCGGATGTATAATTTAACAATTTTTGTTTTAAACTCTCTTTGTCTTTACATGGTTATTGATTGGGACTAAAAAATTTGAGTCACATCACAAAGCAATGGATTAAACAAGAGATAATTTAAAAAAGAAAGCAATGGATTAATTTACTTCCACTTTATTGACTTCCAGACATAAACGAAGGCATTTTGTCCACAATACTCATTGTCATGACCAGAACCAGTGCTAAATGACGTGATGATCTGAAAAAAGATGTTCATGGTCGTGGAGGGTTCAGCACGAAATGTCTAACATTAATTAACCCATCTTTGGATTCTGGTAAGGTCTCTTTTCTCATGCCTTCTGAGGGTGATCAGATTTTATCAATTCCTCTTAGCTTCTGAAGCATGGAGGCCAAGCTAATATGACACTTTAACCGTAATGGTATTTATTCTACTACACCTTTTTTGTGAACTCCAAAACAGGGTGGAGTTCCCTCAAGAGGAAAGGAATGCTGGTGATAAAACAATTGCAGTTATTTGCCAAAGAAAAATGAACATATTTCACTAGACCCCCACCATATCTCAATCTCCGGAAAATTGGGAGGATTGATAGTTTCCACTTAATTTTTTTCAAGTTTTTTAATTAAATTATTTTTATATCCTTTAATATTTTTATTTTATTTTCTCTAATTTTCTATTTATTTCTCAACAAAATATTTTTAATTTTATTTTCTCCCATCACACAATCTTAAAAGCGAAAAGATATAATACATTAGTTTCTCCTAAATTCATTTCTCTCGCATTTATTCTTTTAATCCCCGTAATTTTTTTCAAACAAAGGGTCAAGAGCGCATATCACTTTGCCCAGCCGCATGCCCTTTCCATTCCCACTGCTTTGAAATCAAACTCTGCTTTGGGGTGTAGCGGGAGAAAGTACATAGGCAGATAGTTTTCAAAGACTACTTACCTACCAAAGCCAATCTCATGTGTAAGGGCTTAAGTGTGGATCCTCCGCGCCCGCGTTGAGGGGAGATAGTCGAGACTTCTCTTCTCATAAGCTTTTTCAATGTTCATAAGTGGTGACTGTGTGGTTGCTGAGTCCTTTTGGTCTACGAGTTAGAGATGCCTCTCTTTTTAATCTCAGGGAGCGGATGATCTCTTTACGGTATGCCAATAATGTTGAGGACGTGATTATATTTAAAGAGTGGGATGGAAAAATCATAAATGTTAAACAAAATCATATTTGAAACACTGTAAGCCAATGATATCAGGACTTACATGTAGTATGATTTACAATTAAACATATGTAACATTAATATCTTATGTATATTATCACAATTTATATATTTATGTTTTTATATAATAGAAATAATTTTTTTTTATATATTTAATATTAAATATCAATTTTAGTGGTTCAAATTTGATCAAATCAGTTAAATCTTAAGTTTCTGAACTTCAAATTCAGTGATGGATTTGATTTTTAAAAAATTGGAAGAGAAAGATTTTTTTCTCTCTTTTGGAAGGAAAAAGGGGATCTCAAGAGAGGGATGCCCTAGAAAGATAAAGTTTTGTGTGGGTGGGTCTCCACGTAAGCCCTGCATACTTTTTCCTTTTTCTATTTTTTAATAATCAAGATTATAATTAAATTAAGTATATTTAAAATAATATTAAATATATTTATAATTTAATTTTTTTATGTCTATTGCTAATCTATGATTATAAACTATGTTCCACCACCTAGACCTTTTTAAAAAAAAAAAATTAATATACGATATAATTAACTAATTAAAAATGACGAAACACAAGACTTATATTGTTATGTCACTCCGGTCCTTTTTATCTTTTCCGTCCCTTTAATGGGTCCGATAGAGATATACTTGGAATTTCAATACGTAGCCATAGGTTATTGGACATAGAATGGCCATACAAGTGGAACCCACTTAAGAAAATAATAAAAATTATTTTTGAAAAAATTTTCACCTTACCGCAAAGAAACAAGTGATCAACAATAAGTAGGTTGTAATTTGTCACAGATAAAGACACTAAAATTAGGAGCTTTGACAAAAAATTTTAAAAATACAAAACAAAAATTCGGACGCAAATGAATCTCAAATACCCTGCCCTTCCGTTTAGTTTACGGCGAATAATGTCATGGTCGGTTTTTCATAGTGTCTAATTACTTAGAAAAAATAGGTGCAGAACCAATACAACACAATTGATTATTTTTTTAATTTATTTTTTATTATAAATATTAATTATAAAATAAAAAACGATAAATTATAATGAGTAAGTTTTTTTTTTTACCAATAAAAAAAAATGTTACTTAATGTGTCAGTTATCGGATCCTTGAGCGGAGACCAGAGTAATCCCTATTTATTTAAATCTCATTTAATAATCTTAAAGGACTGACCCATTTCCGAGTACTAATAGGATCAAGCGTAACTCCACCACTAAAGTCCTACCAGATGACTCTGAGTCCAACACTGCATATCATTACTTATACTAAAAAAAGTCCCCAGCGTAGTTCAGCAAAAGAGTAGCACAGGCGCGGAGAGTCAAACCCAAAACTTATAATATAGAAATATACCGACTTACTATTGAACCACCATCTCGAATGATATAATGAGTGAGTTCCGTATTTTACTTTTTCCTCGTACATATATCTTTTTCTGTTTCTTAAGAAGTTGATCAGTCAATTAGAAATGACAATTCTACTAACACCCATTGGTTCAACTGGTAAGGAACTTATTTTTCTTAAATAAAATTTCAGATTCGAGTCTTGTGAATAGAATAAATGAGCATTAGAAGAGTTTTAACCTCCTTTAATGAGTCCACCCGACTTGTACCGAATTAGTTAATGTCCAATCAGACTTTGGATACCGAGATTTCACATAAAAAAAAAAAAAAAGAAATGGCGGCTCTCCGCGCATCAACGTGTTCGTTCACTAGCCAAAGACTGGTCTCCTCAGAAAATTAAAATCCTGAAGTCGATAGAAAACAAACAAATGAAGCACGAAACAAACTTACAATAAGAAAGCCAAGTTCTCAGGGCAGCAGCAGCAGATAGCAGCTGTCGGTTAGAGAACAAACAATTAAGGGGGAGATGTCTGTTCCAAAAGCCGAGGATGGAAACCCCAACAGTTCTTTGCCGGGGATTTACGATCCTGAGCAGCAGCAGCAGCAGCAGCAGAGACCGCCTGAGGCTCAGCCTACCAGCTCTTCTCCGAGTACTGATGGTAACAATACGAACAACAACGACGACATTAACCACAACAGCGTGCTGATTTCAAACCAGAAGGTCCAGGCAGGTCTGTGCTTCACCCGCTTAAGCCAAAAAAATCTCCCTTCTCACTTTCACAAAACACACATATTATTATTTATGTGTCTATATATGTGAGCTCCGACATTGCTCAATTTCTCTGTGTCGTTGCAATTCCAAAATTTCCAGAAGAGAGCGATGAAGATCTTTTCACGGTTCCGGATGTGGAGGTTGCACAGCCGGTGAGCTCTGCTGCAGTCAGTAATGCCCACAGTGATGCTAAGGTTCAACATGGGAGGCGGGGCAGGGGACGAAACCCCATCGACAAGGAATATCGACGGCTCAAGAGGTGTGTTATCACATTCCCATGTACTGCCAAATTGTACTGCCAGGCTTTTCTTTTTTTGGGGGGTATGCAAAACTATCTTCTCCCATAACTGAGATTAAGTGTAGGTCAGGTTAATTTTTTTATGTTCAAGGTGGAAAACCATAGTTCGAATCATTGTTTCGTAAGCAACTAAAAGTGCAGCTGCTACTATTTTTTCTTCATCAATGGAAATTTGGTTGTTGTTAAGCCATCTGCTCAAATTTCTGCGTATTAGTAAACCCGTGCAAGAATACCTTTTTTTTTTTTTTTTTGAAGAATACGATCAAGGAGATTCATAGTTAGAATATCAATGACTGATTTCACATACACCAATAAGTAGCATCATGTATCTTTAAGTATTTACTTTTTTCAAGCGATTTCTAATTCGACTCTTCTTTTTTTTATATATAATTTACTTATAATTTTTCTACTATATAATAAATGTGATGTACTTAAACTAAATTGTACAATGATTTTCTTAGAAAAACATTTTGAGTTAAAAGCAAAAATGGGAGGGACCAAGACAGAACAGTAGCATTCAATCCCATAGAAAAATGGAAGACAAAAAGTGGCGGTGACTACTTCTAAAATAGGTTCCGAGAAGCTTTACACGTACATGGAATACACAATCACTATGCATAATGTGACATTCTTAAAGTACTTTGGAACCATTAACCAACAAAACGCAGGCCCGTTAATTCTTTGTTTCCTGACCTCATATTTTTTATTTTTGCAAACTTTTGTGCAAGTAGGCTGTTAAGAAACAGGGTCTCAGCTCAACAAGCTCGGGAAAGGAAGAAGATTTATGTCAATGAACTGGAATTGAGAGCCAAAGAGTTGGAGGAAAGAAACTCAAAGCTAGAGGAGAAGATTTCCACTTTGACTAATGAAAACACCATGCTTCGAAAGGTGAGGTCCCTGTAGCTTTTTCATGTGAAAAAGTCAGATTATGTACTACAATCTTTGATGCATGTAATTTCCTCTTGCAGATTTTAATGAACACTAGGCCGAAAGCAGATGAAAGCATTGAACCAAAGCAGGACAAGTTGGCCAAGAGCTGACAGTGCATCATATCCTCATTTAGGAAAAAAGATATATGGACACGAAAAATTACAGATAGAGAAGAATTACAGTGCAATCGTCTGATTGATTTATACAACCAGACGATTAATAATTGCAATACAAATAAACGTATTTTTTTTATCAATTATTTGTTGCAAACAGAAATCGCTTGGTTGTACAAATCAATCGTTCAATTACACTGTGACTTTTTCCAGTTTATAATTTTCCGTGTTCATGTATATGTAATATTACTAATCAAGTGGTCTATGCCACCAACCCTTTGGCCTCTGTGCTTGTGCGTCACGAGGGGCTGCTCCATGCGGCATATGCCATTGTTAATTAGATATGTTTCCTTACCTAAATTTTCAGGAATCGAAGGCTTTCAATTTGTTAAATCAAAGAAAATTGTACTAAATCAATTATTGTTGGACAACTTTTTTAATCTTTCACATGTTGGACTCATCATGTAATGATGTAATGTTACTAATCAAGTGGTCTATGCCACCAATCCTTTGGCCTCTGTGCTTGTGCGTCACGAGGGTCTGCTCCATTTGGCATTTACCATTGTTAATTAGAGATGTTTCCTTGCCTAAATTTTCAGGAATTCAAGGCTTTCAAATTGTTAACTCAGAGAAAATTGTTCTAAATCAATTATTGTTGGACAACTTTTTTAATCTTTCACACGTTGGTAGCATTTTTAGAATTATTATTTACGTGCCAATGCTAAAGTTCTAAATATGGGTTGTTAGTTTCGTTAGGTGCCTAAATAAAGCAGAGGATAAACAGAGCAGAAATTGTGAAAGTAACAACTTTTCTCGTTCTCTCAATACCGTCCATTTGCAACAAGCAATAATTGCTTGATATTCTGTGGACGGCAACATTGTGATTTTTTTGTTACTGCTCCTGATTTTCAGTTTCTTTTTTGCTCTTTTTTCAGTTTTTTCTTTTTTTCTTGTAGTACAAAAAGAATCTTTCATTCTTGAACCTGAGGGAGAGCCGGTTGTTTATGGTTCTTCCCTCATATGTTGAAAGTGTTGAAATTTGTAGATTAGATCTTCTGAGTTAGGGCGACGATCATAATGAATACAACACAAGGGCCAACGTGCCCCAAACCCATGAAGGCTACATCAAATGGGGCATTCCAACATGAAAATCCTCTAGATTTTGCAATTCCTTTGTTGATTCTTCAAATTTGTGTGGTCGTCACTTTGACGAGAACCATTGCATTTCTTCTTAAATCTCTCAGACAACCACGAGTTATTGCGGAGATCATTGTAAGTTTCATCTCTCTCAGGCAAACACACACAGTTTTATTTTGTTCATGTGCCTTCATCATCAATCACCAAAGAGTAATGCAATCAAATAGAGCTAGTTGAACCACGGAACATATAATGTGATCAAATTTTGTATTCCTGCTGTTAATTATGTTAACTGGCATAGATTAATTAATGGGATGACAACTAATTATCCTTCCATCAGGGAGGAATACTTCTCGGGCCATCTGCATTAGGGAAATATGACAAGTTCTTGCAAACGGTGTTCCCAGCAAAGAGCATGACTGTCCTAGATACAGTTGCCAATATTGGCCTCATCTTCTTTTTGTTTTTGGTTGGTTTGGAGCTTGACATCCGAGCCATTCGTCGAACTGGTAAAAAGTCCTTGGCAATTGCTACTGCAGGCATCAGCCTCCCTTTCGTCCTCGGCATTGGCACCTCGTTTGTTCTTCGTGCAACGATATCCCCAGAAGTCCCCCATGGCCCTTTACTTGTCTTCATGGGTGTCGCCCTCTCAATCACTGCTTTCCCTGTCCTGGCACGTATCCTGGCTGAGCTTAAGCTTCTTACAACTGACGTAGGCCGCATGGCAATGTCTGCAGCTGCAGTCAATGATGTTGTTGCCTGGATTCTTCTTGCACTTGCTATAGCTCTCGCCAGCAGCCACACTTCACCACTTAGTTCCTTGTGGGTCTTGCTTTGTGGTGTGGGATTTGTGGTGTTTGCCATTTTTGCCTTAAGCCCATTGCTGGCAATGATGGCTCAGCGTTCACCTGATGGTGAGCCTGTGAAGGAGATATACATTTGCATCACATTGTCTCTAGTTTTGGCTGCATCATTTGTCACAGATGCCATTGGCATCCATCCACTCTTTGGGGCCTTCGTTGTGGGCATTTTGGTGCCCAAGGACGGCCCTTTTCCTGGAGTACTCATAGAGAAAATAGAGGATCTTGTATCGGGGCTTTTCCTGCCGCTTTACTTTGCCTCCAGTGGGCTCAAGACTAATGTTGCAACCATAAGTGGAGCACAGTCTTGGGGACTGCTAGTACTTGTTATATTCACTGCTTGTTTTGGAAAGATTGTTGGCACTGTCGTTGTGTCCATGATATTTAAGGTGCCCTTCAAGGAAGCTGCCACACTTGGATTCTTGATGAATACTAAAGGCCTTGTGGAACTCATTGTCCTCAATATTGGCAAGGACCACAAGGTAAGCATCACAGTCTGTCTGTTCATTTTTGCTGATGATATTAGTAAATTCTCAATCTGTGAATTTTGATGCCTGCCAAGTAATTATTTCTACAGGTGCTTAACAATCAGGCTTTTGCTATAATGGTACTAATGGCATTGTTTACCACCTTCATCACAACACCGATTGTGATGACCATCTACAAGCCTGCCAGAAAGGGAGCGCCTTACAAACACCGCACGGTGAAGCGCAAGGATCGCGAAACTGAGCTTCGACTGCTGGGTTGTTTCCATAGTAGTCGCAACATTCCAACCATGATCAATCTGATAGAGTGCTCCCGAGGGACCCAAAAGCAGGGGCGCCTTTGTGTGTATGCTATGCACCTCATGGAACTATCAGAGCGATCATCAGCTATCTCAATGGTTCACAAGGCACGTAACAATGGCCTCCCCTTTTGGAACAAACAACGCACTGGTAATCATGACAAAATGGTCATTGCATTTGAGGCATATCAGCAACTTAGCAGTGTCACCATCCGGCCCATGACTGCCATCTCCGACTTCCACAGCATTCACGAGGACATTTGCACTAGTGCACACCAGAAACGTGCTGCAATGATTTTGCTCCCATTCCACAAGAACCAGCGGATAGATGGGGCCATGGAGTCCTCGGGTCAGTCCCTGCAGCATGTAAACCAAAGGGTCCTTGTAAATTCCCCTTGCTCCGTAGGAATTCTGATTGACCGGGGCTTTGGAGGCACCACTCAAGTCCTATCCAGTGATGTTTCTTACAACATTGTAGTGCCTTTCTTCGGAGGACGCGACGACATTGAAGCTCTTGCATATGGGATGAGGATGGCTGAGCACCCAGGCATTCAACTCACTGTCATAAAGTTTGTGGCGCCACCAGGGAAGTCCTTATTGATGAATGAGGGGACTAATAATAACAGGAAAAATTCCAGCACTGCTGCCCATATAATGATTGACAATAATTGTAACGAGGACGATGAAGCCTTCCTTTCTGAGTTCATCAGCTATAGCAAGAATGAAGAGTCAGTGATATACGAGGAAAAAGTAGTAGAAAGTAAGGCAGACATTGTTGCAACATTGAAATCAAAGAGCAAGTGTAATCTCTTCTTAGTTGGAAGATTGCCACCAGTATCTCCATTGTTGGACACAACTGATTGCCCAGAACTAGGGCCCGTGGGAATCCTGATGGCCTCCTCGGACTTCTCCAAATCTGCATCAGCTCTGGTGATCCAGCATTATGATCCAAATGCAAATCTTCATCCACTGGTTGAGGAACAAGAAAGTGGAGAAATGTCTGACGTGCCAGATACACCAGTTGTGACCAGAGCAAATTCTCCCTGAAAGGTCAGTGAAGGATGTTAGATTCATTGTGGTTGTGCATTAAAACTTGGCGAAAGTTACTGTATAATCCACAACGAATTGTTATATGAACAGAAGTTTATGGGACTAAATTCAAACTACTTTTATCTTATAGGATTCAAGCCTGTGAGATTATGTATATGGTCCTGTAACTAATCATAATTCATTTTATATGATACAACGAAAACATATCATAATCATATTAATCTCATTGATATGATTTAGTCAATCTCTCTTGATGAACATACCAACAAAAAAAATTGTCTCTTCATTAGTCTTCCTTATTTTGTATACAATTTTCTATATAAATTCATGTTCGAGTTCAATTCACAAAACTATTCTTATTCTCTCTTATTTTGTTATGATATTAGAGTTTGTTTTACCTTTTTTTTTTTATTCTAACATTTGATATATAAATTGGCCATTTCAATTAAAGTATCTTATATCAGATCGAATCTAACTTTTGTCAAAAATTATGTAAAAAATATAAAAATCTTATATTAATGAAATATAAAGATTTAATATAATTTATAATACTCTTAAATTTCTCTACTTACAAATTTAAAATTTTAAACAGGTTTAAGGGTAGAAAAACCTTGTGTTTAACACACAGAATTTAAAAATCGGCGGTCTAAAAGATCCAAACTGAAACTTCCAATGACCATTTTTTAGTTTGACTATTTTATTGGCTAAGGTTAAAATTAAAAAGAAAACGCTTTCGTGTTAGCCAGACGACATCATCTTATTAATTTGGCAAAACAAATGGCTCAACAACAGTATCAAAATAAATATTTATGGTCAACTTTGAAATATTAAATGATTAAAAACTTATATTCAATCTTTAAAATCACGATAACTAATCTTATTAAGTTGAGTATGAGATTCAATTAACTAATCTTCAAAAAAAAAAAAAAAAGGTTGAGTATGAGATTCAATTAACTCCTTAATGAACAAAGAGAAAAAAAAAATTAAACATTTATGTTATTATCTCATCTCTTAATAGCTAAGAAACTGGGTATATTTATCAGCCAAGGCGGTATTTGATAAGTTAGGGGCGATTTGGTGTGCTTCGGCAGCACTGACCCCAGATTTGAATGCGCCATTGAGTGACTTTTTTTCTCCGGATAAAAAAAATTATTTAACTATGAATACAATATTAAATTACAATTAACATTATGATTAGTTTTAGGATACGTTTATTTGAGCTCAATAGTAGTTTGGTTGTGAGTCCTCTTTATAAAAAAAAAATTGAATGAGAATATTAACGGGTGACATCCGACCTTAATACATATATACAATAACTAATACATTTATAATACATAATTATTTTTTTAACCTTAAAAAAGAAAAAATAATAAAAGAAACTTGGTCCACTGGGGCCGACCAAGCAGGTAACGTGGGGCAACTCGTTTGTGCTATGATTACAAATTGCTTGCTAGCATTGCATAGACCAACCAACCTTTGTTCAATTAGAATTTAGGTGTAGGTGTCAAACGGTCCAAGTCACAACTACTAGTCAAACTCATTACCGCCAATCCTATATAAAATGCATGCATCTCCACTTCTAGGCCCCGGAGCACAGCTTGATCATTGATTCGAGCCCCAATAAACCATAACACTTGTAGAGGATGAAACATCACCACCACCCTCCACCGCCCGGTGCGCCACCTCCGGGAGGTCCCCCACCACCACCTGGGCCTCCAGGGCCACCTGGGCCACCCCCACCTTTTGCAGGCCCTCCACCACCTCCAGGCCCCTTTGCACCAGCGCCACCGCCAGATCCTTTTGCAGCACCACCGTTCCCGCCGGGTCCAGGGCCTCACCCTCCTTCGTTTGGTCACCCTCCACCACCCGGTCCTCCAGGTCCGCCGGGTCCTCCACCTCCTGGACCTTTTCCTCCAGGCCCTCCAGGGCCCCCTGGTCCCCCACCTTATTAGCACGCAATTTATGTTTTGTAACTTTTCCGGAATAAAACATGTTTAGTGATCTCTATTGTTTGGCTGCTACCATTTAGTTCCATACAGATAATTCCCAGTTATTACATCTCTTACTATACTCCAAAATCTAACAAAAATTTTATTATTTATCGATGAAGCTGACTCTCGCATAAATGTTTATGGCCAGAAGATTTTAGACAACATCAAATATATTTAGGATTTATTTTTTTAATTAAAAAAATAAATTATTTCTCAGTTTAATTGAGTCAAATCTTCTGATCATTCGAAATCTGTGAATCTATTGTAACTATTTTGCATTTAATGTTTGGATCATAAATGTAAATTTTCACGATAATAAAACGTGGATCAATATGTGGAACTGTGGAAGATATCAAGTTGAGCACATATCTTTATGAATTCAGCTCGAGCCAATAGCATACGTGCTTTATTATAAATTTTTTTTATTATTTCAAGAAATTTTGTGGGCACGTAAATAAAAAAATTAAAAAAAAAAATCACAGCAATGCGACGCTCAGCCACTGAGATTCCCAAATCTCAATATTGTTGCCAGCTAACTTTCAAGAAGCTTCACAATTTTGGGCTTCATCCTCGATTTCTTTTGCTAGAGCCAAAAGTTTGACCAAGAGTTACCAGGAGGTCATTTCTAATGCATTCTTGTACTTTTAACTAATGCAGGCAACATGGCTTTTGACGAAATTGGATAGACAGCAAATATTTTATGGGTACTGTTATATTTTTAGAAAAAAATATATTTAAAAAAATACTTGAATGTAACTGATTAAATTTAATATGTAACTGACTTAATTATAAGTATAATTAAATATAAGAAGAAATTTTTTTTTATATTTAGTTGAACTTAAAATTTAATTAATTGCACATTAAATTTGACTGGTTGTATTTGAACGCACTTTCATGTTTCCTTTTATCCGAAAATGTAATTTTTCCCATATTTTATAGCTCAGTTTAGGACCGAAATTATTGTTCTTAATAATGATCAAATATGTAATAATATACTTTGATCAAAAAAAATATGCAATAATATACTACTAATTTATTATGTCAATTAATAATTAAGTAATTTGATTTAAAAGCTATTTAATTTAATTTATTATGTAAAAGCTCTTGGATTTATTGTGTACAAAATACTTCTAAGAATTGTGCTTTCATTTAAGAGTTTTTCTAACCCTTATTAAACACTGAATTACTTGTGTTTATAACAAGATTTTGACTGCCAATTTCGGATAAACGCGTAGACCCACTTCATCCTGTGGGCACGGCACACAGCAAACCCTTTTAACTCCCCGAGTTCATTTTAATCAATTAATTTTAATTAAAATTCGAATTGGAAACGTTCAATTAATAATAAATCGGCTTCTAACTCTTCGATAAAAATTCACGGGATTTCCACCTTTTAATAAATGACCGCTGACAAATCTAGTTTGGGGTTCCCATGAATTACGAGTGGTGTTTGACAATAGATCCCAACTAGCTTTATCATCTGCGCGTACTTTTTATATCGAAAAAAATATTAAAATAAGGAAAAAAATTAGTGATCAGACGCAGGTGTCATATACTCATAGACAGACATAATTTTTGTATAATTATGATTATATTTTGTACAATTAAAAAAATAAAAAGTGAGAATAAAAATATTACTATTTTTTTTACTGTACATTTTTTAGTTACAATTACATAAAATATACTTGTGATTGCACAAAATTCGTCTATTCAGTACGTATTATATCTCAATCTGTCCATGTAATAAAACCCTTAAAATAAGTAGCACACAATTCTGTTTAGTATGACAAAATTGATATGATATCGGATCAATATATATACATTTTGGAGTTCTGAAAGCTTCCTATGGCGTTTTCACTAACCTCACCCTGTTCAATAAGATTCTTCTTCTATGTATCTGCAATCACATCATATCCATTCCTACAAGCAAAATAAGATGTTAACAAATTTTTTTTAGCATAGCCTTACCCTAGACGCCTCTTTGTCTTCAACTTTTTTACAAAACCACAAGCCATTCTCTCCCTAATTATTTTTGGAGCATTTTGTTTCTTGGAGCATCTAACCCTTGATTCCAATCAAGTTCTGTCCTGATCCATCCCATTAGATATTGCAAAAAGTTGCCAGCCTTAGAGTCCTGAGTCTGCCCAGAATGATCTACAAGGAAGTATCCTTCCAAGTTTGGTCGCTCGATCAATGTAGAGCAACTTGACGTCAGTTACAACAATCCGAGTGCTGAAATTCGATTGGAAATTTGAAGGCCTTGATCATTTTGGACCTGAGTTGGAATCGTCTTGAAGGGAAAATTTTTTTTTTCCTTCGGTCAGCTTCACCTTCTTCAAAAGATTAATTTGGGCTCCAACAATGTTCTTAGAATTGTACCTTCCAAGAATCTTTAACATGTCCATTTTGAAACTTGTGATTTTATATAAATAAAATAACTCATTACTCAATAACATACAATCCTCCATAACCCAAAATTTACTTCCAAAAATAAAAGAAAAAAACTGAAACCATGCATGTCGTTAATTTTGCTCCTCCTCCACTGGTCATTGGCAAAATGTTTTAACTGTGTGGGGTTAATCTTCCGATCGGTGCCCTTCTAGTCCATCTTAACCCTCAATTTTCCAAAAGCTGCAAGAAAAGAATAGGGGAAAATATAGATCGTCTCATCAATCTCATGAAAAGAAGATTCTAAGATCACTGCAACCCACAGAAGTGATGTCGCTAATGGGGAAAAAAAAATGAATGGAAAAAAAATGACAACTTGAACCTAAGATGAGATGGGCAGTGCAGGAATGAATAGTAATAGAGAAAGATCCATAGAGTCATACTTTTGTTGACCGGTCTTTCTTTCTTAAGAACAATCTCTTATCATTATTTGTGCGCTACTTTTTGACAGATTTTATGATTTCTATAATGTTCTGGCTCTTCTGCAAGGATTGCGATAATAATGATAATTATATGTGGTAAAAAGAATATAAACCAAATGGTAATCATTCAAAGAGCCCAACCAAATAGTAATCGTATATTCCGTTTCAAGAAGACAAAGAGTTGAAAAATAAATGTCTTCAACCTTCCATTGAAGAATCGTTTAAGACAATGAAACATAATAACCATCTAATTGACATAAATTATGCAATTATTGGGTGAGTGTAAATCATTAGTCTATTATAGAAACTACTCAAAAATGCTCAAAACAATCAGAGAAAGCTGCCTTGTGGCAAGTTGATCCACAGGTGTATATATATATTTATACTAAGATTTAGCTTGCGTTTCTCGAGAGTAAAATATTTTTGTTGCATAATTTTAATCAATTTACTCTTTATTAATTAATGTCAATTTTATTTACAACAATCACAATTTATCTGACTAATTTTAATTTTGTTAATCTAAAAAAACTCTTTTGCTTGGATAAATTAATGATTTGTTCTTTCTTGTACTTATTACTACACAGTTTGGCCATTAGAATAGAATTTTATTACTTAACTTTCTTTTCTATAATTGAAGTTATCAATTTCTTATTTTCTTATTTATTTTTTTAATTACTTTTTCTTGTTTGACCATTAATATATTACTTTTGTTTTGGTTATTAATCAGTCATAATAAAAATGAGTAAATAAATGATATTACAAAATTTAGGGAATTAATAATTTGTTATTAATTATGCCCATTACTATCGAGTTTGACAATGAATATATATTTTTCTTTCGTCACTTTCATCTAATAATTAAGGTTTATATTTTGTTTTTTTATTTGCTTTCTTTTCGTTATTTTTTCTAATTTAAATATTAGTATCTTATTTTTCTTTGTAATATAGGCTATAAAAATTGCGTTAATTTCTAATGTCCATCTTAATTTTAACATATCCAATTTTTTAAATCATATAATACATTATAAATTTGACTATCAATCAATACCTAAAATATTTATATTTTTAAAAATTAATTGATTTTTACTCTTTTCCCAATTTAAGGTTTCATATCAAGCTTTCCTTAATTATTTATTCTTTAACCTTATTTGGTCAAAATGGAAGAAAACATCGATGGCTATTAATTAGGAAATAAATCAGTAACTATGTCATTAATAAGAGGCTACAAAATATAATATTATATATAAGATCAAATAGATAAAAGATTAGATCAAATTAGATTTTCATTGTTCTTGTGTATATATTTATGAGAATTGAAATTGCATTAATTACTTTGCTGAGAATATAACCTTTTAAATTAGTTGTTTATTGAGTCTTAGAATACTTAGATTTATGCTTCACCGAAAAAAAAAAAAAAGTATACGTAGATGTGTCCATAAAAATAAATATATGCTCATACATGTTAAATATTTTATATATCAACTATCATTTCGTGAACTTGGTGTCGGCATGTTCGAACATTTTAGGAAACTTTTTTGACTTATAAATACTAGTTTTAGGCAACAATTTAAAGAAATACAATAAATTCACCTATGAATTGGTTCTAATTTTATTGAAACTATGAAAAATTGAAACACCTGAATTACAGTTATTTGTCTTCTCCTCCGTCTCAAACCTCTCTTTCTTCCTATGAAACACGGACATAGATACAATGACACTGACACAACACATTACAACACGAACATGACAACACACTAACCTTAAAAATATTAGCATACAGATACGGTTTGAACACAACTATATATATATATATATATATATATATATATGCTTACAAAATTTTTGTGCATCATATATATATTTTTGAGCAATTTTATAAATTTTATTAACGTGAGAACACTTACAAATATATTTATATAGTTATCATAAGTTTCAAAAATTTTTTATTTAAATAATATATTGGAAGATTTTTTTTTCTTTGTTGTGGAATATCTAAATAGAAATATAAGATTTGTAATTAATTTATTTTTTAAGTTAAAAATAAGTTAGAGTTTAAATGTTTTAGAAGTCACTCACAAGTGACAATATTAAATTATAATTTTTAAATTTTATTTTATTTTTATTTGTTAAAAATAATTATAAAAATATTCAGATGTGTCTGTGGCAGGTCGGACACTGTACTTCCTTTGTTCAACACACGTGTCTGAATTTTTTTCCAAAATTTTTTTTGACGAACACTTCTAACCATGTCAAACATGTATACGCTGCATCTCCGTCGCATGTTCGACACTCAGTATCTCCCTTTTAGCCCTGTCTGTGCTTATTTGCTCTCTCCTCTCTTAAATTTTGGTACATCCTCCTATAGGTCTAAATTAGAAACAACAAAAATTATTGAAGAGAATTAGACATCTCATTTTATCATCAACCTTCAAAACATTTGTTTTCATTTTCCTACCAATGACCGATTGATGCGAAGATTGAAAAAAAAAAAGTCCTAAAATAATAAGCATTTGCCCTACTTTTTTTTAACGGACCATAAATTCATAATCAACAACAATTTTTGTTGATAACATATACCAAATTTAAATATACAAAAAAATGATTATAAGGAAATGCACTTCAACAAATTGGATTTGACTGTAAAATAAAAAGGATTACCTCATGTTATTGAGGAATTTAAATTTGTATGTATGCAATTCTAACTTCTCTTGCGAGGAAATATCTTTGCCTCTCTTGATCTGCTTTTATCTGTACACATATGACTCATATCTTGTTTAGATGAAAATCTTGTCTTTTTAACACATGTATGATTGTAAAACTACAATGTTTAACACACAATGTGAAGTTCACTAACCAAATAAATAAATAAACAAATTAGAATTTGAAAGTAGCTACTTTTTTGCATGGATTGAGATGGGTAGTGTGATACCTATTTTCTTACTAGCATGATGGTCAAACGATGCAACGATGGTATGCTCGAGAGCATGAAATTCATTTTGCAATCTTCTGTCGACATTTGCTCTATTGGTGTCTGTCATTCATCTTTATTTATACATCAGAAAAGGCCAGTCGATAGCTTGTTTATGAATAATGTAAAATTAATAAGATGTAATGTAGTTTATAGCTTGTTTTGAAAAAAGTTGCTGTTCAAAAAATTTCAGTCAGACAATATAAACTTGTAGTTAATTCTAATAAATAACAATTAGTAGATAATGGTAATTTTGTAATTAATAATAATTTTAATAAATTTGTAATCAATATTAAAAATGTAGTTATTTATAATGTTTAAAACAATTATTAATAATATTTAAAATAGCAAATAGGGGATAATTACTTTGCATTTGTAATCAATATTGAAAAAGGCGTTATTGATAACGTTCAAAACAATTATTAACAATATTTAAAACAACTAATAGAAGGTAATTATTTTACCACAATTTTGAATTGAAAAAACTCCAATTCTTTTTTTTTTTGTGGTTTTGTGTTCGGATGAGGGGAGAGATAAGAAGGAGGCAAAGACCAACAACGAAACCCAAAACTACAAATTTCATTTTCTATTTGTTCGTTACATCACCGCCATTGTTCATTTTTATACTAGCTTGATTTTTTTTTTAAGAGTTATTCCTTGTTTTACTACCTTGTAATAATTTATTTTTAGTGAAAAAAGTAGTATAGTGATTGAACAATAGAGTAACAAATAGCAAGATATTGAAACAAAAAAAAATCATATTATCATTAAATTTTACACTAGGACTAAACTTCTCATTTATATTATTGTTGTATGATAGGCATAGAATATATAGATAAATAAATAAATAGATATGACATGTAATTTAATGGGAATAAGAGTTAAATTTAAATATAAGTTTTCTTTACATTATTTTTAAAAATATGATTTTGTAGTCTTATTATCTCTTCCAGTATTTTCATTCTTACATATTTTTTGATTTAAAAGTTTAGAGAAAGGTTAATGCAAAACCCCCCATTTTATTTTATGAGTCAGCAAAAAAAATAAAATGAAAAGATTGAGGGACCATTAAAATAGTTATTAATGCTAATAGATTACTTTTACAATTTTATAAATTATAATTAGGGATAAAAATATAAAAAAAATTACAAAAGTTAAAACTTATTAACTGTTTTTACAAATTATAATTAGAGATAAAAAAAATATAAAAAATTACAAAAATTAAAAATCATTAATTGTTTAACTATAAATAAGAATTTTTTTTTTCTAAACTACCTATTTATAATATTGTTATTAAATTAGATATTAGATTAGATAAGTACTTTCACTTTGACAAAATAAAGTAATTTCTTGTAGAAATACTGTTTTATTATTCGGTTTTAGCTGCGACCACTAAAGTGATAATAAAATATGGGTAACGAAGTACGTGGTTGTAAAATCCCCAAATGGACGCAATACTATACTGATATAATATTTTACACAATATAAAGAAATTACATTAATAGATACTATTGTATTATAAATCTCATTTATATTGCATAAAGCATTATTCATGTAGTGTAAAATATCTTAAGTATAATAAAAAATTATTTTGTGTTTATTTGCGTTCATAAAATTTGCCTACGGACAAGATTTTCCTAAATTACAAGAGTAGTAATAAGAAATTGACACATTGTATATATAGAAACACCATAGGCTGAGAGTTCAGTCACTTCTGCTGTTAAACCATATAATTGCCAACACAATACCAAGAAAAAGAAAATTCCCAATTTATTTAGTCACCAAAGTAACAGAACTCCTCTTCTAAAAATGTTTTGGTGAAAAAACTTATGTGCGTGTTGAGCTATAAAAAATGTCCTTAATTTGGCAAAAAACGAAAAGTTCTGAACAAAATATTAAAAAAAATGTCGTTCATCTAGCGAAAAAACGAAATTCTGAACAAAATACACTTAAAATTAAAAAGGTTTGGAATTCAAAACTTTTAAAGGACAAGTGATCAGTTAATTGCAACTATTCGTCGGTCGCGCGTTCTGGACGGTGAGACATTGAAGGACGAATCTGCCATGCGGCAAGGTGCAATTTTTTTCAGAAATCGAAATTTTAAATTTTTTAAAATTTTTTTTTGTTTTTAAAAATTGAAATTTTGAATTTTTATTTTTATAAATACAGAAATTTCTTTAAGCTTTTTTAAAAAAAAAAAATTTGAAAAAAATATATAATTATTTTTTTATTTTTGTATATTTTTTTTAAAATTTTTTTCTTCCTTTTACGTTTTTTTTGTTAATTTGAGAAAAATATATAATTATTTTTTGAAAATTTTTTGCCTTTTATTTATTTTGAAATTTTTAAAAAAATATAATTATTTTCTGATTTTTTATATTTTTTTGAAATTTTTTCTTTCTTTTACTTTTTTTTAAAATTTTTTTCTTTTTTTAAAATAAAAATTGTGACGTCAGCTCTTGTTTAATAATGTGATAAATAATGTGACAAACTTGGTCTGAACTGGCAAAAGATGTGGCATAATTAATGACAATTTAACGAAAAATAATACATTTTAATTACAAAATTAACATCTAGAATAAAGTTCAACGAAAAAAAAAAAGTGGATAAAAAGTCAAAAACTTTCAAACATAAAGCATAGATTTTTACTTTATGCTCAAACAAATCGATAGACATCTGTCTTCAATTCCCATCAACCGTTCTGATCTGATCCCCAAACAACTATAAGTCAACAAAAGGATTGCTTAGAAACAACGCGCAAACTTTGTGTATGCGCACCATGTAAATTTTTTTGTCCATATAAATAAAGAAAACCTGTGCAACCTTTGCAGCTAAGTTTCCATTCCCAGAGGAAATTAAACATGCATTTCCGTAGACACCCACATCCCCCACCGCCGCCGCCGCCACCCCTGGGGGGCCCTTTTGCTCAACCATGGCCGCCGCCACCCGGCCCTTTTGGTGGTCCACCACCACCTGCTCCTCCACCTCCTGCTACTGAATTTTATGCTCCACCTCCTCCACCACCGCCACCACAACTTTTTGCACCACCCCCTCCTCCTCCTCCTCCTGGACCCCCTGGTCCTCCCCCACCACCGTTTTTTGATCCCTATAGGCCTCCTCCACCTTGGCATCGCCCTCCGCCTCCTCCTCCTCCGTACTAGCAAGGAAGAAGCGGGTGGTTCCTAAGCAGATAATGGAAAGAAGTGGGTATATATGGATCAGTCTGTAATAATTTTCAAATATGCAGTTGTTTTTTTTTTTTTTTGGAAATATGCAGTTGTTAATTAATTATTATTAGACCGCAGCATGTACCAGGAAAATTATACTTATACTTATCTGTTTGCTTATACACTTAAAACGACCTTTATTTTACATTATGTAACATATTTCCTCTGTTTTGAATCTTTGATGCTTTTTGGTGCAACAAGTTGAAACTCATTCTGCAGTGAAACCAATGAGCTTGTTTGCCTTCTTCTTCCAATTTGACTGGGTGAGCGGAATTAACTCATAAACATCCTGATTCTACGAATATCTAACTCTGCTTCCTACTATAAATGCCAGCAACATTTGTGTAGAGGCACGTGTAATTGCAAAATTTATTAAATGAATGCAATTGACTATTGGTACCATAGAATAATTGGTGTAAGTGAAACTGCGATATTTTTTTTTTTTCATCCTTTGAAGGGCTAAAAGTTAGAACCGTGAATTTTGTTTTTTTTTTTTTTTTTTTTTTTGTCCTTTTAAGAGCTGGAGTCCAACTAGTAGAGGATGGAGAATGAGAGTTGGAAGGTCCGGAGATCGAACTCCTGATTTCGATCCTCCAACCACTGTAAGTCTGTAACAATGCCTTTTATCATCCTTTGGAGGGCTAGAAGTCCTGAGAGAGGGACATGGCCGGGCGGGGGCTTGAATGATGAATCCCATCTTCTAGTTGGGGACAAGCCCCCGGGTAGCCAACTGCTCTAAGACAACTTGGTTAAACAGTGATGTTGTTGGACTTGCACTGTGAGTTCACGAAGTTCCGAGATTGGTATGATGCAAAATTTGCCTAACACTACACCACGAGAGATTAAGAAAAGCAAGTAACTGAACAACAATTTATCATCTGGCTCGGCTAAAATTAAGAACTGATATCCTTCTTCCCTTTGATTTTATTCGTCTCAATTGGTTGCTTAAAAAAACCGTTTTCCCCAGTTTGTCTAGCATTCTTGTCAGACTAGATTAAGTGCTATTTTCCTTTCCTTATTGTACATGTTTGAAACTAACAAGTGCTATATTGTCACACTTTCCCAGCAACCAAACGGTATCCAAAAGAATCACAGATCACAATGAAAAATTGGGCACTAAGTTAGATTTCAAGCGGATTCCCATGTGTTGTTAGTTTCGGGTGGAGTCTCAAGTTGAGTGTTCGTTTTTCTTATTTGTCCTGCATCAGACTTCCATCGCTGCAAATTCCTCTGACAAAATCAAGATCAATTTTCGAGCCAACAACTCTAAGAATACAGAGCAATTCATTTTGATCGAAATCGCTACCTACCAGGCGTGGTAGCGACAGTAAAAACACGTCAAACTCAATATTTGTATACAGTTGATCCCGAATTTATGCCTCGCCATGGGCTCCGAAATCACGTAATGGACTGCTTTTTTTTGGGAGGATACAGTAACCAACCTTAAAATATTGTTTGAATTGATGAGAAAGTTGTGAGAAAGAAAAAATTGTCAAAAAAAAGAAATGTAATAATTATGTTTTTTTTTTCCCAAGCTCTTTTTTTTCTCATACAAATCCCACAAAACAAACAAAGCATAACGCGGCATTTCCTTTGAGGAGTACAAACAACTAGAGGCATGCTAGAAGAACGCCAATACAGAATACATGCATGCCTTTGTTAAAAGCAAGCAACACTACCTCTGAAACTGTACATTATTTAGACAGCATTTGTGGCAAACCAGATTGGATAATAAGTAGTGTGCAGGATTGAACACAGAGCAGGTGCAGGGTACCTCAGTTCTTGTGCTGCAACCTCCCACTCTCCGCACCAGCATAAGGATCAATGGTGACATTTATTACAGCTGGCTTTCGTGCAGAAAAGGATTCGGTAAGAGCAGACTTAAGTTCATCGGGAGTTGCAACAAGATAACCTTTACCTCCAAAAGCTTCGATCAGAACATGATAAGCAGCGCCAGGAACAAAAGAAGTGGGTGCTGGATCATCTTTGAAAGGTCCCGTTATTTCTTCAGGGCTCCTCCGGTCACCGCCATATACACCACCATTGTTAAAAACTATCACAACCACAGGCAACTGGTATCGAACCAATGTCTGCCAATAAAAAAAACAAAAAACAAGAAAGGACCACATACCATTTAATCACGTTGCAAATTCAGTATGCTCAAGAAACAATAACTTTTTTTTTTTTAAAAAAAAAAGGGGACCAAATACTGCTTTCAGCAAAAATGTGATCAAATCATTACTGCTTTGGGCAACCAAAAAGGATTGACACTAAGGAAAACAACTAGGCTTATTGAAATAAATGAAATGGAGAATAAGGGAAAGAATTTGCAGAAGATTGTAGAAGATATCAGTTCATTGGCGGCGAAAAGAAATGATATGCTCTGTTTTTTTTTTCATGAAGCTATGCTCTGAGATACTACTAGGGTGTCTAGGGTGTCTTTAATCTCACAAGAGATGGCTCTTCATTGAAAAGAGAAACTTTCCTCAAACTTCTTCCAAAAGAAACACAAGTCAAAGGCCTGGAAGTTGACGTGCTTGGCAAAAGAATTGATCTTCCCATGTGACCCAAAAGATCAGAGAAAAGTTATTATATCATTTTAAAAATTCCACTGATGTACATCAGATGGAAATAAGAACATGCAGTACTCCATCACTGCATCCTACACATTTTCACTATCAACCATTGGAAGAAAATTTAGAAATGGAAAAACTTGGAGACAAAACTTTAAAGGGAGCTAGTGGGGGACAGATAGGGTGGTTATCCTAGATAAATCCCACCTCTACCCTTAAGGGACAAAAATTATAGATCCAAAAATATATCCTAAGACGAATTCCCCCAGTGCAGATGTTCTCATATTGTCGGATCTAGGGAGTGCCAAATGCATTCAGCCCCTATTTCGTCACCGAGAAAGCTTCCATGCCTCCAACCTAGTGACCTACTCTATACAAGTTCCAAAGAAAATAAAGTACAAGATCATACCCATTTACAACCCAGACAGCCATGGCCCTAATCCATGCTCCTGAGGACACTGTTCCAGCAAAACCCTAATCTAACTGCAGTTCCTACTGTAAAAGGCATTTTCACTACTAACTTCAGTTCTTGTCATGATCAAAGATCCCTGGAGCTTAAATTTGTTATTTTGATAAACGGCCAATGCAGATAAGAAGAAACACAACCTAAAAGATGGCACACTTCTATCACGTCATTAAGTCAGACACAACCATGGCTTGGACAAAAACGGTTCAGCTTATGGTGTACTCACCTTCCAAATGAAAATGAAAAATGTTACCTGTGAACAACAAACAGGAAATTAAGAGGAAAAATCATTTGAGTTTTTCACACTAGGAATTGTTACGACACCAAAAGTATGGAGAAATACACACACACATGCACGCGCAGATACGATAATCAATGATAAAATAAGGTGTATAACTGGCCAAACTAGATAAATCTAATCAATAAACATGACAATTGTTGAGCTTGTACCAAACATCAACACAGCTCCACAAAGTATGCACTGACACAAGCAACAATATACATTCAATTCTTTGAAATCTTAATTCATGAAAGAATTTTCCTTTCAAAAATGAACACACAATAAAAGCACGGGTAAAATGATAAGGAAAACTCAAAGCAATTGACATTGGAAATAGTTCATAGCCACACATGAATTAATAGCAATAATAGAAATGAAGTACGAATCATTAACCATAAACACGAAAATTCAGATGCTGTCTGTATGCAGGGGGCCATACCTCAACTTCCATGGCACTGAATCCAAATCCAGAGTCCCCTTCAACTGCAACTACAAGCCGCCCCGGCTCAGCAACTGCAGCAGCAACGCAATAACCCAAACCAACCCCCATTGTTCCCCAAGTCCCAGCATCCAACCTCGTCCTTGGCTCTGTTTGAACCAACACAGCTCTTCCAACATCCATGGTATTTGCACCCTCTGAGACCAATATTGGAGCAGGGCTCCCTGCACCTAAAATGGCATCTCTGATTATCCTCATTGGTGTCATGAAATTAAATGGCACAACATCCTTTGCTAACTGAGCCTCCATTCTCGAGACATTCTCCTTCGCTTTCCTCGATATTGCCTCAACCCAAGGATGAGTCTTCCCCAAACAAAAAGGGTCATCTTTAATCTCCTTATTAATCAATTCCAGCACCTTTTTAGCATCCCCAACCAAACCTAAATGTGGTTTCCTCAGCTCAATCTCATCCTTACAAACATCCACCAACACAAACTTAACATCCTTAGACCACTTGGGCGGCTCCCCAAAATGCAACAACCAATTAAGCCTCGCACCAATCACAAGAGCAACATCACATTTGCCAATAGCAAGCGACCTAGCTGCACTTGCAGCAAGCTCATGAGTATCAGGCAATAGCCCTTTCCCCATTGGAGTAGGCAAGAATGGAATTCCAGTGGTTTCCACCAACTTCCTTAACTCACCCTCTGCCCGCGCATAAGCTGCCCCTTTCCCAAACACAATCAAAGGCCTCTCCGACTTTTTAAGCAACTCCACAGCTCTCTCTATCTCCCCCTTTCCAATCACATTACCATTTTCGCTTAATTCTGTCTCTACACTACTACTCGCTGCGGTTAACAAACCGTCAGCCTCCGACTCAGGTAAAGTTTGGTGCAGTACATCGGATGGAATATCCAAGTAGCACCCACCAGGCCGCCCCGAACCAGCCCGTTCAAGAACCCGAACAACAGAATTCGGTATTTCTTTAATATCTCTAGCCTTTACCGAAAACTTGGAGAACGGCTTCACTGCCTCTATCTGGTCAAGCTCCTGAAAGTCCCCTCGACCGGCGTCGTTTTGGTCGCAGGAGCCGGAGATCATAACCACGGGCCAGGTATTGGCCATTGCATTGGCCAGCCCGGCCAGCCCGTGGACGCAGCCAGGACCGGAGACAGTCAGCAGCAGCCCGGGGCGGCCGGTCAAGTAGCCGTAAGCGGAGGCGGCGTATCCCGCCGACTGCTCATTGTGGAAGGCCAAGAAGCGGATTCCCAGAGAAACGGCGCGATTAGCGAGGGAGGTGACAGGAATTCCGACGACGCCAAACATGTGGGTGACGCCGCAGCGGGCGAGGGACTTGGCGGCGAGGACGTTGCCGTCGACAAGGGTTTCCGACGCATTTGGGGAATTTAGGGCATCAGAATCCGCCATGAAAACTACTTTCTTCTTCTTCTTCTTGCAGGCGGAGCTATCAATTAACTTATTGACTGAATATAGAAAGAAGAGAGAAGGAATTTATGCAGGAAAGTGGGTTGAAAAGAAATGGAGATTATAGAGAGAGGATAACGGTGCCTTCCCCAGGCCTACCTGTCCCGCAACTTTCAGTTTTTAAACGCGCGGTTTTGATTTGAATTGAAAGACGGCTTGCGTTTTTGTGGTGTTATAAGTCTGTAACTGGGAAAGGCGACGTCGTGGGTAGGAGAAACAACCAAATTGTTTTCTGTTAGGGTGTTTGGAGTGGAAGGAATGACAGGGAAAGGAGGGAAAAAAAGAAAGAAAGTAACGAAAAAATAAAATTGTTCGGAGTTATAACGAAAGTAGAGAAAAAAAATATATGGTGAAAGAAAAAATAAATAGTAATTTATGAGAGTAAAAGTGGTAAAAAAAATAAATTCTATGAATAAATGTAAAAAGTTAAGAAAAAAATATAGAAAAAAATAAATAAATTATAATGATTGTAATTTTTTTTACTTTCTCCCTTTTTTTTTCTTACGAAACAAACAAGCCTTAAGATTGGCAGAGGCAAGGAACAGTGTCAGGACGGCGATGGCTGATATGACTCTCAATCATGTAAGTGCAGTGGGGGCTGTGGGGCTAAAGAATAGGAGAAGAAAAACTGGAAGGAAAAAATCTTCTGCGAGTTTAATTGTAGGCCAGCAGTTGAACTAGCAATACCCAAAAAAAAAAAAAAAAAACTTTAATATTTAATAATTATATTTTTTATGTGTTAAAAATTTGTTAACTCAAATTCGAAACTAAGCCTACAAAATTAAATAATTAGACCTAAATTATTTGAATAAAATTATTTTTTAATAGTTACTAAACAAGTTTAAATATTGAGGGGATGTATTATTTTATTGCGAAAATTCTTTCTCGCTTTTGTTTGTGCAAGCAGCGTGGGATTGCCATTCTATAGCAAAAGTTAGCATGTTATAGATTTTCTTGCTTGAAAAAAAAAAAAAATGAAGAACTTTATCATAAAGTAACAGTGTCTCCAATTAGACTTAGTTTTGGGCTTATAAATATTTATTGGTGCAAATTTTTAAGCAGTTTAGTTGATTAGGTCACAATAAAATTGAACCAAATAGAAGTTAAAATATTTTTCCCGAGTTTTAAAAGAACCCGATCGATACATCAGATTACGAATTAGCAATTTGATCCAATTCTTTTTGAAGTTCGGTCAAAATTTTAAAATAAAGTTCAAATTTTATATTTCATTGGCAAATTTTATACATGATAACTACCAGATTACATTCAGTGTTACCAACTTAGCATCTCCACCTAACATGATATGTTCAGTTCTTTTGGTTAACCTGGAATACCAAACTATATAATTATATACTAGCACGTCCAATTTATTAGAAATTGAATTATATTTTAAAAAATTTAATTCCTATCAAATAAGAATTAACCGTTATATGTCCGTTGTTAGTCATTATGGTATTAGCCGTTTATGACCGTTGAGATTTATTCGTACTGTTAATACACTTTATGTACTAGTCATTATGACATTAGCCGTTTATAACCGTTGAGATTTATTCCTACTGTTAATACACTTTATGTGCTATTAACATTCGACTAGTATAAATATAACTCATCTTGTCTTCCTTCAGAAGCAGTTTTTCCACCAACAATCCAAGGTATACTGCTCGGTTAATCAAAAGATATGTTGTTTCTGTTGCCTCACTTGTGAAGTGCACAATAGTGAGAAGATCTGTCGTATCCTTGGAGGATAGCCGCCAGAGCCCGATGCACTGCGATTACTTGTCTGCGGGGGCGCGAATCTATCTTTAATGACAGTGCTTTTGCACGCTTCACATATGTTATCATTTCCTCTCAATTTATATTTATTCTAACATGAAATAATTTATTTTTTGTTTTATGTTGTCTGTATAATTCATTGATTATAACTTTATAATTTTAATTCTTCATTTATTTAAATATTTTGTGAATAATTTTTCTTACAATATTAAGGATAGATTGTTTTGTATGAATTGTGATAGATGATTTTTTTTTTGTTGCCGTTGGACACCATTGTTGTGTTGTTCCTTGTTGCATTTTGCTTGTCTTGTATTTGGTGATTGACGAAGTATTAGAGTGTACACATCACAAATTCAAATAACGCCAAAAAGAGAAACAGTCGCAGCCTGAAAAAAAAAAAAAAACAGTGGGAGCATGATGAAAGGTGGCGACGCTTTGGGTTCTTCAAGGCTTGGCTTTAACAGTTCTGACTATGAAGCGTTTATAAGTAAGAAAATCCAATCAATTTTATTTAGTCTAATTTATTGTTCGAAAAACTTACTTTTGATACCAAGTCAAGATAAGTAGTGCCTATTATGTTTAAGCATTGTTGTTTATAATGATAAATATATATATTAGAGGCATGAATTAATATTTTTTTGGTCTTGCACTCGTTGACTCCACTTTTGGGTATGAGTGGTCAAATATTTTATTCTAATTATAATACCCCATAACAAATGCTCAGTGAAAGGGATGTCAGAAAGACAATTGAGGCTTTAAACTTACATTGACTTATTGAATATTCTTTTTCTTTGCATGCTTGCTAGTGGCCTTGCCTATTTGTTGACTGTTATCTACACACTGTAGAGGAAGAGTCAAAACTTTATTTGGTTATCTATACTTAGTGTATTTATGATTTATTAAAAAATTTCCCGTTCTAGAATGTTATCAGGTAGTTATAAATTTTAAAGGCGAAACTAATTACTAATGTTTCACTACCTTAGTGTCATAGTTGAAAGTTTTTTAAGGAAAACAAATTACCAATTGATTAAGCTTATTCGAGGCCCCAGGTAACGTGTACATCTACTATTTTGTTCTAATGGGTTATTTTTTGTTCATGGGAACTAGGAACTTATATTCTTGAGTATAAATACTACATATCATGAGGTACGTTCATTTATCTATTGGAGTCTCATACATAGAAATATTATTTGGATGGCTTTCAATCTCATCGGCTTATGCATAAGAAGGATTTGAAATAATTTCTTCCAACAACTAATTGAACATATTGTCCTAAATATTATGACTAGTGTGAGATGAGTTCAAAAATGCTGGAATAATTTTTGGTAGCTTCAAAAATCTGGGAAAAAATACAGACTCATATAATTAGAGACTTGGAGTTGAAGTACGATTTTTCGAGAATCACATTGTTGCTCCTCTACCATGGTAAGGTAATTTTTGAGGTATTAGTGTTTTCCTAATACTTAAATTGGTATTTGATGTGAACTGAAAAATTTTTCTTTCATGCGAGGGCTTTGTCTAATAACACCAAAAAAAAAAAATTTCAATGGTGATAGTGGCTATCGCTATTTCATAAAATTTTTCACTTTGAATTATTTGAAAGATATTACGAACTATGATATATTTCATAATGAATACCCGTTATACTGAAGGAGCATAACGATGAAAACTAAACTCTTATTCAGATGAGACAAAATCTATCAAATATATTTGAATTTACCTTTAAAGGTGAAGTAGTAGTTTGAAACCTGATAAATAAATGAGTATTACTCAGTCCATCCTGGATTTCGAGTTTATAGCTTTCGAGATGACTAATGTGGAGGCGAATTGACTAAGAATGAATATTTCATTCTGCTTGAAACCGAAATTATGAGTGTCGATGATCTGTGTAAGCCAAACATGTATTGCTCATACAAAAGCAAGATGAATAATTGAAGAGTAGACATATTTGTCTAACTCGTGAGATAGCTGAATAAGCTATATGTAATAAAGTAATCACTTGAGTTTGTGATCAGAGATGAAATTGACTGTTCTTCTAACTAAGTTATTAAGCGAAAAGCTTGTATATATATATATATATAATTACATCAAGGGGAATGGTGGGTAATAACAAATCACTGATTGACCTAGTGTGAGCACTATCAAATTACAAAGTCCCTTCCTATGGTGTGGATAGTGCGAAAATTCTGATGATTGAGGTTAAGTTATATACTCTTAACGAATTCTATAGCCCTTATGGGTAATGTGTTACTGGAATGCACACTTGATAGAATCAATTATATGAGAGTGGAGTGAGCCCGCTCCTATAAGATCTTAGACATGATCTCTAGAGCTCTCATGAAAATAAATCAGGCATGCGCAAGGGCTAACAGCGCCCAACTGCGTTAAACAGCATTATCTTAGAAAATATAATATGGTGGTAAGTTCACTGTTATTCATAAAGAAGTCATGGTTCATAGAAATTTTTTATTTCACCATACTTCTGAATATCACAATTTGTTTTTCTAATTTTTGGTTCATAGCTCAAAAGGCACCAAAAATAATGTGTTATATTCTCATTGATTAATCTAGCAGAATTAACCTTTTAAAATAGCGGGGGATTGTTGGAAATTGAATTGCATTTTAAAAGGCTTAATTCCTATTAAATATGAATTAGCCGTTATATGTCCGTTGTTAGTCATTATGGCATTAGCCATTTATGACCGTTGGGATTTATTCTTGCTGTTAATACACTTTATGTGCTAATTATTATGACATTAACTGTTTATAACCGTTGGGATTTATTCTTGCTGTTAATACACTTTATGTGTTATTAACACTCGACTAGTATAAATATGACTCATCTTGTCTTCTTTGAGAGGCAGTTTTTCCACCAACAATCCAAGGTATGCTGCTGGGTTAATCAACAGATATGTTGTTTCTATTGCCTCACTTGTGAAGTGCACACTAGTGAGAAGATCTGTCGTATCCGAAGAGGATAGCCGCTAGAGCCTGATGCACTGCGATTACTTGTCTGCGGGGGTGTGAATATATCCTTAAGGACAGTGCTTTTGCACGCTTCAGATATGTTATCCTTTCCTCTCAATTTATAGTTATTCCAACATGATATAACTTATTTTTTGTTCTATATTGTCTGTATAATTCATTGATTATAACTCTACAATTCTAATTCTTCATTTATTTACATATTTTGTGAATAATTTTTCTTACACCATTTATTGTTGTTTTATGTTTAGTATGTTTAAGAAACGGCTTTTTATGTAGTGCAGGAAATTAGAATTTTGTATAGATACACATGTGACAAAGTAACTTAATTTTTATTTTAATATTATAAAATAAAAATATCAACTCTTATTTAAGAGAAGTATTTTTTTTTCTCCTATCCAAGGTTTATTCTCATACAATTCTCTTTCAGTTCTCTCTTTTTCTCTCCCAACACATTTTCTTTCTTACTCTCTTTATGTTTAATGCAAATTTTTTTCCTCTCTTTTCAACTTACTTCCTCCCTCTCTCTCTCTTTCTATTTGCAATGAATACAAATACTTTTTTTTATCTCTCCATCTCCTATTCTTCTTCGTATATGGTTTGATCTCTCTCTTGGATTTTGCGTATTTCTATTTCTTAGAAATGGTCCTAGAGACAAAAATAAGAATTATGTTAACTAATCAACAATTGTTTGTTTATTTTCATACTTGTCTATTTCATTGCATAAAGGTATGTTCACCACTTATCAAGTGTATATATATATATATGTACACCATCAAAATCAAATGTTAAATATACTTTTAAGGTAGTGGATTTTAATGAACATGAATTTGCTAATTAGAATTATGATAACCACTTCATCCTCAATAATAGTTCATCTTATGAACAAGTTCAATCAGAAGGTAGAATTCTTAATAAATTTCATATTTCTTGTCTTAACGTAGTTAATAACCAAAATGTTGCAAATTGGAGTGATAGAGATGTTGTGGGTGTGAGTTTTGAAAACATTGGCAGAGATCCGAAAATTACAAAAACAAAAGGCAGTCATAGTCTTACAACAATTCATAAAGTAAAAGCAGGACGTTAATAATTTTGTAATGTGCACAAAAGAAAGATAATGAGACACGTGAATATGAAGGCATGTATACTTTAGCTATTAAAAAAAAGTTTACACGTTAATATTTTCACTTCTTATTATGTGATTGCTTTAAATCAAGTCATAGTCTTTTTAATATTATTTTATTTTTACAGATGGTACTAGTATCAAAGAAACTACGCAGCAGCATTGTTCTTGCGAACACGATTATATTGCTTCCATTCCTTCAATAAATGCTCAATCAATAATATCATCTGCCAATGAGAAGAATGCAACTGATAAGGATATAACTGGCCTTGTTGCAAATTAAAAAATAAACATTAGATAAAAAAAATCAGTAGTATTTATTTAATTTAAAATTGCACTTTAGATGTTTTCACTTTTGAGATCAAAATTGATGTCTATCCATCTTAGTTTATTATTTTTAATTAATAAAAAATTATTTTCAAAGAACATGCATGTGGAATCAATTTTTTAATTTGGTTTCAAATGTTTTAAGCTATTGTCCATGTACTTGTGGACAGGGGTCTCATTTTATTTTTGATTTAAAATATCACATTTTGAAAGTTTTACTTTTATGACAACAGGTCCATTTCTATCAAGCCTACGTATTTTATTAAGCTTGAGCACCTATAGATCTTGAGTCTCAATTCGGTTGCGTGATATCAGGGTCTCACTTTTCTTAATTGAGGTCTCACAGTTTTCGATAAGGGTTTTACTTTTTTCAGTCTCACTTTTCTTAACACCGAAAAAATTCTTCTAAAGCTCAATTGTCTTGAATCACTTTTTTAAATTTGAGTCCATGCAATTTTAGTCTTAGGTATTAATTTAAATGCATGGGATCACGTTCTCAATTTTTAGGTCTCTTTTTTTTTATTTTTACAGGAGTCTCACTTTTCTATATAACTCAATATTCTCAACACTAGACTAATTTTTTTTGTGCTGAACAATCTTGAACCACTTTTATAAAGGTTGAGTCTACGCAATTTTAAACTCAGGTGTTAATTCGAGTGCATGAGATTAAGATCTCACTTTTTTCAACAATAGTTTCATTTTTTCTACAACCCAATTTTCTCAATACTTAACCAATTTTATTTCAAATTCAAGCATCTTAAACCGTCTTTATTAGCATAAGAGATAGTAAAATCTTGATGCAGATTCCAATATTCTAAGCTCAATCGTTGTGATAGTTAATCTTTAATTAGGTAGTTTGAGTCCACGAAAAAAGTGCAGCATAAAAACGATTTGCTTTAAAAGTTTCTTAACATAGAGTTAGGTGTCAAGGGAAGAGCAATTTACGGAGGATTTGGGTAATAAAACATACCGCCAAAGCTAATCTCTAAAGATCACCCCTTGGGGTGATATAACAGTAATACGCTTAACATGTCAATTGTAAGATTCTAAGCTTGAGTGTACTGAAAAGTGCAATAAGACTAAACCAAGGTGTCCATCGGACGTGGATCATATCGTAACTATTCAGATTGTCCCTATCACTAGGAGGGAGACTCAATATTTTTTTACGTGACTGCTAAAAAGTACTACTTTCATTCTCCTATTTTTAAGAAAAAAAGAACTAATTCTTAAATGGTGTGTTTGGAGAGAATTTGATAAAAAATGAAAATAATTAAAAAAGTTTAATCACAAAATATTATTATTACTATATTATTTTTTTATAATTTTTTTCACATAATTTTTTCATCAATTCAAACAATTAACTTTTACTTTTTATCTCAAAAATTATTATTTATTTTCTTTTTTATAATTTTTTTCACAATTTTTTATTAATTCAAATAATTTTATTTTCTTATCATTTTTTTTTCACACTTTTTTAATAATTCAAATACAGCATTTCAACTACATATATTGAAGGTTTGGATACCGAACATAATCCTCAGCCACATGTATGCAGAAATGTCACCCAAAAAGTCGAGAAGAGCACTGTTAAATATCTAGTGGCTAAATAGTATTTTATTATAATAAATATTATATTTTTATATAATTACATTAAAATATATATATATATATATATATAAAGATGAATAATATAATTATTTTTATATTATATTATATATATATATATATATATATTTTAATATATTTACACAAAAGTATAATATTTGTTACAGTAGAGATATAACCTAACTACTAAATCGTCTGATTTTTTAACATTTCTTAAAAATCAAATGAAAAAGCATTAGCATCTCTCCAGAGTGGGTCCCATTATACAGAGTAATATCCCGAGCTTCGGCGTCCATCAGATATCAGGTATATGAACACGACCAAAAAGTGTTAGTGCAAAGAATAAGGATCTGTCATCGTTTAACCAGAAATCTTGAATTCGAGTTTTTAAAAGTACAGTCAAATTAAATACTTATCAGAAGACTTTTACTACTTTTTGAAATTCTGTCTAATCAGTACAAATTAATTAACTCATTAAGTTAGATATTGTATAATTTTAGATAAAAAAAAAAAAAAAAAACGAATAGGGTAATTGAAATTAGGGTTCTCAGATAGTATGATATTTGTTATCTGCGTTCACCGCTCGGTGCGCAAATTCACTATACGTGACATTTTCGATTCCTAAAAAGAAATCAGGTAAAACCGACGGTGTTATTGTATGTTTGTGTGGATTTCGTTTTTCGCTACTGATTGTTGGGCTTGCGGATTTCTTTGTTCTATTCTAGGAGGATTTTGTTATATGAACTGTAGCTCCATAACATTGAATTTATAGGGAAAGTTATAGGGCATGGAGGAAGACGATGATTATGTGGAGTATGTGCCTGTGGCGAAGCGCCGGCAGATGGAGGCGCAGAAGATTATGCAAAGAAAAGGCAAGTCTTCGGCAGCGGAGGAGGAAGATGAGCTCGAGAAGGCCAAACTTGCTGAGGCCAAGCCGAGCCTGCTTGTGAAAGCGTCCCAGCTGAAGCGGGATCAGCCGGAGATTAGCCCGACCCAGCAGATTGTTCAGCAGGAGAAAGAGATGATTGAGCATCTTTCTGATCGGAAAACCCTGATGTCAGTCCGCGAATTGGCAAAAGGGATTACCTACACCGAGCCTCTGCTGACGGGGTGGAAGCCCCCCTTAAGTATTAGGAGGATGTCCAAAAGGGAGAGAGATGGGATTCGGAAGCAATGGCATATCATGGTTGATGGGGAGGACATTCCACCACCTATTAAGAATTTTAAGGATATGAGGTTTCCGGAGCCGATATTGAGGAAATTGAAGGAGAAAGGGATTGTGCAGCCCACGCCTATTCAGGTGCAGGGTCTTCCTGTTATATTGGCTGGAAGGGATATGATTGGTATTGCCTTTACGGGGTCTGGGAAGACACTGGTTTTCGTGCTTCCGATGATTATGATTGCATTGCAGGAGGAAATGATGATGCCTATTGTGTCGGGAGAAGGACCGTTTGGTTTGGTTTTGTGCCCCTCGAGAGAACTTGCTAGACAGACTTACGAAGTGGTCGAACAGTTTCTGGCTCCAATGAGAGAAGCTGGGTATCCAGAGTTGAGGCCTTTATTGTGTATTGGTGGAGTGGATATGAGGGTCCAATTGGAGGTTGTGAAGAAGGGTGTGCATATTGTTGTTGCAACTCCTGGAAGGTTGAAAGACATGCTAGCTAAGAAAAAAATGAACTTGGATAACTGCAGGTAAGCATCACTGGGGCCATGACATAATGCCATTTTCACTTCTTTGTAGTCTTTGCTTATTGCCTTGCAGTTATAATTCTCTGTTTTTGTTTGTTCAACACTGATACAACCATGGATAATAATTGAATATGTCATAGGCTTTTGGATAGTAACATAGGGTACTGCTATGTGCTTTCACTGTTGGTCTTCTATGACACATCCTGTTTAGGTTTCCTTGTAAGAAACTGTACCTTAAATCCTCAGTTCTACTTGTATGGGCGATCAGTTGAAATTCATTGTCTACTGTGTTAATAACAGTTTTATAATGCCTTTGCACCTATTTTCCGGCTGATTGAAATTTGACACCTTGAGTTACCTATTATCTGGCTGTTAGTCAAGGTTGTCTGTCTTCATTTAATGGTCGATTGAACATAGTGGAGAGTGCTGTTTCCTAAGTGCTAATTATGGTGGAAATGACTTTATCAATCTTGATATCAGTCACCACCCTTTCTACATTAGTGAATTAGTCAACTAATGTTTAAATAAGATTAATTCAGCCTGAATCAGCAGCAACCTTTCTACTTTCCTTCTGATCATTCATGCCTTCATCTTTCATGGATGGATCCTTTTCTATAGCAAGTCAAAGCAACGACCTTTCTGCTGTGAAGTTTCTGAATATTCATGGCCTTTCTCTTGAGACTTTATGAAGGAGTGGTGGACGACAAACTTCACAGCCCAGCTGGAGAATAAATTTTTAACAAAAAATGATGATTTCCTCGCTCTCCTCCTGGCCAAGACATAGCAACCTGCAAATGATAATTTAAATTGGGATTTTCTTTTTTCCCCGATTGCCAAGTTCTGGGCTTTGAGACTAATTTCTTTGTTTCAGGGCACGTCGTATCACTGTTCCCTGTACGTGGTTGATGCACTTTTTTTTTTATTTATTTCTTTGTGTTATGTCATTGCTGGATGTCTTATAATACTACCCTTGTTAAGATGGTTATGAATCCCCCCTTTTTTTTGGGTGTGCAGATATCTGACATTGGATGAAGCTGATAGATTAGTGGATTTGGGCTTTGAGGATGACATAAGGGAAGTATTTGACCACTTTAAAGCTCAAAGGCAAACTCTTCTATTCTCTGCAACCATGCCCACCAAAATTCAGAATTTTGCTAGAAGTGCTCTGGTTAAACCTGTCACCATTAATGTGGGAAGAGCAGGAGCAGCAAACCTGGATGTTATTCAAGAGGTTGAGTATGTGAAACAGGAAGCCAAGATTGTTTACCTGCTTGAGTGCTTACAGAAGACACCACCTCCTGTTTTAATATTTTGTGAGAATAAGGCTGACGTGGATGACATCCATGAATATCTTCTTCTAAAGGGAGTTGAAGCTGTGGCCATCCATGGAGGCAAGGACCAGGAAGAGAGGGAGTATGCAATTTCATCCTTTAAATCGGGCAAAAAAGATGTCTTGGTCGCCACAGATGTTGCCTCAAAGGGTTTGGATTTTCCTGATATTCAACATGTAATTAACTATGACATGCCTGCAGAAATTGAAAACTATGTTCATAGGATTGGACGAACTGGAAGGTGTGGTAAGACGGGAATTGCAACAACTTTTATTAACAAGAACCAGAGTGAGACAACCCTTCTTGACCTGAAGCACCTCTTGCAAGAAGCAAAGCAAAGGATTCCACCTGTCTTGGCTGAGTTGAATGATCCCATGGAAGAAGCAGAAATGATTGCTCAAGCTAGTGGAGTTAAAGGATGTGCTTATTGTGGTGGGCTTGGTCACCGAATCGGTGAATGCCCCAAATTGGAGCATCAGCGAAGCCAGCAAATTGCCAACTCTAGGAAGGATTACTATGGTTCTGGCGGGTATAAGGGTGAAATATAATACACTTGTGGTTAGTATGTTGTGCACATTTCTATGCCTTCTTCTTAGTTTGTGAGTTATAAATCCTACCTTATTTTTGACCTATCTTCTGAGTAGTGGATTTGTGAATAATATATCGTGGAATAATGTTTTCTTGGTGAGATAGCTCCAAGGCAACCTGGACACAAGCATTATTGTGAGAAACATACTATGCACCATGCATTCTTTTTTAAAATCCAAGGAAACTAATTTATTGGAATAACATAAGTTTTTTTTTTTTTAATTTATCATTATTGGGTTAATAAGAGTTGATATTTTAGCTCGGTAATTAATTGGTGAGGAAAATGTTTTCCGGATCTAAGCATTTGTTTTATGTCATGTTAATGTAGATGCAAAATTCTAGATCTGTTCAATCAGTACATACTCTTATGAATGAAGAGAGAACTATGAACATCCCCTCTTCAGATACCTTCTTTGGATTGATTAAATCTGCGTAGCTCCAGTGGTCCCAACGAGAAATCATGGCTTTCTGAGATCTTTTGCCTAAATTTCAAATGCCATTTGAGCTATCAGGAGTAACTATATCTTCACAATGATGATTTGTTGTGCATCTTCTAGCCCTGTATGCCTATATGAAAAATTTTCTTTGTAGATATGCACCTAAAATGGCCTGCACTCAATATTGTAGTCTTTTTATTCAATGTAGCGCGGCTGCCTTTTGGTTGCTCCTTTCAAGTTCCTGACGCAGGTTTGTGGTTAGGAAACGTAACTTCATGGTTTTCCCCATAAGCCTTGTGATATCATGTTTAAGCTTCTACTAACACCTCTGTGAAATTTTCCAATCCAAACTTGTATATAATGTCCTTATGTATTAATCATACACTCTGCCACATCAGCCTGTGCTTTAGATGCTGTGATATGATGTTTGAATCTAACAACCAATGGAAGTGTTCACTTCACTGGATATTCACCAGATGTTTAGGATTCCATCAGCTTGTTCTGTCTGCAATGGGGGTCTGGTCTTGGAAATGACCTGTTGGATATTGCACTTGTTGCATTCTAATGACTATTGAGGTGTTTTGTTGCTTAATTATATTAATTTTATACAGTAATTCTACCTTTTTATTTTGTCAATGGGATGTCTTTGGTATCATTATTTTTATTAAAGTTTGCATGTTATATAAGTTGTGTGTTTTTTAAAGGTTGCTTGATGAATTGTGGTCATTTATGATCTTATCCTTCAGTGATAACTTATCCTTTTTGACCTGCTAGAATTGCAGAAGTTATCTACTGTGCCCCAATTTCTCATGTTTGTTTCAAATATTCTTATGCACATAACATATCCATTGTCTGCCATTTCTTAGCTGTTGTGCAAGTCTTGAGGTTATCTACAGCGGCCTAACTTTTCGTTGCCTGCTTGTCCTGTTTGATGTTCGATAAGCCCACCGAAAACTGAATGTGTACATCAAATTATGTGTCTTTTGCATGCCTGAAAAAGGCAATTATGTTTTGGGATGTGAATCCTCATGATGACATGACAGGTTTTATGAATGAGGATGATGAAACTGCAAATGAAAGACAAATCTCTATCGGCACTAAGTTATTGAGTAAACATGGCGCTGATAATGGTAGAAAAGATTCTTACGTCAGGGATGACAAGGAATCAGTGCCAGCTGATATACCCAATTGTATACTAAAATGCAAATCAGTTTTTAAATGCAGGTTTTACCCTCGAATTGTCTGTTTGAATGAGCAAAGTATGATGGCTCATCAGAATTCAAAGGTTAGACATGACTCGTTTCTGTGTATCTGTCTGAATGATTGTGCGTAACGATTGGATATTTTGTCAACTTGCGATCAACCATGAAAAATCTTGTTAGCCTGTAGTCTTCTCACATGGTTTGTCTTCTTCTTCCTCCTTTTTTTTTTCTTTTTTTTCTTTTTTTTTATGAAAAAAAATGCATATGGTGTACCAGTGTGTAAGCTAGGGGCTTCCCAAAATATATAAACTTTACCTGCTGGAAATATTGTGCTGCCTGTTTTGATTGGTTATAAGGTGACTGGTATTTCATTCGTCCAAATTCACAATCATAACTCGTGCTACATGATTGTGGTCAATGACGCTTTTACCCATGTCAAAAAAAAAAGAAAAAAAAGAAGCTTTTACGCAAAAGAATGCTAACTAAATCAAATGTTGAGCAAATATATTAAATTTAAAAAGTAAAAAAAATAGATAAATCGTAAATTTATTGTATATTTTTTATATGACAGATTATATAGCTGTACGGTAGAATTTCCAAAGGGAAAAATGCTGTATAGCATGACAATCACAAACTAGATTAAATTTGAGTTGGTTTTATGTTTTGGTGTGGACTATAATTTTTTTTTATAAAATTTAAAATTTAAAAAATAATAAATTTTAAATAATATTTAATGTTGTTTTAAATAATATTTGATATTATTTTAAATGTAATTTTTTAATAAAAAATAATATTTAATATTATTTTACATCATAATTTTTAAAAAAATTCAAAAAAAAAACTGTTTTGGTTTATAAATTAAAAAAAAACCCCACGTCTTAAAATTCGTGCACAAGTTTTTAGTGCGAAGTATCTTTATTCTTTGTAAAATGAGTTGGCTCCTACATTGGGATTTGGGATGCAAGTGAAGGCTCTTCTCTGCGGCAAACCAAAAACGTTACAGAGCATGAAACCGCGTAGGAAAATTAAAAGGGAAGAAAAGTATAATTATTATTATTTATTTTTAAATTTTTTTATTTTTTATATTATTTTGAATAATTTTATTTTTTTATATTTTTTTCATAAATTATTATTTATTTTTTCTTTTACCATATTTTCTTTCTCTCATTTTTTTTTATTACTCTAAATAATTTTATTTTCTCTCTATTTTTTCTTTCACAAATTATTAACTTTTTTTTTCACCTACTTTCTTTTTCTCAATTTTCTTTATCACTCTAAATAATTTTATTTTCTCTCTATTTTTTTTTCTCCTTTTTTCTTTTTTCCCTTTCTTTTCTCGCACTCCAAACACACTCTAAAAGTGTATCCTCCGAAGACAACATGCTGCGCCCTTCATAGAGATGACCAGTTATACAAAAAAAAAAAAAAAAAATGTATAACCAGACATTATTGAACATTTTCATAAATTGTTACAGAGTCTAAGTTATTTGTTATATATTTTACCGTTCTAAGCGTACATTTACCATTTTTGGAAGAAATTTAAAAATTTTGTAAAAAAAGAAATTAAAATATTAATTTTTTATTAAATGAAATTTACACTCAGACTTGTCTCCAGTCAAATCCTCATGCTATGTAATGGAGATCTTATTTTATATCTACAATTAAAATGGGTTTAGCCTTTTGTTTTTTTTTTTACGGCAATTTATGTGGCAGGGACAGGAACCGGGGAATTGGTTTTGTTTAGGGTTTGGGCCCAAAGAGTCAGGAACTCGAGGATTTTTTCTTTTTCATTTTTTCCTTTCGTCTTGGTAATGGAAAGATAGGTAGCATCCACGATTTTGATAAAGAAAATTGTCATAATGTACATAAAAGGTATCAAACTATAAGAAGCATCTTTCAGCGCTCTCGCATCGATCTTATATATAAAATTACGTTATATTAATATAACGATCTTTTTTGTACAAAAAAAAGTTACCTTTTAAGGAGTGTTTAAGTTAATTTTTTAAGAATATATTTATATTTTATTTTTAAAAAATAGAGAGATAGATATTTAGTAAATTTTGTATGATACTATTTAATTTTACTTATTTTTTTCTTTATAAATTACCTAAAAGTAGTTGATTAAAAACTTTTTGGTACTTTTTTTATTACTCTTTACTTTTTAATGTTAATTATAATTTATATAGACTAAATTACTTTTAAAAAATATTTATAAAATTTTTTACTTACTACATAAATTAAATTTGTTAGTTGTCACTCTATTTTATAAATATTTATATAAACACAATAATTTCATTTTTAATAATTTTTAAATAATATTCTTTTACTTCAAATTTTTATTAATATTGACACATTAAAAAATATCTCAAATATTATATTTTTTTTTTACTTTATAGTAAATGTTGATAATTTTTTAAAAAAAATTAAAATTAAATGAAAAAATTCTCAGTATTATTTATAAAATATTTATTTTAAAAATAAAAACTATAAAATATGAAAATAATTTTATTAATATGATACATTAATATGAATTAAATGTTTAAATTAATCATTTAAATATACAACAGCAATAAGTAGAAAATTAATCAAACATTTTATTATTCTTTTTAACTATCAACAATAAAAAATAACAATCAACAGCAATAATCAGTAATAATAATATCGAACATATAAGTCAAACAAATCCTAATATTAAATCAACAATACGTTTATTCCAATTACTTAACTTAATACGATTTCGAACCGGTAATCTTTCTTTCAAATTGGGACGATTCATTAACTTTTTAAGGTAGAAACTTTAGGATTCTTCCCTACAAAACAAGTGATAAACAGTGTTCTTGGATATTTAGTGCATAATTACTAAATAAGAAGCAATCAATTAGCTATTTAACTAAATAAAGCTTCATAAAAGGCAAATTTGTTAAAAAATCAAGGACATCGTTAAATTGGCTACTCAAACATTCTATTATATGTTATCATTTTATTTATATTAAAAAAGTTTGATGTGTAAATTTTGAATAAAATCTATTTCTTTAATATTTCTTTTAAAATAAGTTGCAAATAAAAATTAAAACAATTTTAGGGAAGAAGACCAGTTTTTCAGAGTTTATAAAGAAAGAAAAAATAAATAAATATTTGACAATTATATAATCAACTGAGAACTTTTTATTAAAATGGAACTTACATGAGTATTATTGATGAGAGAAATTAGAAGAAAAAGTAATTTTTTAATTTTATAATGACCTTGACGGGCCACTTCTGTAATTTTTTGAAAAATTAAAAACACGAAAAAAATTGTATTTTTTTATTTATAATAATTCAACGGTTCAATTAACATTAGTGTTGAATTTACATTGAAGTAATGATTAGTATTTTGAAAATTGTGTTATAAAATATTTTGAAATGTTTAATTATAAAAAAATTATTAATTTTTTAACAGCGTTAAACAAAAAAAATTAATAATTTTTTTATAATTATATATTTCAAAATATTTTATAATATAATTTTTAAAATATTTAAGATTACTAGTTTAACAATGGGTTTAACCAACAATCATTAAAAAGCCTTCCTCTAAAAAAAAAAAAAAAAAAACCATTAAAAATCCGGGTTTTTATTAAACCCGTAAGCCCTTTCGGGTCTTTAGCAACTGAGACCTCGTAATTCGCAAACCCAAAACCCTGTCTCTGTCTGCCGGCAGATTCCGTTGAATTCCAGGCAGCCCTCCTTTCTCCCTCGTATTTGAGTCTTGCTTTGTGGGGTTTAGATAGAAGAACAGATATGTTAAAGAGACGATTCTATAAGGAAGAACACGGAGATGGAAATAACCCATCTTCAGATTCTTCCTCCTCTTCTTCTTCTTCTTCTTCTTCCGACTCTGAAGTGGAAGCAGAAGAAGCTACGGAGGAATCGGATTGTGATGCTGTTGCAGAGGCAAAGAACAGCAAAGACTCCTGCTCCCCATCGTCTGGTTTGTTCTCATTTTCCCTTGTTTTTTTTTTTGTCACTCATTTTTTCCAAGTTGGTCTTCATTATATTGCTGCTACCTGTGATCAGTGGGTTTTAAATTGTATTGCTGCTATATTTATGAAAAACTTGTGGGTTATATTCAAATGGGTAGTTTTGGAAACCCTTGTTTTAGTGAAAAGTTTGCAAAAGTTGTTTTCTTTACTAAGAGAAGTGAAGAAGAAAGGGGAAGGAAAAAAGGCCCCTTCTCATTACACCACTACATGCATTGCTTTTCATTGATGGGTCTTTGATGCAATGCTCTTAAGTCAGATATGTATTTGTTTTCTCAGCCAGGGGTGTCAACATAGTTATCAGTTGTGGTTGGATCTAATTTTGTCTATTAGGACTTTACTTGGTTTTGCTAATTGCTTTGTTAACGCTTTCTTCTATTGTTCAATGGTGTGTTTCAGGATATGAGAGTGAAGATAGCTCAGCAAATGAGATTGATGTTGACCCGTCAGGTGGCTGTTCACCGAACTTGTATATTTTGTGATATCTGCAACCACTATTTTTAGAGACTATTTGAATTTAAGTTTCTTTTAAAACCTCAATGAAAATTTCCAAATTAGACTTGTATTTAATATCTTTGTGTATTGATCATGCACTCTGCAAAATCAGCCTTTGCTCTTGATGTTGTGATTCCACATTTGAATCTACCAACCAATGGAAGTGTGCAGTTCACTTGATATTCCCCAGATGTTTAGGATTCCATCAGCTTGTTCTGTCTACAATGGGGCTCTAGTCTTGGTTATAACCTGTTGGATATTGCGCTTGTTGCATTCTAATGACTATTGTGGTGTTTTGTTGCTTTGCTATATTAATTTTATACAGTAATTCTGCTTTTTTATTTTGTCAATGGGATGTCATTGGTATCCTTATTTTAATTAAATTTTGCATGGGGTATTAGTATTTGTGTTTTCCAAAGGTTGGTTGATGAATTGTGCTCATTTATGATCTCATCTTTCAGTGATAACTCATCCTTTACGACCTGCTAGAATTGCAGAAGTTATCTACTGTGCCCCAATTTCTCATGTTTGTTTCAAATATTCTTATGCACAAATGTAACATATCCATTGTCTGCCATTTCTTAGCTGTTGTGCAAGTCTTGAGGTTATCTACAGTGGCCTAACTTTTCATTGCCTGCTTATCCTGTTTGATGTTCGATAAACCCACAGAAAACTGAATGTGTACATCAAATCATGTGTCTTTTTCATGCTTGAAAAATGCAATTATATTTTGGGATGTGAATCCTCATGATGACATGACAGGTTTTATGAACGAAGGTGTTGAAACTGCAAATGACAGACAAATCTCCATTGGTACTAAGTTATCAAGTAAACATGGCACTGATAATGGCAGAAAAGATTCTTACATCATGGATGACAAGGAATCAGTGCCAGCTGATATGCCAGATTGTATATTAAAATGCAAATCAGTTTTTAAATGCAGGTTTTGCCCTCGAATTGTCTGTTTGAATGAGCAATGTATGATGGCTCATCTGAATTCAAAGGTTAGACATGACTTGTTTCTGTGTATCTGTCAGAATGATTGTCCATAACAATTGGATATTTTGTCTACTTGCGATCAACCATGAAAAATCTTGTTATCATGTGGTCTTCTTATCTGGTTTTTCTTTTTTTTGTAAATAATGCATATGGTGTACTAGTGTGTAAGCTAGGGGCTTCACAAAATAAATAAATTTTACCTGCTGGAAATATTGTACTGCCTGTTTTGAATGGTTGGAAGGTGACTGATATTTCATTTGTCCAAATTCACAATCATAACATGTGCTACATGATTGTGGTCAATGAAGCTTTTACGCAAAAGAATGCCAACTAAATCAAATCTTGAGCATTACAGTCAACTTTTGCATGCCTTTTGTAAAATGGGTTGTCGCTTACATTGGGATGAAAAGATAAGGCTCTTCTCTGTGGCAAAGCTAAAAGGTTACAGAGCATGAAAAATCAAAGAGCATCCTTTGAAGACAAGATGCTGCGCCCTTCAAAGAGATGATCAGTTATTTATCAGTGCTCATCCTTTGATGTTTATGCACACGTTAAATTGTTCTTTCTTCTTCTTCTTCTTCTTCTTCTTCTTCTCACTCCCTCTCTCTATCTCTCTCTCTCTCTCTCTCGCTTAAAGATCGAATATGCTAGAGCCATTTATGATGTCTTCCATTGTTGAACGCACTGAACAGCTTGCTTCTTCTCTGCATCTTCTTGTTCAAGTTAAGCAAAGTTCTTTATGTATTTATGTCTGAATGGTTCTTAAAAAGCATGCTCCTCACCTTGCATTTGTTTTTATTTTCGGTAATGTTTATCTATTTTGTTGGAAGAAGTTATATTTTCTGGTACTTGGATTTAGTGGATTGCTATTTGATTTTATATTTAGTCGGTTTTTAGAAATTCAAGGTCACTTAGTTTTTTGGAGCTAGAGACATTTTTGTGCCATTTAGATTATTCCTACTTGGGAAAGCACGGTCCTAGGTCACAGAATTGTCTCTGATCTTAAGAGCATCTTTAAGCATTTCTTGAATTCTGAGAATTTTTTTTCTTAATGCTGTAGAGACATGCTCGATCTGAGAAATTACTGAAGGAAAATAGGCTCAAGGCAGTGCTTAACAGCGATGGGGAAATTGAGAATCAGGAGACCCCTGCAGAGATGCATGCTCGCATTGTTGCTCTTGCACAGGTTGGTCCAGATTATACAGGATCTCCAAATGGCATGAGGGGATTTGGATTTTGAGATCTGCAGTTTGTGCAGCTGAGCTAGTGTATCTTTTTGTACAGGAGAAACCAACAAAGAAAAGCAAGGGTCGGCAACGGCAAAGGAAGAGGGCAAGAAAGAAGGTATGTTGCCCATTTGTTTCCATTCTTGTGCTGTGGGGTTAAATGTCATCTGGACTTGTTTTGATTTGAGTTAAATTGCAGAAAGTAGAAGATAGTTCGGAAGTGAAGAATGGGAAATCAACAAAAATCCCTTCGAAGAAAAGGCGTAGTAATGAGAACTAAAGGATTTTAATCCGTGTTTGCTTATTTAACCAATACCATGGAGAAAGACAGCACAAGAAAGAATGACATTGATTGTAGAAGAGAAGCCATTGCTTTGTGGCCTTCAGACTTCCATCATGCAACATCTTGTCCAGTTTTCGGATCCTGACGTGGTGTTACTGGTGCAAAGTGTATTACTTTGACGTTGTTGTTTGGCTTTTGTTGTCAAGTCATGGTTTTTGAGGCGGCATGAGTTTTCTGGGGGCTGTGGGTCTTTCGTTAACGACTTACGGGGTTATTAGACTCTCAAAGGCATCATTTAAACATCTCATTTGAAGGAGAATCTGCTGCGATGCCCAAAATTTTGGTTTAATAAATTTTCTACTAGACTAAAATATGATATCTATTAGGACTGTTAAAAATTAACCAATCTGATTCAATTTAATCAATTCAATTTAAATTAATTTGAGTCCGTCAAAATAATTAAGTTTTAAATTGGTTGCGGTTTTAAAATTTTATAACCTGTCAAAAGTGGATTGGATGTAAATTGAAAGTTTAATCAACCCAATATATATATATATATATATATATATATATATATATATATAAAATGAAGTGGATGGGAAATGCCTACTTATTTTGCCGTATTTTGCCGCCTCTTTGACAGGTCAACCAGCCGAAAGCAAAAAGCAAAAGAAAAACGAAATGAAAAAAATCTTGTCCCATCTTTCTTGCGTACAATAATCTTGTCCACGTGTCACTATTTATACATATATATATATATATATATATATATATATATATATATATATATATATATATGTATGTATGTATGTATATAATCTGATATTATGAATTATATACGGACTGTTAAGTAAATTAATTTTAAAATATTTTTTACTAAGTAAAATTAGTTAAATATAATTTTTATTAGATCTTGATCAATTTTTATGTATATTTAAAACTATGAATAAATATAAAATATACATTATAACAATAAATTTAATAAAGTAAAAACATTCATGATTGATGAGGTATAAATTGAAAAAAATTATAATTTTTTTTATTGTGTACAATTAGGTAAAATCGATCCAATCCAATCCGTCAATGACAGATTGGATTGGATAGATTGAATTATATGGCGGATTAGATATAGATGAAGAATTATCCAACTCACTAATATCAAATTGAATGTGAATTTACCCTCAAATCTACCCAATCCAACCCACGAAACACTTCTAATATCTACAAGCCTTGAAATGTTAATTAGAAACGGTATTGCAGGTTGTCATCATGCCTTTAGCAGCGTTCAGAGTTTTTGAATGTTTTAGTCAGGTATGGATCTCGTTCATACGCAAAATATGGTGTTAAAAGATGAAATCGGAAAAAAGGCGGTATAACGACAGAAGTTTTTCATTAGTAAATGGGCTCTCATCTCAAGAATTCGTTTAATGTAAGGGCGGTTGCCAAATGAAACTTGGCCACTAGTTCAATGCCATATTTTATTCGGAATGCAGATATTGTTTCGTTTGTGTTTTAAGACAAGATTGGTTTAAAAAAGACAAGATTGGTTAAAGCATGTAAATATTTGGAAAGAGTGATACTGTGACCCTCCATGTCGACCTTAGCGTTTATTTAGATAATTTTTTCGGACACATCTGATCTCAAAAGATTCACGTCAAAAACCATTTCTGCCGATGTGCATGCTGCACACAACCACACCAACAACTGAATTTGGGAGATGCAGAATTGTTACACCATTGAAAAGCCCATATTGTTGGACACATACCTCTGCAGTCTCAACAGGAGTAAGCAAATGGTTGAATTGAAACATGAGGACTCAAGAAGATAACCCCACACCACACCCCCCCCCTCCCCCCACAAAACAAAACCCCCCCACCAAAAAAAAAAAAAGAAATGAACCTAAAGGTGTATTTCGCATCATCATGAACTTGTGGCAATCCATGTTCTAAAAAGACACAGAATTGAGCCTGACATACCAACCATCACTTAATGAAGCATCTTGTAGAGTGGAAAGCATAACTGTCCATGTGCCTTCATCCCCAAAACAGAAAAAATCTCCTGAAATGCCATGACTTGAATGAGATTATTCAATGGTCAGTAGTTGGTAGTGGACATGAAATTCAAGGCTCTTCTTTTTCTGTAGATTGTTCAGAAGGCGGTGGTGGCAATTGTTCCTGACTGCCATTATATTCAGCAGGTTGATCATGTGCAGGGGCTTCTTCAGCATTATCAGAGTTCTCAGGATAAAAATCAATGGGGAACTTTGTTACTCTAGGTTTGTCAGATAGAATGTTTCTTTGCACTTTGTCAATCAACACCTTCGGTGGAGGTTCCTCCCTCAGCTGCTCCTCGTCATAATCGTTGTTTACATAGTAGCCGACTCGGACAAATTCCTGACCCAGATACGAGCAAGTCAACAAAAGCACTGTCACGCCTATAATATCTTCGTCATTAATCTTTGAGGGATCAGGTGGGTCAGCCTGCAAGACACCCATCCATGTGTATGAATCAGAAAACATCAATAAGAGAGGAAATTCCAGTTAGAAGAGCTTTTGAAAAAGGTTTAGCAAATCTTGCCTGCAGCACAAAACGGTAATTCCCAACATTGACAGGCCCAACAAGTACACTCTCTAATAGCTGATCACAGGTCTCATCCTCAGCAGAGCCCACATATATAAGTTTCCATTCCAAATCTGCATTAAGAAGACAAACTGGGCATTCTTTACTCTCTCAAACATGAGTGACATAGATAGAAAAGATTGGAAACCAAAGCTGCAAAGAAGACTGGAGCAAACGTCACCACTAGCTTACAAATGAATTTGACAGCTAAAGAAAAACAAATATTAAATGAGGAAAAGAAGCTCTCACAGAGCCTTAGCGAGTCACAGTCAGATTGACTGACTGTTATATACCTTATGGCACAATTGTTCAAGCAACTGAAAATGAATTTTGGGCATGGTAGAAGCTCAATAATGTTCTGTATATCCACACTTCCTTTGGTAGGATTTTACCAACTTTTCTAATGGTTTCCACCAGTACTCCTAGCAAATCAACAATTGTTTTTCCCAACAAAATGTAAACCAAACCATCCATACCAACATGCATTTAGACCTAAACTGCAGGTCCTCCTATTATTGCAGAGGCAGGCATAAATTTGTTTCTCTTATTCCACTTGCTGCTATTCCTTTGACACATTATCTACCAGCATCACTTGGTGGTAGATGGAATGAAGCTTTAGTTTTTTCGCAAATATAAATAGTATGCAGCAATATTAAGTGAAAACAATTGGCATTTGATTGGGAAAAGTTGCAGATACCAAACTTCACTGAATATCTTTGTTTGACAAAAATGTTTGATAAAGAGGATTGGAGAATTTAATAGTCAATTGCAAGCACCAAAGGCAAAACCAAACTTTATAGAAACATGAAGAAGCAACCTAGACTATTACTTATTTTATTTTAGATGTCACTGTTCTAGCCAGTATTCATTTTGGAAGCATTTTGTTTTTGTTTTTTTTTTCCCCCAATTTTCCTGGTACAGTTTCTAAATATTATCATTCCATTGATAAAACAGGACACAAGGAACTTCCATAAAAATAGGAAGGAGTTTGGTATAACTCCAACATTTTATGTTGTCAACATTAACAGTAATTCTTGCTCATAAAATTTCGACCTAATAAAAGCCATAACAAGCCAGAAAGATATAGGAAAGTGGTAAAACATAACCACCGATACAGTCACTTTTATTGATAACTTTATTTTAGGCTGTATTGCACGTTAACATGTCAAAACTTAAATCAAATCCAGGAGGGCATAAGAGAAAGAAACCAACCCATCATATATCATATATCCATGTAAATGTAAGAAAAGAAAAGGAAATGTTTTTCACCATTTAGTTCCATAACAATTCCATTCTCTTTACATCTCTAAACATATTCCCTTCAAATATTCTCAATTTTAAGGCCCTATATTCGCAACCGCTTTAGCCAATTGAATTAGAACTGCAACAACCCAAAAACCTTTGAAGCCCTCAGGCATCACTGTAGTTAATATTGTGCACAAAATCTAGCCCTCAACTGAAATTAGCTCACAATTTCTGTTTAGGTCCAACACCCATAAAACATGCACATGGACAGATCACTCAACCCCCACACCCAGAAAACCAGAGCCAAGCATTACACCTATTCAATCCAGTTGCTGATAATTTTCTTTCCCGAATTTTCATCACCAAACAAACAGACCCAGTCAGCCAAAAACAAAACCCAGAAAAATTCACACCACAAAACCAAAAAAAAAGGAAAAAGAAACCAAAAGAAAGGGAAAACCACATTCAAATAAACAGGAAATTAGTAAATCAACGAGAAAAGATTGGGAAAAAACAAAAAAAGATACCGTCTTTGAGAGGAGTCAAGCACTCGTAGGAGATCTCGAACTGGAATGGGGACAAAAACGGCGCCGGGTTGTCCAACACTGTCACGTTCGTGATATTCACAGCACTCATATCGTCTCTCACGCCAAACAAAACCTAAATCCAAACCCTAGTTTCCACTACTACAACCTTCATTTGACCCCAAGAAAAAAAAAAAAAAAAAACTAAAACCCTTAACAAAATCCTTAAAAGAACCAATTAAAAACCCAAAAAAAAAATAAAAAAAAGGCCAATCTCCGTCGAAAAATCCAAAGATTTTGGGACAGTTCTGAGGCTGCTGCGATTTCTGGGAATTGAGCAGAAGAAGAACAAACCGAAACGGCGTTGATTGAGAAAATCAAGAAAAAGTGGATAAAGCAAAAGTGGGGGAAGCTTAGTTTTGTGAATTATGAAGATTAGCACTTGGCGGGAGTCGGTGAAATGTATGAAAAAAAGAACCCAAAAAAAAAAAAAAAAAAGAACCCAAATAGGGGCGGGAAGAGCTCCAATTTTTAGGGCTGAGGTGGACTATGAAAAACAAACCAACCCAACAACAAAAGAAATAAAAATAAAAATTATGAAACTTTTATTTAGAAGTTCTTGCTCCAGAAGAAGAATTTCAAAGACTTGGGATTCATTTGAGGAGTTTATTTTTGTTTTTTGTGGAAAGAAAGCTTTGGTCAGAACAATATTTGTTTGTTTTCTATTTTTCTTTTTTCTTTCAGTTTCTTTTTTGTGCCCTTTTTGGGTTCTTTTCTTTATATTTTTAATTAACTTATTAAATAATTACATTTTTTAACCTTAGATTCGAGTAAATTTTAATTAATTCAGTTAAAGTAGAAGAAAAGAATTAAGAATGAAGGGTATCGATTAGATGTGTACATCTACATGTGCAAAATTGTATAAATAAGCAAGAGACCGTTGGATACTCATACTTTAAATCAAAGTTAGTCATGAAATCGTTCCCTTGTTCCCTGTACTTTCAATTGGTTGGCTGACTATTGTTTGCCCTAACGAGACCTCCTCATTTTTTTCGTTTCTTTTTTTTTTTTTTTAAAAGGAATAAAAGTCAATTTTACCTACCACGTTTTACTATATTTTAAATTTCACCCATAACGTTATTTTTTTGTTAAATTTAGTTTATAACGTTACGTCCGTTAGTCTAATTTGGTTCTTACGTCCATAACGTCGTTAACTCTACTGACGTGGCATAACGGAGTTTGACACGTTATCAATTTTTTCACGTTAGCATGCCACGTCAACATCTGTTGTTGACGTAATATAGGTATAAAAACTAATTTGACCCATAAGGTTTCACCTTATTTTGAAATTTCACCCATAACTTTTTTTTTTTAAATTGGTTCATAACGTTATATATTTTAGTCTAATTTGATCTTTTTGTACAAAACGTCGTTAACTCAACAATATGATGCGACGGAGTATGACACATCAATAATTTTCATTTATGTCAACATGTCACGTTTGCAATAAAATTTTAAAATCCAAACAAAACATTTATACTGAAAATCACACTCTGCAAATTCAAATAAAATAAAAAAACTAAAATTCATAAATATATATTCACTTGAGTACCTTTGTTTTTTTAACAAAAAAAATAAATTATTAAAATTCAACAAAAGTCATTGTTATCTTTATTTTTGAATTTTTTCTTTTTTATTGTTGTCACTATTTCCTCGTTGAACTATCGCCGCGGCCTCCAACCACAATTAGCATTGCTAGTACAGAGCCATCTCTTTGGAAAAAAATTAATGACGTATCAAATTCTGTCAAGCTATATCAGCAAAGTTAACGATATTATGTACGAAAAAATCAAATTAGACTAAAAGGTATAACGTTATGGACCAATTTTAACAAAAAAAAATATTATGAGTAAAATTTAAAATAAGCTGAAATCTTGTATGTTAAATTAACCTTTATATCTATAACACGTCAGCAACAGATGTTAACGTTACATGCTACGTGAAAAAATTGATGACGTGTCAAATTTCGTCATGCCACGTCAACAGGGTTAACAGCGTTATGGACGGAAGATCAAATTAGACTAACAAACGTAACGTTATAAACCAAATTTAACAAAAAAAAACGTTATGAATGAAATTTAAAATAAGATAAAATGTAGTGAGTCAAATTAACCTTTATTCCTTTAAAAAACCACTCAACATCCAGCATAATAAATTGATTAAATTAAACTGGTTCAAACAAAATCTTATAAGACTATAAAAATCTCACAACATTTAATGTCGGTTACATCTTCAAAATTCAAAATTCAAAGCTTAGATTTTTAATTATGTGTGAACACACATTGTCATCCGTATTAATGCCTATTGATTTATTTCTCATTTTTTGAGGTCCGGGGTGCAGCTTCAAACCCCACCACTCCCCACGAAGTAAACGCCTCGTACCACTCGCCTAAGCCGAGTTCCTCGCCAAGAGGCCTTCATCATTTTTTTCAGCTAAAAGAACCAGTCCAACATGAACCTTGAGAATTGTTTGTCAACTGTCTCTTCCCACGAGTTCAGATCATATATGTAAGACTGGGGCCATGCTTGTAACTTCAAAGGAAGACGAGAACAAACTAATCCAAAGGTGGGTAACTAACGACCATCTTTTCATATGCAACTATCCAAGATTTTTTGGGCCATTCTTGTTCCAAGTAAACTAACAAATTGAAGAATGGAACCCCATTTTGTTGTCCCATCGCGACTTGTAACCCTTATCACAGGGTTATCGGCATGGGGAACATCATCTGTTGACAGAATTCACATGCAAATTACCAAAAAGCAGCTAACTTATGCACACAGTTGGGATAAAATTCATTTTTCAGCTGTCACATCCATCTTCCGTGTCTGAGAATTGAACATTTCAGCAATATCCGTGGCTGTGCTACAGTCTTCTGGATTTCTGTCCGAAACAGAACCTACAAATCTTGGAAATCGGATTGAAATGCCACGAGACGGATGAACAAGACCTACAGCAGCCTGATGAACTGGTGAAACTGTGAAGTCTGCTCCTCTTATTTCCCAAACAAGCTCTGGAGGAAACCACATATCTGGAACCTCAGCAGTGCGATAGTAGGGAGGCTTTTTGGCCAGTATCTTGTCTCCAGAAAAGTATTCTTTCATCTGCAAAGTTGGTGTTGAGATCAAGTTATTCCAATATTCTTTCAATTGCACGCCTGCAACTACCATGAGCATGAGTTGGTAAATCCCTCACCTGTATGTAAAAAGCATCTGAAAACCCAGACATTACACGGCAAACACTTTGAAATTCCTCAGTCTCAGGGCTGTAACATGCCATGAGAAATGGACTGTACCTGTAAGACACCAAATTCAACGAATCATACAAATAGAGTCACCATTTCAATAAGCCATGCATTCCAGTGAGATGCAATTGGGATTTTAGCATATGCATCAAACAAGTATCCATCGTACATTTTCATGATTTTAATCAGCCAAATTAATGTCACTAGAAAAGCTCATCATGGAAGGGAATGTACAAAAACAACAGAACAAGTGAACCTGGGGTAGTGAACAAAATAGGAACAAAATTTTAAATCTTTTACCATCCCGCTTTCCTCCCATTTCCATGCCAAGCACCAATTGGGACCAAATCAAGAGAATCATTCAACCCTTCCAAATAATCTCGCTTGACCTAGAAAAGAAATTTCATTCACAATTAGTGATTTCATGAAAAATTTATCTTCTTTTCCTTTTCTCCCTTCAATGCATTAACAAATTAATACTGCGTCACACTACACCTTCAACCATGTGTCAGCACGTTTATCTGGAGAGTATCCGGCGTCAACATCTAAGGGCTTCGCCATAATCCCTTCACATGAAGAGTGCAATGCCTCTTCAAGAAAAGAGTTCATCTTAGTTATGGTTACTACATTGGTCAAACAAGCTTCATCTGCTTCAATCTGAAAAGCACAAAGTCACATGCACCATCAGACAAAAGACTTCTATGCATGTCCATGCGAACTAATAAAGGAGAGTAGTTACCGTCATCTCCTTTGCAAATTCAAAATAACCTAACCTCTCATCGCAAAACAAATCCTTCAAGCCTATGAAGAAGCAAAAGGAAAGACAAGAAAACAGATGGACAAGATTTAGATCCCGAAACAGAGCAAGAGGTCATGGGTTCTTTTTGGCAAGATCAAATAATAAATTTATCATCAACAGGGAAGAAAAAACATACATTTTCGTCTTTGGCGAAGAGGAAACTCCAACAGCCTGCAACACAAGAGCGACTAATTGAAAAGCTATTATTATCTAAAAAAAGTTCAAAATAAATAAAAAAACAAGAACAAGCATTGTTCTGCACAGGCTGACTAACTTTCAACAGATAGATAGTACATTCCATGGAACACGTATCCTGTGACTAAACATTGGGAAATTATAAGGCTAAATGCGTGAATTGTGCTATTTGACTAATAGGAGATGTAGATCAATCATTAATGATTAAGTTCAAAACCATCAGCTGGCCCTGTCAAAATTTCTGCAGAGATGGGTATGGAGCATATCTGCAGCCGATTCTTTCCTTTTTTGGGAGGCAGGGTACGTGGAAAAATATCAATCCTCCTTGCAGCCGCTTTAATAAATGTTTCAACAGTAAAAGACAAGACAAGCCCAGCAATCCACGCATATAAAATTATACATCTTGCAAATCCAATCTTAACAACACAACACACTTGACCTTATCCCGGCACACACAAAAGGACAAAGAGAAGGGGAAAAACTAAAGAAACTGTAAACACTTGAAACAAGTGCACAAAAATGTAGTTCAGAGGATGCAATTGCCAACACCACAACGTGACTTAGGTAAAGAATGCTAACAAGTTGTCGGGAGGAAACCAAATTAATGGTTGCCCATAAAATCAAGATATACTAAAAATGCAGATTAAGCCCTCTACAGGACATACTTAGGAATTACCCATGCCAACCACGGGCATTGTAATCAGAATGGAATTACAGAGAAGAAAAAAGGAAAATGCAAAACAGTACTTAACATTAGCTATGAACAAAGGTATATAATGAACAAGTTTTGGCTTAGCCTGTTAAGTTACCAGAAGAACTTATAACCATTTCAAATTAAGCAAGTTAATCTCCGCAAATGTGTACCTGTTCTCATATGCATACACACGAGCTAAACAGAAGGATATCTCATAACTTTGAACTAAAGCGAAAAATCTTAATAAGCAATGGGGAAATTCCCTTTTCAGATTGTTCGACTTCTGGATTGCACAAAAGTTCTTAGTGAATAAAATTACATCAGTTATGTCAACTTTAGTTTTACTAATTGGCATACAGTGCACAAAAAATGTGGGAGTCTCGTGCACTAGGACACCCTTTTTTTTATACAGTGCACAAAAAATCAGCTCAAATCAAATAGGGCTGATTCCACCCTACATCAGACCATATTATCTAAACAAAAGAGGATGCTTCTGTACGTGCAAGCTTGTGTGTGCACATAAACAATAAGTGAGAGATGCTCATAAATTAGATATGTCACTGGTGTGGCCGCACATCGGCTAACATTTAGATTGCCTTGTGTCATGAACTGCATTAGTGGTACACAAAGCATCTGATTGCATATTACTATTTTTTAAGTGGATCCAATCAGATCACCTGGTCTTCTTTAACCTCTAAGTAGTTAGGATCACTCACTGATGTGATAAACAGAGAAACTTATCCAACGTGATAAACAGAGAAACTTATCCAACAATCAAATGGGTTAATACAGCTGCAACAAGTAATCTCGAATCATCCCCTATAAGGTTAGGATATGTTCTCAAAGTAACACAATATAATAATTGTCCAAGTATGCATTTCAGAGAAGTGCGATACAATTGCAAAAGAAGGTTATGGAACATTACTGTTTTCCATTAGCAAACATGATATCAAAAACAACCACAGAGATCTCAACCTGCACATGTAAAAACATTGGAAAGATCAGGACATATTTAAGAAATTATGAAAAATAGAGCTGCTTATATTAATGCAATACCTGCATTTTTAAAGTTGCAAAAGACTTGCATTAGTAATTCATGAATCATTTGAAGAAATGTTGAACTCATTCCCCAACACACAAACAGACTAGCATGACAAGTATGCTTAAATAAATTCAATTTGCACCTCTCCTCTTTGAGATTGTACAATCACACCTTATATGTACTTGACCCACTATAATTAAATTAGAGAAAACCTTTATGTTATCTAATGCAATTGAAGAATTTTTGCTCCCTCTCTCCCTTGAACATAATTCTTGGAAGGACATAAACTTGCAGCCATTCTTTCTATCAACTGCAACAACCTGAAACCAAAAGTTATTCCACCACTCAGAACTAACAGTGCTGTGATTAAGCAATCACCATTCACCAATCTGAAAAGGCCAGATTTATGTCAAAGCTTCTTGCAAAGGAAAAACTGACCTCTGCATCCAAAATGAAAGTCACTGCATCAGGCTTACAACATTCTTTAATTACAGCGATTAAGTCTGGAAATCTCGACGTCGTCTCATCCCCATTGCGTGAAAAGACACGGATATTGCCATTGGATAATTTGTGAATCTGTGCACGCTGTCCATCATATCTGAAAATACACAGTGACCAGTTCAATGACAAACCTCATTTTAACCTAACGATACACAAAAGTGAAATCATCAAAAAATGAATAAACACATTCTGATTTTTTATATGAGGCACACTATCTTCTTCTTTGCCAATCTTTGCTTTGCTGCCATAAGTTCCTCCAATCTTCTCTGTGATTCCAGCCAACAAGCTGCCCTCATTGGGCCTCAAAGTTCAATAATCAAAACAACAAATCAATAAAAATTCAACTTTGCCCAACCTAAGCACACCAAAAAATGCCTCGTGTTATCTTTCCTATAGCAGCATGTCCGATTCAATTATCTTCAATCTTATTGCCTATGTCATCTTTCGTTTCCATAGAAAGTTTCAGAAGGTTTCTCCTGCAGTTTAATTCACTACCATATGAAACTCATATTGACTTATCCATAGAGCCTTCAAAAAATGTAAAGAAACAAGACAAGCTTACTTGTATTCACATGTAAAGGCTTTGTTTTGAAACAGTTTCAACGCTTGAGATAATCCGTTTGTGATTCTGACATTGGAAAACACATGCAATAAGTTCAAGGCATCAGTGGAACCAACATGAACATGATGATATCGTTAGAGAAGTGAACCAAAAACTTATACTTTGCGAGCATTGGTTTGATAGGTATTCCTGGAACCATTGATAAGCTTGATGACGAAAATTCCATGCCTTCGGTTATCAGTGAAGGAACAACCAAATCCTGTAAAACTTGTTACATGTGGAAGATCGGAGAACGTTTCCAAGGCATCAATACTAAAATGCAAAGAACTCGAAAGTCAAATAATTGAAACTTACTAAGCTTGGAAGTACATTATAAGCCTCAATGACAGCTGCAGAAAGGCACTACAGAGTGACAAAAAGTTTAGGGTAGTCAAGGACCATCCATTATCTTTATGTACATAAAAGTAAGACATAAAAGTAATGCACGATGACTTCGGTGCAAAAAGCCGAATTTGCAAAACATAAATCCCAAAGAACATAAATGCCTGAATTTTCTCCTTCAAAAGTTCAGCTTTTTGTTCATTGGAAGAGCCCATGAAGGAATTCATGGCTACGGCTTGAGCCAAAGCAGGTAGAACAGTCCTCATCATTGCTCCTATCCTTAAATTCCTTACCTGTCACGAGAAAGATGGATGACTTCTCTAAAGCCAATTAAAAAATGTAAGGAACTAAGCAACAACCAGAACAAAAGGCATAAATGAACCCCCATTTCTCATGGACACTGTACTGAAATTCCCACAACAACTCTGACAGAAAAATTTACATACCAACTCTAGCAATGCTGTTTCTCTGCTACCATGATCATAGTATAGTTGTTATTCATTATTGAGTAAAATTTATTGGCATTCCAAGACAATGATTTGAAAGCTTTACCAATTCTATGCCCGAAGTCACTACAGAAAATAATTCCTTTTGATATCCACAATCTGCTGGAGGAACTAATAAATCCAAAACAACAGAAGGGAAAGGGGGATGGGATGAATTATGACCAGGATTCACAACAGTGATGAGAAATTCCTAGCAATAGACTATCTGTCATGCCCATCTTGAGACACAGCAATAAACTGTGTACTAAAGTGAATCAATAATTATCAAGTCGAAAAAGGGAAAAGAAATTTTTTTTTCATGCCGGTCAATAAGAGCAAAGAATATCTATTATTGAGACATCGGGAAAATTATAAAAGAATGTCGTGCTCAAATCTTACCAAAGTTCTGACAATATACTTCATCTCCTTCTCCCTACAAGAACGCATAAGCCTTACAATGAGGCTCTTCTTTCGAGCAGTACTTCCGGCACCTGTTTGTATGCTGATAAATAAACAAGACTGAGGCTTATGAAGTGCATAACAAATGTCTTCCACAGATAATTCTCTAAGGTTAAACACTGATGACATGGCTATGACCATTTTGTGCTATGGCAGTGGAAACACCAAAAAGAAACACACCAATTTTCAGCACTAACTAGTTTTGAACAATCCTTTTGTCAGCAAGTATAGGAACGCATTGAACGTCATTGCTCTTGCATCTGAAGTTGTCCCTGATAATGGCCTCTGGTGAATATGAACTTCAGCCATAATAGCAGATAACCGATCATGTCTCGATGTGCAAAAAGTAGAGAGAAAATAAAAAACCCAAATAAAGAAAAGGGATGGAGGGGAATCAAAGATGTTGATCTGACTAGCCCAAAACTTGTCCCACCCACAATTGACCAGACAAGAAATTTCACTGCACAAGAAACTGCTATACCTTTGGACTTAAATACTTACTTAAGTCCAAACCAGAGTCCTACATTTCATCCATGAGGGGCATTATTATGCCACTACAATTTACCGAATATTTCATAAAACCCCACGTCAATCTATGCAGTTGCTTCATCATGGCTATAATGAGATCAATCACTTGTCAGGTATCAAAACTTACCTTATATTCCGGAGCACTGAATATACATCTTTGATGAGAAGTGGTGCAGGAGAAGCAAGTAACTTCTGTGTTTGCCGACATAATTGAGCAACATCACCTTTCATCATGGATATGTGTCATAATGGTAACTAAACATTTGTTACGGTGAAAAAATTACAGGAGAACCGATAATCCTACCCAGATCCCCGTAATTGTTGTACATATCCGTTAATTTAGAACGCTTGCTCCCACATGCCTCTTCCAGTGCTGATACGACCAAGCTTCCACCAATGTTTAGCTCCTGCAACGTTAGTGAGTGTACCAACACTTAAATTAGCCAGAAAGCAGAATGGAGTCCCCATTCCGAAGGACACAGAAGCATGCCAAATATGTGCATCTAAGAAGCGCATAGTCGAAAGGATATTTGTTGCTTCGTTCTGGTAAAAGAAAATATTCATACAATTTAAGCATATACCTTCGAAGTAGAAAAATCATACTGAAATTCAAAATCATCCAATACCAGAAATAATATAACTAATAAGTTTTTCGAAACATGTGTCATGAACTACAATCAAATGGTTTATAAAGGCACAGCAGCGGGCAAAAGAAAGAACCAAACTAACCACATTCTCATGGTCAGCAGCAATCTTATTAGTGCATAAATACACAGCAGGCAGTACATCCTCCGGGGACAAAGCAAGTAAGCTGCGTCAAACAGCATGTTGCAAGGGACACTCCTCAATTAGCTATTGACATGACAACATGACATTATAATGCAAATTCTTCTTTTTTAAGGAGGAGATTAACTTGGAAAGTAGTGTATCACCTTCGAAACATGTTACAGAACATAGAAGAAGCTTTGATCTTGCCTTTTTCAGATTCAACGAGGTCAAAAGTTCGAGCAAGATGAATATAAGGAGCGGGCTGTCCAAGCTTCCAGCATGCTGCATATATTTCTTACATTTCAACTTCAGAGAATAAAAGATTTACAGAAAAATTAAGTGTAGTTAATTCTAGAAAACGACTATTCATTTTCCATCTCCATTTAAAGTAACTTATTGTTGATGAACAAACTTCTGTTTTCTTGCTGAAAACGAAAAGATGTTCTTTTGGGGTTAAAAATTAAAAGAAAAAAAAGGCCATGGAAGTTTGTTAAGAAAAAAATTTTGCATTCATGGTTAAAAAAATGGAAATTAAGCCTCAGATTTGAAAAGAACGCATATCTACAATTTGGACGTTTAAAAAAGCCATCATGCAATGGGAGAAAAAATGAAAACTTCTCCCAGCGCATGAACATCTAACACTTTTCCATTTAATGCAAAACCTTGGTAAAATTTCCCACAACTATACATGCCCTGATAATGTAAGGAAGTTAATTTCTAAATAAAGAGGCAAACCATGTTTTATGGGATCATATGTCTCTGTTGAACAAGAAACAGAATTTTTGTCGACATGTTCTATTGATGATTCCTGCACAGAAAAACCAACCAAATGGTCTGCTTCCTTCGAGATATCTTTCTCCTGGGCAGAATAGCATTCATTTGCATGGATCCCCGGAAGAACTGAATTGCCAGATTCTGCTAGCCTCTCTGTACTCTTGTTGATGTCGCCCTCAGGGTTGCCATAATGCATATCTAGTGCCTTACTTATATCCCCCTTAGTCCTCTCTAAGATGGTGGCAGCATAGCTTCTAGATAATTCATTGCCGTCAATTACCTGGATAAATTGCTCTATCTCCTTCTTATATGAATGTGAACCATCAATTGGCAACAAGTTTTCAACTACAGTGCACTGCATCAGCTCACCCTGAGAGGAGTTAGGTAAAAGTTTGTCGAAGAATTTTGTGATTGTAGACTGCTTTGAGCCACCAGATCCCAGCTTTGAAGGGGCTTTTAGTTTCTTGCTGGCCTTTGAGTCAGTGCTCCTATTCTTCCTTTTTCCAGGTGTTATCCCACTTTTAATTGAATGCTTCATATTAGATGTCTTACAGTTTTCACTCAAAGGAATGCCTGAACATCCAGGACTATTCTTAATAGACTTTGGCTCTGAGAGCAATTCAGTGTTGTCAAGTGACCCAGTCTGGGATACAGAAACGCAAGCTCCACAAGAAAAGACCTGTTCATGAAATTCTGTCTCGCGTTCATAAAAATTAGAAACTGCTTCAACAATATTGTTCCTCGAGATGCTGATCAAATCTAGCATTTGGCCCCGAGAAACCCATGTGGGCAAGCAAGCACTTAGTTCCCTTAAAGTTTTCTCTGTTTCTTCATCTTCTATCATAGTTGAATTTCGCGCACCAGATTCTTGCAGCGTAGATGTGGAAAGGACCTCCGCACAAGATGATTTCACCTTGTTATCTTGACTTGGCCCCTCACCCATGCCAGATAAGATATTTACATTGACCTTATCAATACTCACAGATGTTCCACGATGAAAACTCATCAAAAACTCTTTCTTGTTGGCCATCTCATCAACTAACCCTGCGAAATGCTTTTTCATTTTATTGGCATGTTTACTATCAACTTTTTCAACATCCACACCAACGGTAGGGATTACACGTTTAGGTCTCAGAAACTTCACGTACTCTCTGAGCTCATCATAATTCGAATGTTCACTATACGGCACAAGATGAATTTCAAAAGAATCTTTTAATCTCACTGCAAACTTATTACGCTTTACTTCATAAGTCCAGCCAGTTGGCACAAAACCAACAACCCGTGAATATCCCTTTTCCACCATAATCTCATTCATTCTAACAAAATTTGGCCTAAAATAAGGCCAAGTCTCCCCCAACACATTCCATCCAACAACATGAACATCACTCTCTCCCTCATTCTCTGTAAACACCCCACTCTCCCCGTATCCCAAAATGTGCAAAATCCCCATTTTCCTCCCTTCCACATACACTTTTCTATTACATCTCCGGGCAATCTCAACCAAAATCTTCTCTTTCCCTATCACATAAGTGGCAACAAGAAACAACACACTCTTCTCAGAACAGACGAACTCCTTTCCTCCAATCTTCTCAATCACATTAACAATATAATCAACTGATTCCTCTTGTGATGGAAACACAAATTTGGGATTACAATAAGTAGTATCAAGAAAAATGGCATCACACCCAACAAACTGGCTCAAGAAAAAATCCTCTTTCATCGAGCAACAGTATCTAAAATCGCCAGTATGGATGTACAATTCGAAAGATGAAGAAGAATTCTTACGGGGTACCTTGAACAGGAACTGGACCGCGCCGGGACAGTGATTGGCGTCAATGAGAGTGACTTCGGAGCCATCGATGATTACGGGTCGGCGCAACGGCAAGGGAAAGACGAAAGGGGAAGGGACGCCGAGGACTTGGGTGAGGAGGGCGGAGGTGGTGGGGGAGCAGAAAATGAGGCCGTGGGACCAGGCGGGGGAGAGGCCGGAGTAGTGGTCGGAGTGGAAGTGGGAAAGAAAGTAGGCGACGGATGATGGGATTGGTGAGCGGAAGGCATCGACGAGGAAGCTGGTATTGGGGATGAGCTTTAACGAGGCGGAGGTAGAGGAGGAGGAGGAGGAGGAGGAGGGCGGTGGCGGAAGGGAGAGAGAAGTCAGGGCTGCGTTGTAGAGGCTGAGAGAGTCAAGGGTTTGGCGTGATTTTGGCGGTGGTGATTGCGGTGTCAATTGGGAAGAAGACATTCCGAAGATTTTAAGCTTAGAAAACTGGCAGAATTAGCATTTTAGAGACAGATAGAGACGGAGAGAGGGTAGGGAAAGAGGGGTTTTTCAATGATGGGATTGGAAGGAAAATGAAAGGTTTCCCAGAAGGTTTTGGTTTTGGGGAATTTGAAGGGGTCCTGTTTTTATACGTTTAGGAGGGGATGTTTCCCTCTATGGCATATGGCTTAGTAGACACGTGGGAGTATGTGGATTTATTTTCTCGATCTTGTTTGGTTGCTAAGAAAATCGGGGCTCTGGACGAGAGGGTGAAAAAACACAGAATGAAAATAATGAGAAGGGACATTTTCTGACCCTTTTTCCTCCATTTTGGGTGCGGACTGGCCGCCGATGAGGCGGAGTCCTCAATGAAAACCATTTTACACTGCAAAAATTAATTAGGCTGTCAAGGTGGTTTTTCTTTCTTTCTTTTTTTTTTTCTCCTTGAAAAATAGCCAGTAAATAGCGTGAGCTGCGAGAGCAGTAATCCGGAGAACACAGTAAGAGTGCTTCGCACGCCCAAATTCTACATTTTTATAGGACATTTGAGATGGAAGGAGTCGAGTTACAATTCGGGTAATCACTAATCGCCCAAATAAGCCCGAGTAGGTTCAAAATGGTTGCTGGTGGAATAAGATTAATAACATAATTTTAAGGTCTAACATTTGAGCTAATATTTAATTATAAATATAATATTTTATTTTTATAAAATTAGTCCCTCCTATTTTTGTTATAAAATAAATTGATATTTTTCTGTCATTTAACTATTAAATTTACTAAAGTTTACATTATTTACTCATCACATCATATAATTACATTTTAGCAGAATATCATATTATAAAAAATATGACAGCACTATATTTTTTTCTTAATATTGTTCATTTTTCTCCTCTTTTTTGGAATTTAATAAGAAAGCTAACGAAAGAAATATAATAAAACGCTATCTCATCATATTTTTAATAACATGTCGCCTTATTAGGGAATGATTTGATGACATAATAAATAAATAGTGTACAACTAACAAATTTAACAACCAGATTACATGAAAATACCAAATTATTTTGCGGTGATAACGTGGAGACCAATTTTGTAAAAATAAAATTTTGTATTTATAATTAAATATTAATCCAAACGTTAGGTACTAATTTAATATTTTAGCCTAATTTCAACTATCAAATATGTGTGTAGTTCAATTGGTTAAAGAAATTTGATTTTTAGGGAGAGGTTTCGAAATTGATTCATGCTAAAATCAAATGATAAAAATAAACTTATAGCTTACTCTCTGATATAAGGCATACTGTAACTATTTGATCCTTTCGTCTCTTAGGCACACAATTGCAATATCTTTGACAGAAATATAAAACATTAACCATGCTTTTTCATTTTAACACAAATAATAATAATAATAATAGTATTATCTCACCATTTGACCTGATGATATGCTATGCTCAATCTTGGATAAAATATTGGAGACCACAATGATTCCACGTTTGGCATTAAAGGAAAAGTTTTGGGATGCCTTGTTGGACCAAAAATTAGAAGCAATTTCCTATTTTTGCATGAGAACGTGAGGAGCTCAGGCGGTAATATAAATTGAACAATTTATCCTTCTTAATCGTGCGCTGAGAGCTCTGCCAACTGTGCTTCTCTACGAGCACCTCGATCCTTTGTGGCCGTTTGTCTCTAGTTTTTGTTGATGCTTGGTCATTGTCTTGGGGTTTGCGTGGGGTTGTTGTTTCATCGGCCGTTTTGTGTGCTCGTTTTTCGTCCGCTTGGTTCTGGTTACTTTTGAGGTTGGGTCATTGATATAGGATGAGGAACAAAGTACAACCCTAAGTTCAGAATCCACCTAAAAAATACAAGAATTTACTTGAAAAATACTATAAAATCAATATTCAATATCATAACAAGTCTAAAAATTAACAAAAGTTTCAAACTCTATTTATAGATCTTAATAGATAAAACAAGAATTAGATAGAAACAAAATAACCGATAACAGATAATTATAGAAATAACTGAAAGATAAACACGTAGTTAAACACGTCCTAATTAAGATAAAAATCTAATAACCAAATAACATAATCTTATCTTACATAGACTGAGACTTTCGAAATTTCTTTCGTAAGAAGAAATCCTTATCAGCAATTGCATCATTCTCTATCGGTTGAAAAAAGAACTTGACTCTATTGAGAAAGACGTCAAGTGAGCATCAAGGAACTCAGGATTCATCAATTGAAGATCATTTTCAGGAACCCAAGTAGCATCAAAAGTAAGACGACCTTTTCATTGAACAAGGAAGCATTGAAATCCTCCATGAAAAAAAGCAACATACTCATAATCTAGGATAGTCTCAATGTCCTCAGCATGTGGAGGAAAAGAAAGCGTCTGGGGGAAATCGATACCTGCAAAGAGAGTAGAAGGTAGGAAAGGAGGCTTGGAAGTGTCTCGGTGAGGTAACAAATTCTCTACATTGAAAATAGGACTAAGGGGGTATTTGGTTTTGCGTTTGGAGGCTGTTATTGTTGTTGCTGTTTCAAAAAGTAGGATATTAGGTATATGGTTAAGTTTTTATAAAAGCTGTTGATTGTTGTTAGATGCTTCCAAAAGTAGCTAATATGAAAGGTAATGGTCTTCTTACTTTTTGATTTTATCAGCAATTAATGATCATATAATTACAAAACTACCCATAAAAAATTTGCACACTATACAATGATGTAGTTACAAGCTAATCATGCACTTTTCGTTTTCGATATAGCACATAGAGACATAAGGCGATTTCTTTCCTTTTTTTTTAGCTTATTTGTGTGAATAGTATGTTATGTATAATATAATATTATTTTATGACAATTTCTTGAACAGAGAGAAGAAGCTAAAGCAATTTTTTTTTTCAAACTTTTTTGGTGTACAGTATAAAAATATAATTTATTATAAATTATATGTATGTATCAACGTGTATCTTTATCAAAAAAATACTATTGTTTTAAGTACAGTAACCTTCCTTTCTTCTCTCCTTTTCTCTTTGGTTTTTTTCTTGTTGTGTGAACAGTAACTTACATTGTAGATAATATTTTTTCAAATACAGTAATCTATATAGTAAAATAAAATTTATTAAAATAAAATTTATTATAAATTGTAATTGATCTTCAATTCAGACACTTGATTTATTTTTATTTATAAATACATAATATCATTTTTATAATACTAGTTTAAATTACATAAAAGTAAAAAGATATTCTATTTTAACAAAATAGAAATAGCAAGTCTAAAATAGTTATTTTATTATTAATCAATAACAGTTAGTGTTTATTTAATCAAATAATATAATTGCATTTTATTTATCAGTAACAGTAATTAGTAACAGTAATCAACAATCAGCAACAACAACAGCAACAGTAATAACAATCAGCAACAGGTAATCCAAACAGACCCCGCTATTAATCAAATAAATATGCATTAGATCCAAACTTTTCAATAATAGAGTATGGGTCAATGACTGGAACTTGTAATTTCTTGGGCTTGTTTTCAGGAAAATGCTCAAGACAAATGGGAACCATGACAAAATCACCCACAGTAAAATGTTTATCTCAACGATGCACATCAACAGCAAACTTATAATCAACATTACTTAAAGTGATCTTGTGCCTAATCTCAGCATGCATGTTATAAATGTGTGTAGCGAGAATTTCAACAGGCTCAGAAGTTCAAAGGTCTAGGAGAAGTGGAACAAAAAATCAATAGGTGTGCGAGGGGTATAACCCGAACAATTTCAAAAAAACTTTTATCAGTGGATCGATTAACAGAATTATTGTAAGTAAATTCAGTTATTAGTAATATGAAGTCCTAGTTACCTTGTTTCTCACCCACTAGACACCTAAGTAAATCTCCCAAATTTTGGTTAAATACCTCAGTTTGACCATCTATTTGAGGATGAAATGAAGATGAAAAATTCAAATAAGTGCCAAACAATTTTCAAAGTGTCTTCCAAAAATAACTTACAAACTTAAAATTTCTATTAAACATAATGGAAACAGGCAAACCATATAACCTAATAACTTCTCTGAAAAACAATGTTTTAATATGAGATGCATCAATGGACTTACTATATGGAATAAAATGAGCAATTTTGAAAAAATTTATCCACAACCATAAGGATATAATCATTACCACGAGCTGTCCTAAACAAACTAAGTACAAAATACATGCTAACATCACACCAAGGTACATGTGGAATAAGAAGTGGAGTGTATAAATTAGTGTTATGCTTTTTAACTTTAGTAACTTGACAAGTGCAACACTGTGACACAATCCTAGGCATATCTCTTTTCAAAGAAGGCTAGTAGAACCTATCCTCAACAAGTGCAATGATTTTATCCTTTTTAAAGTAACTAATGAACCCACCAACATGCATTTCTCAAACCAAAAAGTCATGAAGTGATGTACGTGAAATACACAACTTGTTAACTTTAAATAAAGAACCATCATGTACAATAAAACCAATAAAGTCCCTATGATGTCCTTCACTAAAAGACTGAAATATGATACCAAAATTAGGTCAAGTAGGGTATTCATCACGCAACCTCTCAAAACTTACAATATGAGCATGCAACTCCTGGAGGACACACACAATTCGACTTAGAGTATCAGCAGCTTTGTTTTCTATACCAGAACAATATTTAAGTACAAAAGAATACTCATTAAAAAATTCAACCCATTTAGCATGCTTAGCATTCAATTTTTTTTTTGAGAATTCAAGTAACGTAATCTCTGATAGTCAGAAAATAAAACAAACCCTTTAGGTAGCAAATAGTACCTTTAATGATGAAGAAACCGCACAATAGTATAAAAACTCCTTGTTATAAATAAAATACTTCTGTTTTGTCTTAGTGAGTTTTTCGTTGAAAAAGGTAATGAGTGTCCTTCCTAACTTAGAACTCCTCCAATGCCAACTCCTGAAACATCACAAGCAACTTTAAACACCTTGTTGAAATCAAGATGACTCAAAATAGAAGCTCCACTGGTTTGTTTCTTGATATTTTGAAAAGCTATAGCAACTTTATTAAACCAATGGAAATCTCCCTTCTTCAAGTAATTAATGATAGAGGCCATAATGGTGCTGAATCCCCAAATAAACCTTTAATAAAATGAGACTAAACCATAGAAGCTAAGGGCTTTAGTAAGAGACTTGGGCTTAGACCACTTTCGAATGACTCGAACTTTCTTAGGATCTACAGCTATGTTAGGGACAAAAATAATAAATCCTAAGAACAACACCTCATGTTGAAGAAATGCACACTTTTTAAGATTAATATATAGTTTAGCTTCCCTAAGATTGAGGAAAACCAATCGCAAAATGAGCCAACTATTTTTTTTTTCAGATTTACTGTAGATTAGGATGTCATCAAAGTAGACCACTAGAAACTGATTTATGAATGGCTTTAAGACATGAGTCATAACTCTTATAGATATAGTGGGAGCATTTGACAACCTATAGGCATGACTAGCCACTCATACAATCCATCCTGCGTCTTATATATAGTCTTCCATTCAGCCGAAAGCCGAATGTGTATCTAATGATACCCACTACGAAGGTATATCTTGGAATACCAGCGAGAACCAACTAATATATCCAACGTATCCTCTAGCCTAGGAATAGGAAAGTAGAGTTTAATAGTGATCTTATTTATAACTTGACTATCAACACACATCCTCTATCACCCATATTTCTTAGGCGTCAACAATGTAGAATAGCCTAAGGATTGAGGCTATGTCTCACAAAGCTCTTAAACAGTGATACTTCCACTTGCCTATTTAACTCTTCACATTCCTTAGGGTTTATCTTATAGTGTGGAAGATTAGGTAATTATGATCTGGGAACTAAGCCAATGGTATGTTGTATGTCTCGCATGGGTACAACTCACTTAGAAAGTTATCGAGCATAATGTCCATAAATTCCTCTACCAATTTATCAAAAGCAGAAGGTAAAACTACAAATGAGTCTAGTCAAGCTGGGCTTAAAGATGTTCTGACTCAGCTCAATACAAAAATTAATAGGATCAAGCTTGGCTCGAGCTTGAATTGAGCTTGGAAAGATAAGGCTCGAGCTTGGCTCGAAGAATTTTACCTCAAGCTTGAGCTCAACTCGATAATTTCCAACATGAAGAGACTCGAGCCATACTTGAAAATCTCCAACAAAGAGACAAAAGCCATGCTCAAAAATCTCCAACTTCAAGAAACTCAAGCCATTGTCATAAGTTAGAAGTTTAAAGCTAACTTAGCCAACTTCAACTGATGCATGTAAGATAACATGGGTAGGGTTGTTGGTTTATTTATAGCTACCCAACATACCCCACTTTCCTCCCATTCATGATGTGAGACTTTGGGATAGTTTTCAAAGTCCCATATTATGAATAGGATCAAAGTGGGGGGTATCGGGCAGCTATAAATAAGACCCCTTCCTTACAAGTTTGAGTGCTCTTCAAATGTTGTTAATCCTAGAGCATTCATTTAAGCTCAAAGGATTAAATTAGTTAAAGTTTTTAATTTTGTTAATGAGCTTCAACAAACTTATAAACGAGGTTATTAATGAGCTTTGGTAAGCTTGTTCATGAGCTGAAACTAACTATGTTCGAGCTTGGCTCGTTTACAAAACTAGCTTTCATATTAAGCTTGAGCTTGGCTCGTTTAATTAATGAATGAGTCTGAGCTAAACTGAGCTTTTATCGAGTCGAGCCACTGAGTTTGTAACGAACGTATCGACTCATTTGTAACCCTAAAAGGAGGGTAAATAGCTAAAAGTGTACTCGACTATGGACTGACCTCTTTGGAAACAATAACTATTTGGTAGTCATTATTCCCTAACTCCCTTTCAAAGGTCTTATAGTAGAAAATGTGAAGGTTTTTATTGGCATAAATAGAAGGAAGAGATTTGGGTTTTGGCCTTGTGTCCTTAATAAAGGGTTTAATTTGGTTTAGAATGATGTTCTTGCCTTCATATTTGAAGACATAGATGTTCTTCCAACCATGATTGGTCGTATTAAGGTCGTAGAGCCAAGGGCGACCTAGAAGAATATAAGCTAAATTCATGGGCAAAACATCACAATAAACCTTATCCTTATAATCACCTAATTGAATGGGGAGTAAATACCACTAAATGACTAGTAAGGTGGTTTTATTCACCCAAGCTACTAGAAATGGCTGCAAGTGTGGTTCTGCCTTAAAGTTGAACCTTGAAAGGACAAACTTCGTGACAACAGTCATGGTACTCCTTCCATCAATAACCAGTTTACAACTGTGATCTCTAGATTTGTTGTAGGTGCGGAATATGCTCGTACGTTTTCACGTATCATTGTCTACAAAAGTAGGCAAAACAAACCTAACAACAGCGTAGTGCTGGTCATAATTCTCGAGTACTCTATGAATTCATTATCTTCACCAGAGTATTCCAATGAATCAACAACCTGATTTTTACTCTCTAAGAGATCATCAGAATGAGAGCATGATCCAGACATTGAGAGACAATGTGACCATTTTTTTTACAACGAAAACACTCAATGAGACAATTACTAGCATGAGACTCGAAAGAAGATGCTACTAGATAAAAAATGGTAAGAGTGGAATGCAAATGGGTGGACAGATTGATATATTTGGATTAAGAAGTGAAACTAGAAGAAAAAAAGGTTTTGGGTACACGCGCTCCAAGAAAAGGGGATAGGTGCGTGAACTAAAAGGTCTTAGCGTACTTCTCAACCTTTAAGGCCTTGTGATAGGCTTTTTCCAAAGAATTAGGATCAAGCAAAAAAACCTTTTTTTATATTTCAGGTTTAAGACCGTTAACAAAATGGTTGACAGTAAGTAAAGGGTCTTCATATAACTAACATATAAGGAGAAGTTCTTCAAATTTAAACATATAGGTAGTAACAATAGAAGTCGTTTATCTAAGATTTAATAAAAGTATAAAGCTAATTCCTATGATAGGTAGGAATGTGTTTGACTTTCAGTTTTAGTTTCATAACTTCCCATAGGATAATGGGAGGGTTACATAGACGCTCAAATTTACGAAACTCATTCTGTCAAAATTTTCTAACCAATCCTACCAATTTTATCTTTGCAAAATGGATACACTCAAGATCATTCATGTCACACCATTTAAAATAATCCTCTAAACTATCAAGTCAGTTCATAAATACATCAGCATTCAATTCACTATTATATTCAGGAGCATCTAACTTGATTTTTCGAGTGATGCCATTATGATCTAGACGTGCATGCATGTACTGTGGCCTAGGATAGTTATCATGAACTCGAGTATGCACATCATCACGCAAATCATGAATAAGATATCTACGAGTACCTTTGGGGACCTAACGAGTAGGAGATGCATCATGATAAGTATTACCTTCATCAAGTTGATCATGTAGGTTTCCATTAGAGAAAAACCTAATAGTTAGTCTCAGAGTGACTAAATGGCTATGGTCCTGTGGGTAAGGCGTAGAAAATTGGGCATTGACAGAACTCTCAGCATCGGTTGCCCCAATTGGTTGTTTAACAGATTCATCCACTAATTATTTGTCCAAATGTTTCAAAATAGCTTTCAAATGGGTAAACAAATTGGCAAACTTGTTTCTAAGATTGTTCATGTCAGACTAATGGGTATATTGTGTGACTTGAATTTCAGCTTGAAGCTTATCTATTTTAGAGGTAGGTTTGGTGGCATATTTGGCAGTTTCTTTGTTATTGACCATCTTATTGGCAAAGAAAGGTTATGCTGATATAAACACTAATTACAAAAGTAATAAAAAATTATAAAAAATACTATAACGCATACAATCAGAAATAAATTAGGGTGAATAATGATAATGTCGCGGTCAGTGCAAGGTAGGGAATAAACAAAGAAGCATGTTAAAATATATAATGTAAGAAAACAATGGTAAAAGCAGTCAAAATGGGGACAAGTAATAAAGAAAGTAAAAGAAAAAAGTTAACTATGGGTGGTTAATTTTTGGCTTCTGGTATACTGAAAATTTTTTTACTGTACCTAAAAGCAAATTTACTTAAATTAAAAACTAACTAAAATACTAATCTATTTTCAATTAAGAGAAAATGCCTCCAAACCTTAAACCTTCACGTTTTGTAACCTACGATGGATTAGTAGCCAACAAGGTGAAACTCTAGTGAGGGAACAGCAAGCTCTGGTGAGGACAATTAAGCTAGGAGGGCTTGGTCGGAGGTCAAAGGCTTGGGCCTTTATTAAGTTTGGGGGAAACTAAGAAGGAAGTAGTGAAGCAAAGAGCCGCATGAAGGAGTAATGGACGGCGACGTCAAGGCCTCCAAACAACAAACTGATCGCTGAAAAGGACAGATCAATGACCTTTAGACCTTACTGGACAGTTTCATGCATCGAAGATGGTTGGTGGCTGCAAAATGACAGTGGCGGCACAAAGGAAGACAACGACTACTAGTAGTTATTCTGGAAGGTTTGCGGCTAGAATGCGGCACATTCGAGGCGGGGATTGATAGATCGGGGAACAACGGTTCTTGTGAGGTGGGTTTCTGATATCTCCAACGGCAGGCAGGCAGCAGCAGCGGCAGTCTGGCAATTGTTTGCAACTGTGCAAAAATAGAAGGTTTTTTGTGATTTTCGAGGTGTTTTTGTGTATGGTTTTGTTTGAGTGATTTTGGGTTCAGTGAAGAGAACAAAAACACAATTTGGAAGGCTTTTTGCGTGTGATTTAGGATTGAAATGGGTTTGGATGGGTCGGGGAATGACAGTTATGTTTGGGTGAGTTTGGGAACCAACGTTGACAGGCGGTGGTGGTGGCAAGGGGGCGACACGGTGGTCCAGCAAGGCAGCAGTGGCAGTTTATGAACAGAAGCTGATTTTAGGGATTTTTGTGAATCTCAAGGTGTTTTTTATGGTTTTTGTGATTTTGGATAGCTGTTTTGAGGGATTTTGCGGAAAATGAGGTTAGGAAACAAAATTTGGATGTTTGTTTTGTGCAAATTTGGATCGAAACAGGTTTAGATTGAAAACGAGCATGGGTTGCATCGAAGTTTGCTCTGATACCAAACTAATGTAGGATGAGTAACGAAGAACAACCCTAAGCAAGGAATCCGCCCGACAACCAAAAATACCCGAAAATCCACCTGAAAAATACGAGAATCTACTCAAAAGATATTTTAAAATCAATATTTAATACCATAATAAGTCTGAAAATTAACAAAAGTTTAAACTCTATTTATAGAACTTAACAGATAAAACAAAATCTAGATAGAAATGAAACAACTAGGAAGGGACAATTATAAAAACAAATAAAAGATAAACACATAGTTAAACATATCCTAATTAGGATAAAAATCTAATAACTGAATAACATAATCCTAACCTACGTGGACAGAGACTTTTGAAATTTCATTCGAAAGAAGAAATCTTTATCAGCAACTGTATCGGTCACCTACCTCTGCCACCTCTCTTGACTGGTCCTGTTGTCAACGTGGAGGAGGGGCTTCCCTCTTTTGTTCACCGGTCAGCTTTGTACAGGTGGTTTTTGGTGGCTTCGCTACTCTAGTGGCTCTTTGCTTGTCTGGGGATGGGCTGTCGGTGTTGGATGCACTTGACTTGGGCTCTCAGACCGTTTTCTCCAAGTTTGTGCACTTGGTGGTGGCTGCGATCGAGGATTTGCTTTGTTGTAGCCGTGTGGGGATTTTGCCGTTTCGTTGGCCACTTTGGCTTCTGTCGACCTCCAACCCCTCCTTATCAGGCAATGGGGGGGGGGGGGTTGTGAGGAGCTTGTTGGGTTGTCGGTCTTTTGGCCTTTGAGCCGTTTTTCCTGAGCTTTTGGCATGGGTCCTCTCTTAGGCCATATTGTGTCTTTGTTGATGTTTCCTCCTTTTGGACTGTAAGATTGCTTTGATTGTCTTGGGCTTTGTGTATATAATGTGAGACTGTCAATGCACTTGCTTTTTAGTTTGTTTGGAAAAAAAAAAAACTTTAACATATACGCAGCAATGAATAAACAAAAAAAATCAAAAATATAAAATGTAGGCATAAAGGACAAACATTGACCTCCTCACCTCTAATGGTAGATAACATAATGTGGTGTCACGGAACTGAAGAAAGTCATAATTATCGGAACGAACAACGATAAGTACCTAATTTGCATTTATACCATAAAAATCTCCTTTTTCTAAGTAAACCGAAATAATAATAAAAAAAATGAACCAGAGAATTAACAAAGTAATGGCCGAATTATGGGCCAAAGCTTGCAGAGAACTTGGAAGCACAAATTTGCCCATTACAAATTGAAGGCGAAGCTTCCAATAAGCAAACGTGCAACTATGATGCAAATCCCATTTTCTCTGTGAATCCTGTCTCTGCCCAGCCCGGGTGCCCAAGAATTGTATTTTGTAAAGCTCTAGCCAAGACTTGACAACTTTGGCTTTCAAATTGTACTTTATTGGATTTTTTAATCTCAAACCGAAGCCATCATAAATGTCCGTAAAAAATACACACTATAGGAGAGTCCGTGCATTCATACCAAAAATAGAGACGTAAGGATGCACTGATTTTGGCCTTGAAAATGAACATAATAAATCTCCATGATGGGTAAATTTTAAGAGCATAGGTACAAAACTTGATTTTTAAGTGTGTGAATTTTTGTCTAATTAAAATAAGAAGACAATTTTTTAAAATTATAATTATATATTTTGTAATAAAAATAAAATAATATAATGTGTTTTTTTATTGTAAAAAGTATTATATTCATTTTAAAAAATTGTCCTTTCATTTTATTTGAAAAAAAAAAAAAGGATTTGTAGCATATCTTTCTTCCAAATTTTAATTGCATCCTAAAAATATCTTGTACTATTGTAGCATATTGTCTGTCTTTTCCTTGAGTGCAATGCTTTCGGAATTTCGCCCCCCTTTGAAATTTCCAAGGGCCAAAGTTCTACGAGTGAATTTAATTGCTGGAGGCAACCTCAGTCCCATATCATAAATATCATAAAACGACTTTACCGGCCAACTGGGCATCTAGAATCCACTGTCACTCTGTCAGTGAACGAGATTTAGCCAAATACGTGACCACAACTTGTGACTCTATATGACAGCCGCTGGGGTGGGATGAGGTGATTTGACAAGTGGTAAGTTCGAATTTTGTTCTGACTTTTGGCTCTTAGTGAGGCAGTATATTTACATTCCAATACTCTATTTTATCGAAGTGTTTCAAGTGTCGGTCCTGATGTAAGTGCAGCGAGAATGACTCTGGATAATGCAAAAAAAAAAAAAATTGCAATCCTGTAACATGATCTGTCAATAATATTGTATCTAGTTCAAGAACTCTGAAGTATTACAACACCACACCAATTTAATTTGATGGTTGAATGAATCTACATGACTCGGTTAGCAAAAGTGATAAAATCAGCGAACAAAGTAACTAATATATCGAATTAGGACCAAATAAAATCTACATCCATGAGGCTAATAACAAAGTAATTGTTAGGTGAAACGCATTTTTTTAATATATGAGTGACTAGATTTAAAAAAGTACAATCATAATTATGCAATTGATCTCGTTTTTTATAACGAACGATTTTCACTCCCTAAAAAAACACGTCCCAGTAGAACCCTGGTAAATCATTAACAATAACAGAGTTTTGGGTGCAAAATATATCTATATTTCTGTCCTCCAGACTTGAGCAAGAACTCCAAAGGCAATGCATTGCCTTGACAAGGACTTGGCTCTTCCTGTATGGTCTCCAGCGATGGCCTCTTCGACCTTGTCATGGACATTCTGTATCGAAACTCAGGCGTCGAAATATCCTCAATACCTTCCAAATCAATCCTTGGCACCGCAGCTGCCGCCTCCTCAGCCGTACCCGGCGAAACTTTCCCTACAGACTCAGGCAACACCCTCGACGTGTTGTCCCCTTTAGAGGCCCGTATGATAAAAGTGTTGGCAGTGACCAATAGCTGCCCCAAGTCGTTTGCAGTGACCACCGAGTTCTTTCTATGCATTGGAAAGAGTATGTACGTACTGGCCCTTTCAAGATCATGGTCGGCGTTGAGAGCACAGAATCTCCGGCCGATTTTCAGGGTGCTGGCATCAACGACGAAGAAATTTGGCGACTCCAACATCAGCTCCGCGGCTTTGATGGGCTCTTGTAGTTTTCGGATTTCGCCTGTTGGGAGGAAAATTTTGGTGGACTTGGACAAGCTGATGGGCAGTACTACTGGGTCTGATAGTTTGCATGACACGTAGTTTCCCATCAGCGGTTTTTGAACCAACTAAGAGACTAATCAAAGTTTCAAAGGCTCAGAAATTCAATAAAGCCTTGTACTTGGATGTTTGGAGCAATATCACACCTAACAATGGAGGCGAGAGAAATAGAGGAAATTGAGAAAATGAGTGGGTGAAGGACTATCTCAATGACGTTAGAAGAGGAGGGTGATGATGAACATATATGGATGGAGATTGGGGGGGGGGGGGGGGGGGTGGGAAGATTGCGACATAAATAGGATATTTCTACGTTATTTTATTTTATTTTATTTAGTATAACTCAAAATCTTACATTATAAAATAAGTAAAATTTACATAAAATAAAAAAAAAATAATATAAAGTTGTGTACACTAATATTATGAGTATAAGTCAATAAGGAAAGGAACAATGGCATATTCTTGGGAGTGCCAGATAGGTTGGCTGGCTCGTAAATGAAAAAAGAGAGATAGTGATGCACCAAGTTTTTGGAGCAGACCCACTTACGAAAATGAAAAAAAGGGGTTCTCAACCCATTAATTGTTGTAATTGTTGTATAAATTATGGTATTTTATTTTTAAAAACTAATATATGTGCAAAATTTGAATATTATGATAAGTATCTTGAATGTAATAAGTTGTTGGTTTTTATAATAAGATTAATGATTATTGTAACAAAAATTTAAAATTATTTTTTTATTATAAATATTATTAATTTTATTGTAAAAACTATTCATCTTATTTAATTTAAAATAACAAGAAGACACCAAAATTCACATTTTCTTTTTATTTTTAACTTTGACGGTATCATTGGCTCATTGCACACCTCTTACCTTTCCTAAATTTAAGTATAGATTTACGTGTTGGACATGCCATTTAAATAAGAGGAAAGAGAGATAAATGCGTGTTGGACCCATTTATTGCCTCAATGATTTGGAAACTTCAATGGGTTTGCCGGGAAAGCTACTCCATTATTGCCCTTCTAATTTATGAAAAAAGAACTAATGAATTAATATGATTATGGTAAGTAAATAGATTTTTTTTTTCTTATTAAGAGACATATTAAATCATGAGCTATACAATATGGATAACTTTTTTCTCCTATAATCTCACTCTCTCTTTCCAAAATTTGAACCCAATACTTCTAAATTAAAAATCTAAACTCCAACCACTGGTGTATCTCCTAAGGAACGATAAGTAAATATTTTATCCATATATTATGTTATTTATATGGTTACAAGGCTTTGGTTATTAGATTTTAAGAAATCAAACGAAAAGATTCAAAAGATTGGAAATCAAGTCAAACGTTAACAGGATTATTAAATTAAGGAGCATATTGGAGAGTTATTTATGAGAATAATAAGGTTGAGAGATTCTTGCCTAAAAAATTAGGATAAGCACATCAAGTGGATAAGTTAAGAGCAGACTAATAGGGATATTACAACGGAGGATATCAAAAGACCATTAATGGTTCATATATATGAATGTAATGCAATTCACTTTTGCTTTATATGATCAAATGATATTACGAAACCAATAATATGACCTTTGATTTGTTGCTCAACTCTTGGTGTTTTCTTGTATATAAGATTTTTTTTTTTGATTTGTGAATACTAGGGATCCAATTCTAAATTTAAAACTAAGACTTGAAATGAACCTATCACTATACCTAATATTTAGTAGCTATAAATAAGAATTTCGGACTCACGGCAAGTCGTTCTTTCCTTTTTTATAAATCTAAGGCATCAAATATTTACTTTAACAAAATAAAGTGAACAATGAGAGAGAAAGAAAAAATCCTTCTCTCATATCTTCAGTGATTGAATTTCTCTAAATTTCATTATTAAAAATTTTTTAGGTTATATATCCCACGTGATATCTCACAAGTTGTGCAAATAAATTCAAAATTGGTACTATCTAACTTAGTAGTCTGATTAATGATTTAATATATTTTTTTCTTAAATTGACCTAAATTTGAGTCTCTACATTGACGTTCACAACATACCAATAAGTAATTTTTTTTTTAAAATTAAATTTGATATATCAAATATGTATTGATCGGTTTGATTTTGCCGCAAAGTTTTAGAATCGTTGTGCCTAATAACGATCCCTCATTGTCAGTTTTATTGTAGATTTGGACGTCCTTCTTGCTTGCTTTATCGCTCCTTTTCAATACTTAAATAACTGCGTACGTATTCTGATTTCGTGCACCGGAAGGTTGCCATCTTTTGTTTTGATAGACGTTGATGTGGTTTCATTTAGTTTTTTAGCCAGTAGATTCCATGTCAAATGATCTTAAATATTAATTGTTCATGTTAAATAACGTTCTTAAAGGCAATTGTCATTTAGGTATCTGTCATACTATCTAAATTAATTTAATTAATCTTTTAGAGACACTCTAATAATTAAAAATATAAATTTTTATTTTAAACATTTTATATTATAATCTTACAAAGAAAGAATACAAAATTTGTAAATTTACAAAAATAAAAAAATTGTATCTATCATATAATTTATAACTCAAGAATCTAAGTATTAATAAAAAAAAATTTAATGTTCGCTAATTAGCAAGAAGACAGCAGCTAGTCATTGACTTCACTATCAACACTTCCTAATCTCACTTAAGCTTCGTTGCTCCTGGGTCCAAACCAGAAAGTCTAGGTTCATTACTTTTTACCCATTTTGCCTCTTTGCCATGCTTGCATTGCAGGCATAGTCTTTAAAACAGAACCGGACTGTGACCTGGTCCACCTGGAGATAAATTTAGTTCATTGAGCTACAAATCCGACCACTAAGTCGGCATTCACGTCGACGGAACAATTCTTTTTTGAAAATAATTAATATTTTTATATTATACACAAATAAATAAAAAAAATTTAGCAAAAATTCATTCGGTTCCCTAGTCGACTATTTAGTGGTACTTATTAATTTTACTTTTTTTTATAATTAAAATTTATTCTTAATTTAAGATTTTTTTATAATTAAAATTTATTCATAATTTAAGACCATATAAATATATTTTTTCACTTTTTTATGTCAAGTGGATTTTACTCATTATACGATACAAAATTACGAGTAAATTATACTCACTAAATAAGTGAGTTAAATTAAAAAATTTCTTAAATTAAAAGAGTGTACAGTCTTGTATTAGTAAAATGTAAAGATTTAACATGTCTTTGTAATATTCTTGAACTTTCCAAACATCTAACTTTAGTAGTTAGGTGAATTTAATATTTTAAGACTGTTTTTTTTGTGATATGATATCAAAATTTAATTTATATTCTTGTATGCATTTGTTACTAAACAATTTGGCTCTTCACATGTGAGTTTGATACACATCAGTCCAGTTTCCTTGTGTCATATTAATTAAATCTAATATGTGTCAAAATGATGTGTTAAATAATATAAAATTTTATATTAATAAAATAAAAAATTTAACATACCTTATAATTTTCTTAGACTTCTCTAACTACAAACTTAAAATTATAGGTAGATTTAAAATTATAAGAATTTATTTTACAGTCTTATCTCATTTCTAACTAAACCATCCAAATCAAGGATTGATATTTCGGTTCCACCGGTCCAATTTTTAAAATTATGATTACAGGCAGTGCACTTGCTCACATATGTACTGCACCTCGTGTACTTGGGCGATAGCTATGATGATCCTCACCTTATAACCATCAAATTTGGCCTAATGACCACCTCAAATGTTGAGGAAATAAAGATTAAGGGGTTCAAATTAAATCCTCGCATCTACTTTGAAAAAGATTCACAACACGAAAAAAAAAAAGAAAAAGAAGAGATAATATCAATCAAGCTCTAACAAGTACAGCATCTGTCCTAGGCTCCTTAAAATGATTTCAAAGAGGGTCTGCTTTATTCATATTAACAAGGTTATGGATGATATTTGGATGAGCAATACCCATGTAACAGACAAGAACTAACAGAAAGTCTCCGTAAATAACAAACATGCTGAGAATGCGAGCAAGATCTACCCGGCCGGCCTGCAGATTTGCCCGGTTGCCATTAGGGAAGGAGCGTGTAAAGCAGAATGTTGGGGTGGTGAAGTAGTTCTAGGCAAAAATGTAGGCATGCAGGACTTCTATACATGCAGTTTATTTAACAATTTGCAGTTGTTCTGGACTCAACTCCTTTGGAAATCTGGCAAAGTCATAGAGAAAATTTTAACATTGACTTGTATAGTTTTTTGGCTAGGTGTTCAATCAGCTGCATGGTGCAAACCAACTAATGTGATTCACAGATTATTTTCCTTAGAAGGCAAGCGTGTGCGAGGTAGATTATTGCGCAGGCAGAGGAATTTGGAGCCCTTCTGTGCTAGAAGATGACAACATGAAACCAAATTTAAGTTTCACATGAGGAAAATAGTGCCTGGATTTGATGAACATTGTCTTTTTATAGCAACTTTGCTCAATATCAGTTGACAGTGTTTCAATAAAGTTACACGTTTTTTTATCTTGTCTATCGCCTTTGGAAATTGAATGTCTTGATAGAAATGGCAAATACAGAAGCAAAGAGTACTGCAAAACCAACCACCATTGCTGCAACTACACCCAGAAAATCGCGTCTGAAACCGAAGTATTCTCTAATGAATTCTTCCACTGTCTGACCTGTATCCAGCGTATCTATTATATCTCCAAATTGTGATGCAACTAGTCCATACAATGTCCATGCTAATGGGCATCCCCAAAAGTACCATCTCCACCACACTGGGGTCCTCTGTTATAAACCAACAGAGATATGAAAAGGCAAAGTTAGTTTACGGCATGATTACACACCAAATCTACAAAGGAATTTAAACAAGAAGCATTTACCGGTCGGGGGATTATGAAGCCAGAAAACATGTTCCACATTGCGTAAAATGCAGAGGAGATAATTGCTGAGATGTGTTGGTTTGGTGACAAAGCCAAAGTCATCATGCCAAGGAAGGTATAGTACAATAGTGTGAAATACTTAATGAATAGATACCAAAAGAATTTAGGAGCAGTCCATTTGAATCCAATCATTGCATAGACTATAATTCCATATATCACAGCTTGCAAAAAACTATAGGGAAGTTCGATTATAATCTGCAATGGAAATAATAATTTCATCAGAAAAAACAGCAAGTTTTGAACAAAAATGATTTATTGAGTTTGATTTCCCCTTACATGTGCAATGGCGTAAGGAAAGGCTGAATACATCCCAGCAGCTCTCTCTCTGTAGAAGACTGTTCTCTCGGCAAACACAACTGGCGCCACAGATAAAGCATTTTGGATGCCAAGGAAAAGAGTAGCAACATACATCGAACCCATAGCATTTAAAATATCCTGTGGCCTTGTCCTGAAAGGGCATGGAATAAGCAAATAACCACAAACCATTAGCTCTGGAACCTCCGTGTTGTTCTAGTGACAAACTTTACTTACATTTTTGAGCCGAGTTTCCAGAACATCGTTCCCACCATTAAAGCTACAAAGACAGTGAAGAGCAATCTCACAGCCGTGTATGACGGATTTTGCCAGTATGACCGATGTTGCTTCCATAAGCAAGCAAAAATTTGATTGAGAAAGGATTGTGAATATTTTGAAGGGAAATAAAGGTCCTGCGAACCAGCAGCTGGTGTGCTCAATTCCTTAATAACTGTTTTGTTTCTTCTGCATATATGTTGCATGCCAACAAAAGATTAAGACCAGGTTAACGTCTTTGTTCACGTAAATATGATGAATTACCATTACAGATACCTATATAGTTCTGAATTTTTGTAAATTGCAGCAAAATCTACTCTCAAAGCCTTTTCTTGAGCTGAATTGGTAATTTCCATCATCCAAGTTGCTGGATTATACCCATGTCTAATTTTGTGGACTCCTTCAATTGCCTTAATGGTAACACAAAATACAAATTAATGAGTTATTCTTACAAATAAATGGTCTAAATCTGTGTGTGTCATCTGTACTTTTTATTCACTTAGCCAATCCAATATACCTCGAAATAATTGATCAGATGGGCAGAATGGTGTCCCAATGGTCCTGCATATATTGCTTGCCCACCTCTCTTCAACAAAAAGAGCTGCAATGCCATGTTGAGAAAAAAACAGACTTTCAAATGTTATCAAACCTCAACATAGATTTAGAGATATGTCAACAATCTTCACCTCATCAAAGGTTTCAAATATGTCAATACTTGGCTGATGGATGGTGCATACAACTGTTCTTCCTGTGTCCACAGTGTTCCTGACTGTTCGCATAACAATTGCAGCAGCTCTTGCATCTAGTCCTGAAGTTGGCTCGTCCATAAATATAACAGAGGGATTTGCCACTAGCTCAACGGCGATAGTTAGCCGCTTGCGTTGTTCAGTAGACAGACCACTTACACCAGGCAACCCAACTAGTGCTTGGCTTAACTGGTTCAGCTCCACAAGCTCCATGACTTCCTCCACGAAAATCTGTAACCAATTCATGCCAGCATAGACATCAGATTATGTTGCGGTAAGGTCCTTCACTCGGTTTCTTTTTTGACAGAAATACTCAGTTAGCCAAGCATTTGACTTTTTTTACATCTACAATTTTTAGTTGCAGACAGCTAGTATATTCATAATTTTCCTTGGACTTGATTACCTTCGTATGACATCAATCAAGTTTTTGTCTATTATATTCTTGTATCTAGGAGCATCAACGCTCATTCTATTTTTTTGATAATCTCCAATACGTGCATTCAACAAAAAGTAATAGTTGCAGTAGGAAAGTTCAACAAAAGGTGTCACTAAGCCCAATAAGAGCATTTACAAGATTAGGGATACTAAGCTATAAAGTCTCCTAAATTTATTAATGTTGTGAAGTGTGAGCCATCTAAAACAGAAAAAGCAGGTTAGGAGAAAAGAATTTTAAACTTTCACCAAAGCAACAAATTGTCAGAGCTTTGATTACACACTTACCATTCTGGTTTGAGTATTAACCTCAGTTGGTAGGCGGAGCCAAGCTGAGTAAAGTAGAGATTCATAGACAGTAACATGTGGAGAGTGAATGTCATTTTGCTCACAATAACCTGCAATTCTTGCAAAGGTTTCTTGCTTCTTCGGATATCCAGATATTGTGATGCTTCCTTCAATATATCCACTAGTTTTCCTACCAGCCAGCACGTCCAGTAGAGTCGTTTTTCCAGCACCAGTGACACCCATTAATGCAGTGAGAATCCCTGGCCTAAAAGCACCACTCAAGTCCTTCAAGAGAACTAATTTATCTTCAAGGACGCCTAGATTTTTCACTTCCTGTAAATTCAATTTGACAGGGTAAAAGATTGTGTGTCTAAAAATCATGTTGCAGCTAATCATAATTTGGAACTATTTATACCTGCGGCATGTCGACAGAGAAGGTGATTTCATCAAAAGTAATATAATGTGGAATGAAAGAGAGAACCATTCCTTTCTTGACCGAATGGTTCTCCTTATCAATGGCTTTTATTATTCTGGAGCAATGTAAGCAACCATTCCCATGCTCATCTTCAGCATCTGTTGGTCACTTCAAATAAATTGTGTCACCATAATACTATTTATATAATTGACATACATTTGTGAATGAATTATACTAACTATGGTTACTTTTTTGGTGGTCTCTTCTGACTTTGTCGCCAGGCTTGGTACTTCCAGTTTTTTGAAGTATGACAGCTTGACTCTTATCAAATGCTGCACGACGTTATTTGCAAGAGGTTAAAACATATGCATTTAGTTTGGAGAGACGATGCAACTATGTTAGCAATACTTACGATTTAACAAAGCGAGAGACATTGTGAAGCAGAAATTCAATAGAAGTACAGATCCAAATAATGCCCCTATTCCTACCCAATACCAGTATGCTTCTGTGAAGAATGCCCGAGACTTGAGAACTTGAACTCCTAGCGATTCTGTTGAGTATGCAGCATTCTTTGCATTCAAAGGGGAAAAAAAAAAAAAAGAAAAGAAAAAGAGAGAAAAGTAAGAAAGATATTGGTTGCATACACTGGCTTCATAGAGAAAAGTACTATAAAGGCTACTTGCAGAAAATTACATGGCTCCAGCTTCTTCCAAGAAACTCGTTTACTACAATTGCATTCTGCGCATACATCAGTGGTGATATCCAGTAGCCCCATACCCACCAATTCTTTATGCTATCTGAAGTATTGAGGTTAACCCCAAAAATTTGAAACATGAAGCATTTAAAGTTTCGCTCAAGAGAAATGATCGATACCCAAATCAAACTTTATCAATAATATAATACCTTTAGACAGAACATAGCCGCTCAAAGTAAAAAGTAAGAGTAGTCCACATGCTCCAATTGTATAGGCAACAACAATATTTCTTGCAGCTGCTGCAGCAAATCGAAATAGTGAAGAAGCCATTTGGCTAACCAAAATGAGTAGAAGGTACTGTCTAAATAACCTGTAGAAATTACATTTTCTGTTAGCATCCACTGGATAGGGAGATATTGTGCCTAACAACTTGAAAGAAATATACATGAGTGGTATTTACCATCTGATTCGTACCTCCCAACATCAGGATCAAACCCAATGACGTAGTAAGTGAGGAACACCCAAACAGCTGCCTCCACAAATGTCATAGGGATTTTAAGTATCCATGGGGGAAGAGAATATGCCCAGGAAGGATAGAATAGACAGTCTCTTTGCTTGTAAAATACAGGTAGCCTCTCAATTGTTAAGGTTAACTCTGGCATACAATTAAACGTGGTGATCGTTATAGAATAGAACAAAGCCCCTACAAATATTTCCCCATCAATGATGGAACCTCGGTGCATCTCAGTTCTCAAAAAGACTGTCATTGTAATTGTTGCCACTACAGCAATCTAGCAGTAGAGAAAAAAAAGCAAACAAGAAAGTCACACCACATGACGAAAATTCGACTGCCAAAATATAACTCAATGAGAATAATACTGATTACCGACTTGGATTAGCTTGAAGATGTAAATGAACGAGTTTCTCTTCAGAAGCAGGAGTTCTCTAGAGAAGCAGGCTTTAAACAACTCAATTTTTCTTGTACCATATTTTCTGGTTCCTAAAGCAGTCGGATGACTGTTGGCCTTAAAAAATGCAGTTGACTGATAATCACCGAAGCTTTGTCCCACATGGAATGACTGAAATGCCTCAACAAATTCCTCAACTGACACAAACTTGTAAGGTTGATCTTCATGTGCCCAATACTGCATTTGGTCCTTCCTAGATGTCACCTACAAGTATTTCATATTCATGAGCACAAAAGATGAGGAGTCACAAATAGAGATTTCTTCTTCCATTGAAATTAAAATGCATAAGACAAGAAAACAAAAGTAACCATATCCATGCTTACTTCTTGCAAGAAGTCAGCTACATTTTTCCTCTCAGGGCACTTAAAGCCTACATATTCAAAAAATTTGAGCACATTCTCACGGGGACCCCGGTAGATAATTTGACCATCCGCTAGGAGAATAATGTCGTCAAAGAGTTCGTAAGTCTCCGGTGCAGGTTGCAGCAGGGAGATGACGGCAGTGTTATTGAGAATGTGAATGCATTGCTTTAATGAGTTCATAATTTGGAAAGTTGTTGAGCTATCTAAGCCAGTAGAAATCTCATCCATAAAAAATGCTTGAGCTGGTCCAACCAACAGCTCACCTGCAAGAAACGTGGTTTTTAGATAACTTCAAATATTCAGTTCTACTAAGTAATAAAAGTTGTATTTTCCTCAGTTGTTGGTAATGGATTTATTTAGGTTTCTTTGCCTGTTGAAAGACGCTTCTTTTGTCCTCCAGAGATACCCCTGAACATTTCATTACCCACAAAGATATCAGCACATTCTTCCAGCTTCAACATCTGCAATTTTTGAAGGTACAATCTGAAGTAATTGACATTAACTTAAGATTCCCAAAGTTTGTTGATTTGGTACGGAGAATGTTGTGGTCAATTTACCTTCAGAATATAGTCCGTGACAATGTTGACATCCTGACCTTCAGTCGCAACAGCCTAATAGATAAAACAGGACAATGAAAATGAAAATTTGTTTCCCATCAGTCTGTTTCTTGTGAAGTGGTTACTCTCCGTAACTCCGGTCAAACATTCAATACAAACAACAATTTAGCTTAATAATTTGAAGTGCTAACAGAAGCCTTCATGAGAATAGCTGGAGTAAACGTGAGCATGCCTTCAATTTCAACTATCAAATCACAAGACATTTTAACTTCTGCGAATAGTACAGCTTTAACAAAGCTTCTACAACTGGCTTAAAGTTTCAAATTATGCTTTACCTTCATAAAGGCATCAAGATCAGGATCAGGCATTATATTCCACATTTTCTCTCTTCTCAGTAACTCTGCTAGCATCTCTGAAGATTCCAAAGTTTAATACTTTAATATACTCCAACTATGTCTAGCACAATGAAACCATGATATGAACAACTTATCGTACAATGTGGATCAGCACGCTTGGCTTACCAAATCGGGCCCCAACCCCTTGGCACCTTGCTGAAAAAGCCAAAGTCTCCCTGACTGTCATCCTTGCTATGTGGACATCATGTTGACTAATATAGGCTGCTGATCTTTGGGGTACAAATTCATTCATGGGATAACCATTGTAAGTCACACAACCAGAAACCTGTGACAGAATTTCAAACGCATGCAGACTTGAATCAATGAAAGCATAATGTACATTCCAATGAAACATATAAAGCTGCAATGGCTTAATTTTCCTCACTTTCAGGTTGGGATCAAGCCTTCCAGCCAATGCCGAGAGGAGTGTGGTTTTACCAGAACTAGGGGGACCAAGAAGCAATGTCATTCTGCATTGAACACACTAACAACATAACAACTTGCTAACTGATAATATCAACTTTGGAAATCTGAATTTACAGCCCGGCATGTTTTGTTCATCTAACCTTGATGGTTTGATGATTCCACTGACATTTTTGAGGATAGACAGATTCTTCTTTCTACTTGGGATGACATGAAGGTAATTCAAGAAACCCTTTGAATAAAAAGAAAATGTTACAATACAACATCATCATCCAAAGGAATTAGGAAAAGGAAAATACTTGATGACCAATTTTACTCAAAATATTTGTTGGTTTCTCACTTATTGCTTATAATCTGTTTTTTTTGTTAAACTATGACTATGATTACCTCCATTGGTCTAATAACACCTACAATGCATTTTTTCGTTAAGTTTGGTTATGTGGTAAAAATTAAACTGACACATCAAATAAAAATTATTGTGTCGTTATATTATATTATCAATATTTGTTAATTTAGTTTTTTAAATAATTCTTTTCATATTTATTTAAGAAAAAAAAAAGGAAAATAAAAAAACAAAAAAAGAAATCTCATCCAAATAATTTCTTTTTGGTAAAGTTTCTTTTTTTAACAATTAATTAAAAATAAAAAAAATCTCTCTCTCCTCTCTCCTTCTTTCTCTCTCCTCACTCCTCTCTTCTTCCTTTGTCTCTCCTCCCTCTTTCCTCCTTCCTCTGTAGAACCATTCCCCTGTTCACCAAAACTGTGTTACTATTTAAGAACATTGGGGCATTTTGGGATTGAAAATGTAAGGTGCATTAACTGATTAATTTGCTCTGTCATGGCTCATTCTTTTTTTTTTTTTTTTAATTATAAAAAAAGTGTATCGCAATTATGTACTGTGATTTGCTTTGTCATGGCCATTCTTTTTCCTGTCATAGTTCATTCAAAGTGTGTAATACATATGTGCCGTACATACCCAAGAAAATAAAAAAGGAGAAAAAGAAAGCCAACACAAAGCATATCCTTTGCTCTCTTTGTGATTTCTTCAACTGATGCCAGTAAGCGATGGCAACAAGGGAAGCGCTTGATGGGTTATCTCTGGCATGAAGGCAGAGAGGAGAGACAAAGGAAGGAGGGAGGGGTGAGGAGAGAGAAAGGCAGAAGGGAAGAGAGAGAGGGAGGAGAGAGAAAGGGAGGAGGGAAGAGAGAGATTTTTTTTTTTAATTAACTGTTCAAAAAAATTTTACCTAAAAAAATTATTTGGATAATTTTTTTTATTTTTTAATTTTATTTTCTTTTTTTTCTTAAACAAATCTGAAAAGAATTATTTTAAAAATTAAATTCACTTATTACATCAGCAATTATTGATGATTTGGTACAACGACGTGACAGTTTTTATTTGACGTAGCAATCCGATATTTGGCAAGTAATTACACTCAACGAAAAAATACACAATTTTAATTTTATTTCCTTCTTTTTCTTAAACAAATCTGAAAAGAATTATTTGAAAATTAAATTATTTATTACGATTAATAATTATTGATGATATGATACAACAACACGATAATTTTTATTTGATACAGTAATCTGATATTTGGCATGAAATTACACTAACGAAAGTAAGTTGTTGGGCATGATTTAACGAAAAAATAAGTTATAAACAATAAGTGAGAAACTTAAAAAAATTTTAAATAAAATTGATTATTAAATCAAAAGAAAAAAAAAATTGAGTAACCATCATGGCCAACCGCAATAGCACTCAATAATCTCTAAACATCGGGTATGAGTAGTTACCTCTATCATGTTGACATAGAAGTTGATGACTGTGGGCAAGGCTCTGCTTCCCACGTAAGTTTGTGCTTCCACACATAGATTCTCAAATCGAACTTCAATTGTTGGAGGCTTTAGTCCAACTCTAAGAAAATTGACACAAAAAATACATCTTACTGATACCACAAGAAAACAATATAACAAATATTAGAGGTGGCAAAAAATCAATTTAACATGTCTACACCCAACTTGTATTAATAAAAAAGGTCAATCATCAATATTTCAAAACGCTTAAAATTGAAACAACCCGATTAATTTGAGACACTATTAATTAGAACCTTTTTTTTTTTTTTTTTTTTGGGGGAGAATGGGAAAGTAGGGTATCTTCTCGAAATTTCTTTCAAAAAGCTTTATGCCATGAGTCATTAATTAGAATTTATATGTACAATAAATCCGATAAACACGAATACAATTTACCCCAAAATTGATATGGGAAAAATTTGGTAGATATACGATTTTTTCTTACTGAGTTCACTCGTATTTTTTTTTATGTAATAATGAGTATTTTTTGTACAATCACAACGATAAAAAAATGATACAAAAAGTATTATTATTTTTTTGTTTAATATTTTTTTCTTATAATTGTAAAAAAAAAAATATCCATGATTGAAAAAAAAAGGACACATAGAGACACAATTGAAAAAAATCATATGCCCGAAACCCGATTGATATAGCCGACATCTGGTGAATTTGAAACTCAGCTATCCAAATCAATTCGAAACAAATGGGCCCAAATCACCCGACTATTTTCCATCTTTAACCAAAATGAAGTACTTCAAATCTAAAACGGAGATCTCTCTGCTCTTTCATAGTTTTGTTGCCGTGTTTTATTTAGTGTCTAAATAATAACTCATAATCTAATAAGTCTCGTAATAAAATAAAAAGAAAAAAGTCAAGAAAGCTCTCAAACTTACCTATCCAAGCGGTCCTTGAGCTTCAACAAGAACTTTTCGTGACCCTCCCCTGCGTCGTCCACTAGCCTCTCGACCAGACATTTCCTTACTGATAACCCAAGATTGGGAATATCGATCTCAGTAGCTCCTCCTTCAGTTGTTGTCAGCAAACCTTTCTTCAACCGGTCATACGTAGGCAACCTTTCAAGTGCAGCCCATTTTAGAGCCGCTTCGTCTTCTTCTCCTCCTCCTTCCTTTGAAGACATAGAACATGTCGAGAAAGCTGCTTCCATAAGGTCAGCTTATTATTAGTCGCCTATATCAATCAAAAAGATATAAATGCAAGTTCTTGAAGTGTCATTCTACAGATACTTCATGGGTACTCTTTCTTCTTCATAAAGGTTTGGACTCTGTAGGGAGTTTCTTTTGCTTGCTAAGGCTACAGCTAGGAACTATTTAACTGGGGACCATAACCTCAATCAATTTGGGTGGTTCTAAAACTTTTCTGATATAGGGAATGGATTAGGGTGGCCATATACATCTATATATTCGGGTTGGCCCTAATCATACACAAACACAGTAGCACACATAATAAATAAATAAATAAATAAATAAATAAATAATATATGTATGTATGTATGTATTATGTGTGCTACTGTGTTAGTGACAAATTTAAATAACTTTGACGCCCGCTAAGCAATTAATTGGAAACTTCACTTGATCCCACTTGCATAATCACGTTCGCGAGCAAATGTTAGGGATGTCTATGTGAGTATCTAGATTCAACATCCACTATTAGTGCATAACTAATAGTAATTTGAAAAGTTCAAAAAATAATTAGTGTACGTTAACACACTTAATGAGATACGCAAGAAGCAGTAATTAATTCAGTGATATTTAATTTTTTTTAAAATTTAATGTATCTTTTATGATTTAACAGTTTAAATTACTGTGTACTCATTTAATTTCTATTTATGCGTGTCTGCAGAACTTTTTCTAAGATTGAACAACTCAATGTAGCCGAATTTTCAACTGTTACTGAGAGGAAAATAAATAAATAAATAAATAAAACCACTGAATTAATTTTAAGTTTGTCGATTCGGACCACCGATGACTTGATACAGGTCCAACCTCCATGCACATGCAACTTAGACACAAAACGTAAAACAAATATTAAAAAAAAGAAAGAGAAAGACGCTTCATTCCTCGCTTTTTACTCGATCGAGTTCGTTTGCTTGAAGTCAACGCTTTCTTTCCATGTGCTAGAACCCTGTTTGAAGGCTACAATGGTGGAATTAAATTTGACATCGCGGATACAGGGACGAATTCAAAGTTGAGAGATAAAAAGACCCAAGAATCCAATCGATGTAGATTTATTATACAATTCGAACCGACTCTTGGGATACAATTTGAATATTGCAACTTTGATGCGTAGTGCCTCAACTCAACTGGGTCCAACAAAAGTATATGTATTTACAGAAAGAGTCTTGATATGGCCAGATTCTCTTATCATAAAATTTTTTTGTTGCACTAACGAAGACACGGAAGGTACGTAATACGTGACTAAGTCCCTTTTTTTTTTTTTGAATAAATGAAAAATCTATATCTATCTATATTATCTGCATAAGAATATTATAACTTCCCATCAATTCTAACTAAAAAGCTAATGTGATAAAATTTTAATTTAAAATTATTTTAGCTAAAAAATTGTTAAGCTGGCAATTTAATTTCTAAAATAAAAAACCAAGTTATCTCTCGAATTCTCATTAATTTATATATCAAAACGATCAAATATTATCAATTATTAATTTATACTATTGCTCATTAATTTATATTATTGATCATTATTGAAAACAAAACTAAAAACTTATTAAAATTCAAAACAATCATTACTATCATTAATAAATAACAACAATAAGAATTGTTACAATCTCATGTTTATATAAACTAACCTCACATTCTATACTCTATAAAATTATTAATTTATCGCCATTTACACTAGAACGTCCTCCTTAGTCTAAAAGGTTCTTACGGGTTTTTGTTTAACTAAATCTTTTATGTCATACTAAAAATTAAGGTAAGATTCCTTTTTTTGTAATTGTTTTCTATGGTTATACAATACAAAAATAAAGATTAAAGTATTTAGCTTTTTCGTTTTCCTATGCAAATTATGGAATATCAATTAATTTAATTTGCGTCATTCACTTTTAAAAATCTGTCAACAAAAAAATAAAAATAATTTAATTAGTATTGATATAATACTTTCTGACAAAATAATAAAGGCATGATTTGTAAAGAACTTTAGAGTGGCTACTGAAAATATTATTTTAAGGAATATTTGACTGATTTGACTAGATTAAAAAGAGACAAATAGCGATTTAAATTGAATACTGAAATGCAATAAAAATGATCAAGGTGTGAGTTGAGTACTTGCCAATTAGGCCTCCGAGTCCTCCAAGTCCTCTTCTGTTGCCAAAATCGACATTCTCGGGTTGCAGATTACTGGGCCGGTCCAAAAACTAAAAGCGGGGTCCCAACAGACTTGGAGATGAAAAGTATGGGCCTGGAGGCTCAATTCAAGCAGGCCTGAGATCCAGATAGCTAGGGGAGTCTTCAGTGCATAACCGACTAAATTTGATTTATTGGTTTAGTGGAAAAAGCACCATTCATAAAAAAATCACAATTATAAATAAAAAAAGGTAGAAATCATTGAATTTGACAATATTAACATGTCCTTCAAAAAGCAAAAAATTCAAGTCCTAAAAATTGTCCGAAATGAATTGAAATTATGTGGAAAAATTTCAAAACCTACAAGCGTTGTTTCATCCCTAATAATCAGCTTTCTTTTATTTCACTCCTTCTATTAACTACATTTTATCTAAAAATTAATATTCAAATGAGATATGCAAAAAGCCCTAGTCCCTCACAATTTGAAGAAACTCCTATTTTAAATTTCATTTGTTAATTGAACTTAGTTTTGGTTAATGTAGCTTTTACAAGTCTCAATTAATTTTTGTTTTTTGTGGGTTCAACGCTTGAAATACTTGTCAGATTTTCATACTATAATTGGCTCTATACACTTGCAGGATTTACTTGATCAGTTATGAATCCTACGTGGGACCCATACATTTTTTAAAAAAAAAATAAAATATGTGATGTACATATTGTTAAATAGAATGTGCAAACATTTACTTAGTGTTTGGAAGAGAGGAAAAGAGGGAGAGGGAGAGGAAATTAGAGAGCAATGGATAAGTACTTGTTTGAGAAATGTTTTTTAGAGGGTGAAAAGTATGAGAGAGGAAAGTTAATTTTTCTCTTTGATCCGCTAAAGTCATTCCTCACAAAATTTGGAGGAAAGTTATTGATTCCTTACTTTTTATTAAAAGTCTATAATATCTTCATTATATTTTAAAAATTACAAATTTATCTAAAACAAAAACAAAAATCCTCAAATTCTTAAAAATTTTTTAAAATTTTTAATAAAAAATTATACAAATATTATAAACTTAGATATATACAAGTATTTTATATATAATTTGAAAATCAAATATTTTTAATATTATATACAATATATATTTCTTCTTTAGAGGATAAAAATGACATTTTAATATATATATTTTTTCTCCCTCACTTTTCACCGTTTCTCAAACCAAGAAATTTTTAATTTTCCTCCTTCTACAATAAACGGACACAAGTTTCTTGGAAGTGGGCTCGGACACGTATCCACCAAATTTTTTTTTTTTTAAAATAAAATCGGACACGTATGTCAAATATGAGAATTATAAGTATTTGACACTCCACATACACGTTTGGATATTTTTTAATTTTTTATAAAAAAATTACAAAAAGTTATACGTTTTTGTCTTCACTTCTTTATTGGCTCGGTCAATTGCGTGGACTTCAGACCCTTCTCGCTATTGAAGCTGCCCTATAACTACGGAGCACTGGAGCTGGCAATCAGTGGGGAGATTATGCAGCTCCATCACTAGAAGCACCAAATAGCTTGTGTCACCAACTACACCAAAGCACTCGACTAACTCCAAGAAGCTTTGGATAAGGCGGACACCTTTACTATTGTTGGATTATAGAGTGCTATCAAGTTCAACAATAGAGGTATCGCTAAATAAATCAAATTATTGATCGAACTATCCATTTTTTTTTAGTCAAAGAACTATCCTTGTTCAAAGTGACTTCTTTTGTTAGTGAATTTGGAGAGGATTTCGAATTTATTTCTTTATTAATTACTTACTCCGTTTGGATATTTAAACACTATTTATATTTTTTTATAATATTAAATGAACTGGGTTGTGTCCATATCTTAATTTTTGTAATATTGATGTGTTGTTGTATTCATGTCTGTACTTTACAATCTCCCTCCTACTACCTTTCTCAAACACAAGAAATGAAGGAAAAATTTTCTCTTTCCAATTTTCCTCTCCCCACTTTCTTGTTCTCTTATTTTTTAATTTGAATACAGTGTTACAGTAAAATGTTTGTACTATATCAAAAAAAAAAAAAAAAGACTAAGTCTGCTATGGTTGCGGCTAGACCCAAAGACAAGGCATATCAATGCCTTGTTAATGTAAAAATAAGGTAATCTTGATATTGGCAATGTAGGGAAATTCTCCTTTAGTCAACTGAAGCCCTGATACCTCTCTTGGGTTGTGGAAGTGTGAAAGTGAATACCAATAAAATATAAAAGTTTAGGGAAAAGGAAAAATAAAACATAGATAATGTAATTCGGTTTAAAGTCTATATCTATAGGCGAAGACGACTAGAAATATTTATTGACAAGTAAATAAAGAAATTATAGTATTTCACGAAAGACTCATTACATCCAAAAATCCGATACACACAAATAGATACTCACTCTATTTGCACAAATCTCACAGAATATCAAATACACAAGAATACAAAGACTTGATGCTGAGTGAACAAAGTCTCTCTCCCTTTTCGTATATTTTTTACAAACTCATTTGCAAACCTGATACTACTAATATATGATACATAACAGACATGCGTCTGTAACATATAAATGATATCTTCAAACTGGTACCTCTCAGTACCATAAAGTGGTACTGTTCTCCCTTCCAAAAAAAACCCATATTTATATGTGGAGAAGTTCGACAAAAATGGAGACAAATTAATATATAGGCAGATCACTATAAATAATTTTTTTCGTTTTAGTATTTTCTTTCTCCTCCAAGTTTGCTTTGTCCCACTCTATACAACATTTATTTCATGACCTGAGTTGGGTTTGACCCCAGCAATTCTCTCACTCAAATTCGAATATGGAAATTTTTGTATCATTCCAATGAGAGTCGAGTGAGATAGCAATAAAGCACAAAATTCCTTTGAAACTGTCTTCTCCAAAGCAAGATGGATGGGACTTGAGACTCCAAGTGAGGAATTAATTTTTGAAAAATTTCAAAGTCGTAGAATCAGCGGTAAAAAATGCAAATATTTTCCTTTCCTAAATAAAGCAAACCAGTTTAGCCAAGAACACCTTGATTGCAACAAAACTGATTTTGTGATTGAATTTCTTAATAACAAAATTTGTTGATGGCACACCTGAACTCATAAAAAAAAGAACCTCAGTTGTAACTTGTCCCTTGTTAAAGCAATGGCTCTGATACCACTTGTAGGGAAATGTAAGAGGCCAAAATTGGGAAGACATAGGGGTAGGGTCCAAGTTACCAACATAAAAGTGAATTTAACACCGCATCTTAATCCAAAATCTTAAAACATTGAGAATATGGGTCTTTATCACTTATAAGTTACTTACTCTTCTATTTCCTTTCCAATGTGGGATATTTTAGTACAATAACTCACACACAAAATCCTAACATTCTCTCTCTCTTAAGTGTGAGTCTTTCTACATTAGGCTTACTTTGCTTGAACGCACACAACTTTACCAAACCTAATAGCCCAATAGAGAGTAAGAATAATGAGCAAAGTCCTGCAAAACTTTTAATCTAGAATCCCCTGCCAAATACTTCAAAAACCAAACTGGGTTATGTCGGAGTAGCACCCATAAGAACTAACGTGCGCAGTCATACTCATCCCTTGCTGAACCATCAGTTCTAATACCACTACAGGGAAATTCTCCGTTAGTCAACTAAAACCCTAATACTGCTGTTGGTTTGTGGAAGCGCGGAAGGGAAAACGAAGAAAATATAGAAGTGTAGGGAAAAGGAAAAAAAAAAAACACAGATATAACGTGGTTCGACTTAAAACTTATGTCCACGGGTGAAGACGACTGAAAATATTTATTGACAAGTAAATAAAAAAAGTATAGTGTCTCACAAAAGGCATATTATATCCAAATGTCCGATATATCTAAATAGACACTCTCTCTATTTACACAAATTTCACAGCACACTAAATCCACAAGAGTATAAGGCTTGAAACTGAGTGAAAAAGGTCTCTCTCCCTCTTAGTATATCTCTCACAAACTCATCTACGCATTTGATACCACTAATACAAGATATCATAACAGACATACGTCTGTAATACATAAATGACACTTTCATACCGGTACCTTTTTGTACCATAAAGTGGTACTGCTTTACCTGTCAAAAAAACTCATATTTATATGTGGAGAAGTTAGACAAAAATAGAAATAAATTAATACATAAGTTGATTAACATAAATAATTTTTTTAAAAAATATTTTCTTTCTTTCTACTCTAAATTTAGTTCGTCTCCATTTTATGCATACTTTGTTTCCGTTCCATACAGTATTTATTTCACGACTCAATTTGGGTTTGACCCAACAGGCAACAAAGAACGTGGGCGGACTTCGTTTAATGCATTTCATGCACCTTGAGTTCACAAGGTCAGATGGCATTTGTCCCTTCGTGCGTGGACCGGTTCGTAATTTTTCAGATCACCGATAGAGTGATAAGCTTTGTGCATGGAAAGCTTAAGCAAAGTGAGAATGAGAGACTAATTGTGTCTTTTGAGATTTTTGACAGTAAAATATAATGAGTGTAGCGTGTAAATTTTTTATTATTTCGTATTAAAATATAGGCAGCCACTAGGTAGCTATAGTTTTAAGGAGTTTTTGTAATTGCTATTATATATTGTGATAAAAAAAATTATACAACGTAATAGAGAAATTATAAAAAAATTATATGACGTACTAAAAAATATATATATAACGTATAACTAACCATTAAAAATTTAATAATTGATTACACATTGTATAATTGTTTTGACACGTCATATAATTCCTCTATTATGTTGTATAATTTTTTTTCTTATGTTGTATAATGACAATTACAAAAGTTTCCTAAAAATACAACCATTAAGTTTTTTCCTTAAATATACTTTGATCTTGGATGTAATTTTAAAGTCCAATCACGTAAAATTTTGCCTTGTTAAGTATTGAACGTGCTATTATTCTTACCGTAATTATTATTCCACTTAAAATAATCAATTTTGGTCTCAAGGTGTATCGCGTTTACGGCCCAATGTAGACGAATCAGCATATGTTATGCATGTCCAAATCTGGTAAATAGGGTTGTCAGTGATCGATATGTTCGTTAAAAATTTAATAGTTCGGCTTGATAAAAACTTTAATCGACTTTGCTCATTTAGCTACATGATCGATGTATAAGTATAAATTTAAAACTCTTTTAATAAATAAACTGAGTTCAAACAAAAGTAGGCTTGACTCGAGCATACTCACAAACAATTTATTTAAAAATTTATCTACATAAAATTAAAAAAACTAATTGATTATGTTATAAAGTAATTTGATTAGACTCATTTTCAAAATTTTATTTTACATTAGCTTTTAAAGATTGGCCCGTCTAAATTATTAACTTGCCTGCTTCCCCGTAACTCTATATATTTTAGGTCTAATTATTTAAAATTGTCCTTAATTTTTTTCCCCTTAACTCTATATTTTAGGTACAATTTTTTAAGATTGTCCTTAATGTTTTCCCCTTCACTATATATTTTAGGTATAATTTTTTAAAATTTTCCTTATTTTTTTTCCCTAATCTCCTTAAATATATGCATTTTTTTTCTATAATTTTTTATAATTACCCTCATATTTTTTTCTATATTTCTATTTTCTTTTAAAATTGCCCTTACTAATTTATTGTCCACTCTCTTACAATTTTGCCCATCTGAAATAATTTTCTAGTCTGTTATATCAAATCATTCCTTTGTACAACTCCAATACCTAAGAACAACCCATAATTACTTTAACTCTCACGTTTTTCTTCCGATAGAGAATATGAAGTGTCAGTCACTTATGTCTCTTTGTTATACCTGTGACGCAGTACATTTGAGACAGAGAAAGGAGATTATACATTAGAGGTTAGTTAACTCTATTTTGTAGTTACTACGGATTCAGCTGTCCACTTATTGTCTTACATTATCCAAGTCGTGTTGAATAATCAACCGCTTTATAGATGTAGACTGGAACTTTTTTCTTTAGATATTAGAAATAATTAATGATTAATTTATTAATTATTAAAAAAAAAGTTTAAAAACACTATAAAAAATACAAAACACCTCAAAAAGTCGCACAAATTATGGGGATTTTGCAAACCCCCACCTTCTCCAAGCACCCGAAATTCAGGTGTCATCTGGGCAGGCCTGGACGGTATGTAGGGGTAACCTATAAATTAAAAGTAATCAATATGAAAATAGCAAAACAATTATTACTAACAGTAGAACTTCATAACAAATGGCAAACCAAGTTTGACGCGGAACTGCCAACAATCAGCAGCATTTTTTTATTTTTTTTTTCTTATTGGTCTACTAAAGGGTAAAGTCATGCAAAAGAAAGAAAGGCGGAAGTCGAACCCCGTTGCCTCCTTTGCCATTTTTTAAGAGTCTGAATTATTGCATTTTCGAAACCTAAAAAAATTTACGTTGTTCCAGTGTTGTGTGGTCCCTGAAAAGCGATTACAGAAAATCTAGAAGCTGATAATATATTGTATACGGATATAGTATAAAAAACAAAAGGAGAAGAATTCCACGCATATCCATAGCAAACGACATTGAAACAACCGAACATTTGAAATAGACAAAAATCTGACAGACACATGCTGCTTACCAGTACGAAGACTTTATATATATATATATATATATATATATATATATATATAGGGAGGTCATATTTACATGCACCAAATGCTTCTTACACCTCTTACACGCTCAATTAACATAAGAAGACAAAAATTTTATAGCCTAATAGTGCGTGTAAGAAGTAAATCAATGCGTGCGAATATAACTTCCCATATATATATATATATATATATATATATATAATAAACGTATGAATTGAATGTTATCAAAGAGTTCGATACTTTTTCTTACCTTTATTTTGAGAATTATGAAAAGAAAAAAAAAAGTACTACCAAAAAAATCAATTCAACTTTAAAATTAAAAAAGATTTATCCTTCGCATATGTGTACAGTTTTGCACACGGCAGATCGATATTGACTAAAGGTTATTGATATGGAAAATGATAAATGAACGGATGAAAATGGACAGGTTGACGACGGACTTACTTGGAGTGTATATTATTTATAAGTATATCATATATAAATTTTAGCTATAAATCTTACAATTTTTTATATATTTTATAACTTATAATGTGTAAAATTGTTAAAATTAATATGTAATAGAATAATTAAAAATATCCACAACAAGTGACTCCGTTTCTCTCTCAGCCTCCCCATTTCTTCCTCCATGTATGAGCTTTCTATTTCTATATATGGATACGTAGTGCACTATTATGATTTAGGGTTCCCCTTTTAATTACAATCATGCATTCAAAAGACAAAAAAATGCACAAAACCAAACGCATCAAATTCACCGCTTATAAGTGATTTTAATGTTTAATAAAGAACAGAATAAACAAATATAACCAGCAAAGAAAGCCCTCCAGATTGTTAAGTTTCTTGCTTAGTTATCTTTTGAACGTTGCTTAGTTCATCAATGAGGTCACGTTGGACTATATATATATATATATATATATATATATATATATATATAGCTATAGCGTGGGGGGGCAACTGCTTCCGCTGGATTTTGAAAAATTTTAATAGGCAGGGTGAAAATTTCAAGTTATTTTATTAAAATTTTATTTTACTCTACTGAAAAATGATCTTTGTCTCTACTAAAATTTAACTTTGTTTCCTATTAAAAAATAATTTTACTTATATTAATATAAAGATTAAGGACTAAAAAAGATTCTTTTTACTAATTAAAAAATATAAAGCACAGATATTTCATAGGTTTTAATTTTGAATTTCATCTCTCAATGTATATATATATACTGCTTGCATGCTTTTTATTCAAGAAAGTGCGATTTTTCTAGTCCAGTCACATAAACAAGTACACTAAAGACTAATTTTAAAACTTGTGTTCAACTTCAATTGAAATAATGATAAAATTAGATATTTTGAACTTGAAACTAGTTTATTTAAAATTCATTAGCAAACTCGTTTCGTGTGTATCGTAGATTTGGTTAGGTCATTTTCAAACTATAAATATATATTTACTATTGTATACTGAAATTAAATATTTTATTTTTTATTTAGCTAATTACATTAAATTAGGCATTCTTTATCATATCAATTTTATTTACAAAAATAAATATTTATAATTTTAATTATTTATTTTTATATTCTAAAATTAAATAAGTTATTAATGAAGACCTCACAAGTTCAGCTATATAAAAAGTCACTCCTTATTTTTTTAGTAAATGAACTTTAATTTAAATTATTTAGACTCGACTCTTTTGATTTGTTAATTAAATATATTGATGTTGAATCTCAATTTTAACATAGTTTATTAACCAAACTAAAATTAAACATGTCAAATTTCCGTTAAAATTGACTCACTTGCAACTTATAGATTGTTGCCTCCACTTATTACATTTTCTGGCTCTGCCAATATATATAGGCCAGCCTTGGCATCTACTGTTTTTATATTACAAGGAGCCAATACCTTTCTCGAAGTAAATTCAAAGCAATAACAGATTTTTATTAGGATTTAGTTGATTAGTTGAATTGGCTTTAGGATCAAACAGACGAATCTGTTGGAACGAAAAAAAAAAAAAAGGAATAAAAGCTGCTTGCAGGACTAAAAATGGCAAATTATCAGGCGACGAAAATAGAGCAAGAATCACATACCATGATTGGCGGAGAAGGCATACGCAGCTATACTCAAAACTCTAGCTATCAGGTAATTCCTTTTATTTATTTATTTATTCATACATTCATTCGTAAACCGCCTTTAGAATAAGGTAGCTTAGTTCTGGTGGCTCCTTTTCATTTACCGGTTAATTTATATTTTATGAGCCAAATTAGTAGCAAAATTTCTCCTTTTGGCCCCAAAATCAGAGGAATTTGTTAACTGCTGCATGAAACCTATTGATCAAAAGATGTTATGAGACTAAAACATGACAGGTTATATGTATTTGATGCAACACAGAAAGCAGTGGTGGATGCTGCGAAGCAACTGATCAATGAAGGCGTTATAGCCAAGCTTGACTTTGAGAGCCTTTGCTTTACCAATAACTCCAATAATACATTCCGGATCGCAGATTTTGGCTGTTCTGTTGGACCCAATACATTTTTGGCTGTGGAAAACATCATAAAAGCTGTAGAAACAAAATATAAAGCCGAGCATCGCCAAGACTCACCACCACTAACACCGCTGGAATTTCAGGTCTTCTTCAGTGACCTTACAGGAAATGATTTCAACACCCTTTTCAAAGCCCTCCCCTCATATCAGAAGTCCTGTTACTTTGCTGCTGGCGTGCCTGGAAGCTTTTATACCCGTCTGTTCCCCAGGTCATCACTGCATTTTGCGCACTCCTCCTCTTCATTGGTCTGGCTTTCTAAGGTTCCAGCAGAAGTTGTTGACGGTAAGTCTGCAGCGTGGAATAAGGGAAGCATTCAGTGCACTGGGCTAGCAAAAGAGGTTGCTGTGGCTTATTCAGCTCAGTTCAAGAAGGATATTGATTTGTTTCTAAGTGCTAGAGCAGAGGAAATTGTGGGTGGAGGACTGATGGTTATTTTAACTACTGGTATTCCTGATGGAGTCCTCTTTTATCAGACTTTAGCTGGTAAGATTTATGAGATTCTGGGATCTTCTCTGGACGACTTGGTTAAGATGGTAAGGAGCCTTTCTGTTGCTTTTTTTTTTGTGTGGGTTGGGCGCTAAAGAGTTTCACAATTTTCATTTAGAATAAATAATCTAACACATCTCAAACTGCCCATTTTCGGCTCTTACTAATTGCCTATGTTTAGTTGGATTATCCCACACGCTGCAGCGATTAGACTGTTGTTCATTTTTTTTTCTTTTATTTTTTGAGTAAGATTTGGCTAAGGGAAAATATTTATAGCAATTTTTGTAATTATCCCTTTTACTAAAATATTATTTTAGAGGATAATTCAGAAATAATGTTAGAAACTTAGTTTACTAAGCTACCCCATAAAATCTCTGTCCCATTTTTCCGTGGGTAGTAGCTAATATAAGTTTGTTTCTTATCAAAATCTTTGTTGTCCTCCTAGGGAGTGCTCAGCAAAGAAAAAGTGGACTCGTTCAACGTACCTCAATACTTTGCACGACCGAAGGAATTGGAAGAAATCATAAAGGGAAATGAGCATTTTAGTATTGAAATAATGAAAACGCAGGAGAATCCAATGTTTCACAAAAAATTAGGTCCAGAACATGTTGTTCCGCCGCTCAGAGCTGTTTGTGAAGGACTCTTCCGGGAGCAGTTTGGAGATGAGAACATTGTGGACCAAATATTCAATTACTTCTCTAACAAACTTGTTGAAAATTCCTTCATATTCGAGGAGTCAAACCCTCAGACTATTGAAATGTATATCCTACTTAAGCGGAACAATTGACTGATGGGAGTCATAGGACGTTTGTGTTTTACTTGTTTCCATTATGCCTTACTTGGCTAGGGCTTTGTTCTTGCTCTTTTTGACAATAATTATGAGAAAAAATAATTTGCGCTCCCAATGTTGTTTATTAGGTGTACATTTGTTTGGGCGCCTATTTTTCTCGATAGATGTGACGACTAAAGATGGAAAAACTGTAACAAAAAAAAAAATGTAATTGGAATCATGCCTAGACTACAACGGAGACCCACGGTTCCAACCAAGAGCGTTATATTAGTTCTTTGTTTGGAATTATAATTAGAATAAGAATGAGAATCAAGTGAAATTAAAAATAGAATTAATTTTAAAAAAAGTTTGGTTTATTTTAAAATTGGAATCAGATCTTTTTTTACTATTTATTTCAATTTGAAATCAAAATCAAAATCAAATATAATATAAGAGAATTTTTTTTAAAATTAAAAAATTTAATGGAAAGTAAAATTATGAAATATAAAAATAATTATAATATTAAAATTACTATCAAAATAAAATTGTAAATATATTACCATCAAGAATTCATCTACTAGCGGTAATAGTAATAATAATAATAATAATATGAATATTATGTTAATATTTTCTGAATAATAATAATAATAATAATAATAATAATAATAATAATATATTTTTGTTATTATTATTATTATTATTATTAAAATGTATTTTATATTATTAATAATTAATTGACAAATAATAATTTTTATGTAAATATTTTTATTTTATATTGAATATATTCAGTTTATGGTTATGGTTAACAAGTTATTGTTGTTGTTGTTGTTGTTGTTCTTATTATTATTATTATTATTAGTAGCATGTATTTTATATTAATATTTTCTAGAAAACATAATTTTTCATATAATAATAATAATTATTATTATTATTATAAGCAATATAATTGTTATCCTAATTTTTAAATCCTTAATACCATTATAATGCATAATTTAATTTATTATTATTATAATTATTATTATATTATTTTCATTATTATTAAATATATTTTTTTATTTATATTTAACATATAAGATTTATTTTTTGTATTTATCATAATACTCTTTAATATTTATAATTATTTACATGTTTTTCATATATATATATATATATATATATATATATATAATAAAAAAATAAATAGATGGGAATGAAAATGAGAATACCTCATCTAGGGGAGAAATAGGTGACTGCCATATATGAAAAAATCCCATTCCAAAAATTAAATTAATGAAAATAAAATTATCCTTACCAAACAATAATAAGAGGAATGACTTATTCTCATTTCTTTTGATGTTTTTATACACCTCGGCCGTTATAAAGTACCTTTTTTCTTCTCCAGTATATTTAATTTTTTTTTTCCTGTCGGAAAAATATTGGTGTGAAGTATATACGGACAAATGTTATCTTCTTCAATTCCAATGGTGTTACATACTGAGAAAGCCTCCATACATAGGCTTCTTGTTCAATGCGACTCTAGACGTCAATTTCTGGCAACGCAGCATTACATGGCCCACATCCTCCGGTGGAGTACTAACCGGTGTGAAACATTGGACCAGGCCACAAGGTGTTGTAGGATATATTTTCGCGGAAAATTTTTTTTTGGTAAGAAATAAAAAAAAATATTTTTAGCATGTGATTGTGGGAATGCATGTATTAAATTTTATTAACGAGTTCGATGCTTTATTCTTTATCTTTTTGTCGACATTTATGAAAGAAATAACGGAATAAAAGTACTACGATCAATTCCACATTACAATAAAAAAAGATTTTGCTGTTGTCATGTGTACACGGTATCCTAGGATATGGTAAAGGACACATAACTGTAAGAAACTTTTTATCTTAAAATTTTATATTAATACTAAGAGTATATGAATAAATTGAATATTAATAAAGATCAGACATACCTCTTATTGTCATACTGTAATATTAATGATGAACTTAGATTGTGAAACTACACGCACTAACAAGCATGTTAAAAATTAGAATCTTCCTCTCCTGCACAGTTAGGAATAAAATGAATGCTCTAATGAGGAGAATAGAGTGTAACTGTGATGGCACCGTAAGTTTTAAACTTATAACAGTTAGACTCAAAAATATAAATGTAAATTACAGATAGAAATTTAAAATTTGTGGGATCGATCTCTTTGTGATCCCCCGATTAATGCTCTTTTTTTGATGTCGTTAAGGGCTGAATTTTCACAGCGTAATCTGGAATTGTAGGAACTAATTCTATTAAGGGTCGAAGCTTGATTTCAGATGGACTAGTTAGACTCCAATGAGCATCCTAGGAGGTTTGATCTCACTCGGTTTGATAGATTCTGGTGAGGACCGTAGGAGACTTGATCCCACTCAAATTGGTTAGACTTTGGTGAGGGTCATAAGAAATTTGATCCCACTCAGACTGGATAGACTCCGGTGAGGGCCGTAAGAGGCTTGATCCTACTCAAATTGGAGAAGAGAATTTGAAGGATGTCAAAGATTTGGAAGGTGATTTTGCTTTACTTCTTGGATGACTTGTAAGGCTCTTTTGGAAATGAATTGTAAGACTCTTTCAAGATGGATTGAGAGGCTTTTTAGGGATGGATTGTGAGACTTTTTTAATGATGGATTAGAGAAGAAGATTTGGAAGAGGCTAAAGTTTTGGAAAGTGCTTTTGCTTTTCTCCTTGGAATGGTTTGGCAATGCTCTTTCATGGTCTATTTATAGGCCAAAGATTGTCATCTAACTTTTTTTCATCTAACCTAAACAACATGCATGTCATCTAATTTTCTTTCATCTAAGTCAAACAACATGCATGTCATCTAATTTTCTTGTCATCTAATCCAAACAACATATATGCAATCTAATTTTCCGTCATCTAACTCAAACAACATGCATGTCATTTAATTCTTATCATCTAACCCAAATAACATACATACACCAAACCTAATGCACACTTTTTTTTTTTTACCTTTTTTTTTTTTTATTATTTACAAATGTTTCCACTTCAAGGTTTGGTGAGGAAAAACCTCTGAAATGTAATCTGAACTGAGTCTTGAAATACAGTTTAAAGCTTTAAACATTTTGATGAACGTTGAATTTTGAGATCTTTAACTTTGACTGGCCTGGTCGCTAGTGGGCTTCCATAGAAATCAATACAATCTGGAGGAAGTCAGCCCTTTAGCCAATATAGAAATCGAAGTTCTAAGGTCTCGGCTGATGTTGAGTTTGCATAACTCACAAAGGTTCTTTCAAATTTCATAGCTCTGATGAGGATGATACATTAGGCAAAGAGTTTGAACCTCCCTATCAGGGAGGCCCATTACCACGGAACTTCAAGGCCAGCACGCAGAGAGACGAGCTGTAATGATAGTCCCTAAGTCTACTTTGACGTAAGGAGAGTAGTTGGAACTTTCCTATCCATTGCTGTATCTGAGAATAGATGAGGATGAACACAACTTCTCAGCTGGCTGTGATATATGTGAATTAAGGAGAGTGGTTGAAACTCCATCAGCCATGACACTGATGGCATTAGAGGTTGAGATTCGAAGGCTTTTGAGGATCTCTCGAAAAAAACTAATCCTTCTTTTTTTAACTCGTGCGCCTCCAACTTTTTGATCACAAAATTTCCTAAAACAGAAAGCGCAGGGACTAGTCATTTTCTTTTCTTTAGAGAGAAAGAGGAGTTGAGGTGTGTGTTTTATGATCTGATATGTATGAAATATATACAAAATAAACAATACTGCCCTTTTTTTTTTTAAAAGTAAAAAAGGAGATATGCAGAATCCGGCGAGGGTTTCTTTATGTCTCTTTCTTCCATAAGAGACAAATGAGGTAGCGGTCGAGGTGTGTTGCACAAGTCAATACCGTGTGTTGTAAAAGTTGTTGCACTTTATCCTTATCGGCCGGCCTAGTAGGGCCCAAGATGTAGCTCCAAGTCAATTGCGTTCTCGTTTGGTGAACCAGTGATGTTGACACCATTGGAACTCTCCTGCTGATTGACATCGCTAGAGTGTACTAGAAAGAGAGAGAGTTTCGCCGGAGCGGCTCCCTTATAGTGTAAAGTTTCCTCCTAAACTGAAATACTCGTAAAAAATAAACCTCTGGTTGACTTCATAAAACCATCAGGACCAGTATATGTAGTCACACAGGTTATAGTTTTGGTTAAAATAGCATGGTGGGACTATAGCAGTGGTAGAGCTCAAACCTACTTCATTTGAGAATGAAGCTGTACCAATAAGATATACCACAAGAACAGCTACGAGGGTCAAAACACACTGTGCTGTAGAAATTGCAACTCTTTGGGTTACTCTCTCCCTATTTCTCTGGTTTTAGACCTAGAAATACACATTTTTTTTTTGTCTCAATTGCTCCGTACGGGCACAGTCGCAAAGTAAGTTAGGAGAGTTGTGATAAACTCAAACAAGTACCTTCACAGTTGCAGTAGTGCTCTTCCAAAATTTGTAGCTGCATTAGACTTGGCCGCCATCTGACGCATGGTGACTTATTTTTTCCCTTGTCCTGACATCCTTCACCAGGTTTTATCTTTCTAGCCGGAAAAGAGTGGGAGTTTGACAGGTGGTGAATATTAGTTGGGATCGAAACAATGACTTAGACTCAAACCCTCAATCGCTTTTATATTTGGGTCGTTCACAGTTTATACTCATGCGGGTCTTAAGTTTTGGACTGAATTTTGACCTGTTCACAATTTATACTCATGCGGCTTAAGAGTTTTGGACTGTTGCTACCGTCTCGCCTTTATACTCATGCGGGCTAGGAGTATGCCTTGACTATTTACCTTTTATACTCGTGCGAGACAGGAGTTTGGATTCGCTGTTGAGTTGTTCGCCTTTTATGCTTGTGTAAGGTAGGAGTGTGGTTCAGTTGTTTGTCTTTTATACTTGTACGAGGTAAGAGTGTTGAACTGTTATATTGTCGCATTTTATACTCGTGCGAGGCAGGAGTTTGAATTTGTTGTTGAATTACTGAGTTGCTGAGTCAAGGTTCAAGCTTTGCCCTCGAATCTGGATTTGGAATCTAGGCTTGAATCTGGATTTGAGCTTGGATTTGCGTTTGAGATTTGGATTTGGTGGTTTTGAACTTGATTTTGGGCCTGAATTTGGATTTGGGCTCCAGGTTTGAGTCGGAGTTTGAATTTAGACTTAGGATTTGGGTAGTGGGCCTGGGTTTGAGTTTAGGTTTTGAGGATTTGAACTTGAATTAGGATTTGGTTTTGGCCTTTGAGTCCGAGTTTGAACTCGAATTTGGATTTTGAGCTAGAGTGTGGATTGGGCCTATACACGAACTTCAGAAATTTTTTTCTTTTATTTTTTTAATTTTTTTCTCCATTTTTTTCTTTTTTTTTGAATTTTTTTCAATTTTTTTTTTTGAATTTTGAATTTTTTTTACATAGTAATGTTTTAGAAATTTACCGCTTGATCGAGCTTGGTCGAGTTGCATTTTTTGGCCTGACAATATGTGGGCGAAGATTCACGTTGACTTTCTTCTGTCAAGCTTGAAGAGACAGTGGTTTGGTTGACTGATGCTACGTCTTCCCCGTCCAAAATAATTTTATTTTGGTTCATGAGTTTCAAGATCAGCTCTTTTAAGATTAAGCACTTCTCGGTTGGATGGTTGACTGTGCGGTGATACTTGCAGAATTTCGAATCATTGACTCGATCCTTCTAATTGGGTTGTTTGTATTCTGAGAGTTTGATCAGCTTAGCTTCCAAAAGTTAATCAAGAATGTATGGAACGTCAGAGTTAAGGAATGGATACTTCTTCTGTTCCAACTCTCGCAACTTCGCTTTTTGTTTTTTTTTTGTTGATTTGTTGGTGCTGGAGGACTTGGTTTTGCTTTAGCTTATACTTTTATTGGTGAAGCATCAACGACTATCACTTTCTTGTCCCCATGCTGGTCCAATTGGATGGAAGTCATGTCCCAAGAGGTCTTGATGCTTATCTCTATGTCATGGGCATAAGTTGCCAATTCCTCGAAAGTCCGAGGTTTGATGTCCTACAAAATGTATAACAGCTCCCAGTATATCTCCTGACCGCACATTTTCACCACAGAAGTCTCCGTCAGACGATCTTTGCAATCTAAGATAAGAGCACACCATCTATTTATGTATTCGACGACAAGCTCTCCCTTCTTTTACTTGGTACTCGTAAGCTCCATCATGCTTACTCGTACGCTTTCCCTTCCTTTACTTGTTCTCAATTGTCAATTGATTCTGGTTCAATGTTTATGAACTATATGAAGGCGGTGTCTTTGAGTGAACCAATAAATTGTTTCATCAAAAAGTCGTCGTAAGTTCGTGGATTGTTGTAGGTTTCGACGACGTGATCGATTGCAAAAATAAAAAGTATTGGAATGTTAACTATATAATTATAAATGAATGAACATCATTATAGTATTGTAATCTAAAAATTAATATATTTATATTTTGAAATGTAACTAATAAAAGAGCTCTAGTAATTATATATCAATATATCAGATTTATATTTTATACATAAATAATAGAGAAATTTGTGAAATATAGATGCCATTTAAACTTAATCATAAGATAACCTGTAATTGAAGTAAAGTGTTTGATTGGTTCATAAAGTTTCCTTCGTTAGTATTTAGTTTGTTTTTTTGTTACACCAGATAAAAGAAAGCTAAACGCAAACACTATTCTCCACTAAAAACCACACCCTTCGATTTCTATGCAAGAGCAAACTAATGCCTGAGGGTGGCCTCTCCAACAGAACATCATTAGACCCACTTTGAGATCGCAGCTTAGCCAAAAAATTAGCACATTAATTACCTTCTCTCAACACTAAAATATAATGTTTGTTTGGTTGCTACAAAGGCATAAAAAAAATATTAGTCTTAAACTTTTATGAATTTTTACAATTGAATCCTAAATGTTTTCATTTTTTTTTATTTCAGTCGTAAACCTTAATATTCGTTGTAATTAAATCCTTCCATCAATGGAATTGGGATTCTTTGCATTAGATCAATGTACGACATTAAATGAATTAACCTAATTCTATCGATGAAACGACTTAATTGCACTAAATCTTAAAAGTTTTGGACTGAAATGAAAAAGCAAAATCAATTAGGACTTAATTGTGAAGATTCATAAAGATTTAGGACTAATTTTTTTTTTATCTCCTGCTGCACACAAGTTGTTTTGTTTTTCTCGTGCAACTTGAAAGATAACGAGAGATGAAACTCCCAAATCACTTGAGCATTACATCCTGGGCAGTTATGAAGCACGGACACAGACAGGGACACGGCGATGTAGACAGGATACAAAATGGATATGGACACACTAATCTTAAAAATATTAAGACACAAACATGTTTTTGACATAGCTCTATATATATATAAACTTTTTTTACATTATATATATATTTTTAAGCAATTTTATAAATTTTATTCACTTAAAAACATCCAAAAATATATTTTTATAATTATTATAGGTTTTAAAAATTTTTTATTGAAAGAATATATTGTAAGATCTTTTATTTTTTATTGTGAGTATTGAAATAAAAATATAAAATATTGTAATCAATTTGATTTTTTTGTTAAAATTAAAAATAAGTTGAAATTTAAACGTTTTAAAAGTTACTGACAAATAATAATATTAAATTATAATTTTTAAATTTTTTATTTATTAAAAATAATCACTAAAATATTCAGGCGTGTCGGACATTTGTACTTCTCATGTCTGACAAGTGTGTCTAAATTTTTTTCATAAAAACTTTTTTAGCGGATATTTTTAGCCGTGTGGAATACATGTCCGCTGCGTGTCCGTCACATGTTTATATTGGACGACGGACACGTGTCTGGCACACAACTCCCCCATTTTCGACATGTTCGTGCTTCCAAATTAGGCAGTTTAACTCACATAAAAATATTTGGAGGTCTCAGTCTCATGTCATTTTCTGGAAAGTCCACGAGTTTAACAAACATAAAAATATTTGGAGATAACGTGTAATTTATCATGAAAGTTGTTGAGAAGTAATTCCAACCGCAGGATCAAGATTTTATCATGAAAAGAGGCTTCACTATTTTTAACCTCACATATAACTGCACCAGTGGCAACAATATGTAGCGGAAAGATCTTTCTTTGCACTAAATATTATCAAGAACAAATTGTGCAGTCGGATTGAATATGAATGACTAAATAATTGTTCAGTTACTTACATAGAAAATAAGTATTTAATGACATTGATAATGAAAAAAATTACTAAAAGACTCTAAAACATAAAACTTCGTAGAGAACAATTATAATGTTTATTTTTATTTGTTAGGGATTGATTATTTTATTATTTTTTTGAATTCATGAAATTTTATTATTTTTGTTTATGTATTGAACTTGATCCCTACTGAATAAAATTTATGGCTGCAAGCTGACTGTTTTATTTTTTAAAGCAAAATAAAGGAATTTAGGGAGCTATTGAGGTAAGCATTGAGCGAAAATCATTGAGGAAACAAGTTGAAGGTGACACAGCCTTTGTTGTTCCGATCTGAATGGTCCCCCCAGTGTGGCCCCATTATGTACAATTAATTCACTACCACACAAGCATGCTTTGAGGAACCTTATCTCTTCTTGTTCTCTCGTTTATTCAGACACGTGATCCCTCTTCAGTTTAGCCCCATTAACATCATTTTGTTGTTATGTTGGGACTTAGAAGAGCCACACAATGACCCAACAACAAAAAAGAGGCTTACCAGCGTCAGATTTTTTTCGGGCCTCTTCTTCTTCTTCATTTTTTTTTCCGTAGACAACAATAAATCAAAAAAACCCTAAAAATTTGAATCATATTTAGAAGAGAGAAATGAAGTGCTGAACTTAACAATTGCGTAAAGAAGATAGAAGGCATTACAAAATCTTACCCTAACTCAATGAATTTGGAGGAAGAGGATGATAATTAAATAGAAGATTTGTTTTGATTGTTGTTGTTTTTTTCCCCTTTTTCAGAACGGGGATATATGCCTAAATAAGAGGATGTTTGGTTATTGGTTATGGAGCAAAATTAAATAATTAAAGAGTTAATTAAATCAACGACAAGGATAAGAGGTCGTGTGCTTGTAACTCAAATGGTAGTTACAATATGCCTACAAAAGAAAATTCAAGGGTTTGAACTCTTGAGCCTTGACCTTCTCAACTATTTTTATTCTTTAATAAGTTGGTTTAGCTCTAAAATATCTTTTAAAAAAACAAAGACAAGGATAAGAGAGTGAAGATGACAAATAAAAAAGAATAAAGGAGTGAGGGCAAAAATATAAAATACAAATTCTACTAGAGGCAAAGTGTAAATTCCAGTGAAGATAATAGTATAAATTCTAATTAAATCATAAATTCTAATTAAAATATAAAACACACATATAAAACTGCCCCCATTGCCTTGCAAGTGGCTTGCCGCTGAGCCTGCACCAGTGGCAACAACTACAGTGGAAACAAGTTTCTCTGCAATGAATATTATTAAAACCAAATTGCGCAATCAAATGAGAGATGCGTAACTAAATGATTGTTTAGTTACGTACTTATATTTATATAAAAAAAGATGTATTTATTAACTTTGCTAATGAAAAAAATTATTGAAAGATTATAAAATTGAAAACACATAAAAAATAACCATAATGCTTATTTTTATCTGTTAGAGATTGATTATTTTATTATCTTTCTGAATTTATAAAGTTTTGTTATTTTTGTTTATGTATTGTACTTTGTCCACTGAATAAAATTCCTAACGTGATTGCTTTATAATTGTTATGTGATGGAATAATATGCCTCATTCTTAGAAGTCGGTGATGCAACAGCAAAAAAGAAGAAAATTGCAAGTGGCCATGGAAAGTTGAATAAATGTTTATAGCATGCAAGGCTTTGCTTTAATGTAACTTGCATGTATGTATGTGTGGGGATGTTGTTTGTCTTATGTGCATGATAGTATAATCAATCACGTTAGGTTGTTGAATATTATAAAAGTAGCATGCAAAGTATTTAAAATTAGGTGGCTAGTTGAGGACATGTGCTGCCACACCTATACTACAAGCCAAATAACTTTGCCAAACACAAATCCAAAAAAATCATAGAAAATCTTTATGTTCGTTTATCGTGTGTATTATCTTCTTTTGCATTATATGCATCTGCAAGCTTATATAAGTCATTTGTGATAATATGTGAAGGTGTGGGAAAAAAGAAAAAGCAAGTTCTGTTAGACAATCTCCGAATTCATTTGTTGCAAATTCATTTGTTTTTACCTTCTTTAACTCTCGACATTATCCCACTGAGCTTGTGAATCAAGCTCTCAAATAACAAATTCTTTCCTTGTTTAATTTCTCCAAGCCTTTTATACGTAGAGCAACACTCACAGCCTTGGTACCTCAGAAAGAGAGACTTAAAGACGCAGGCATAGACATAAGGTGGCAATAGAGGAACAAAGATGAGGAATAGTGAGTTGCCCATTTCAATGTACCAATCATATTCTATGGTTGGTGGCCATAGCCCTCACAACTACGCTCAAAATTCTTGGTATCAGGTGCGTTTTAAAATAGCAGAGATTTCATACATGGTGCAATTACTTATATATATATATATTACGCACAGAAAACTAACAAAGCAACTAATTACAACCGATTACTTGTGTAGAAACATGGGGCAAATGCTGCAAATGAAGTTATGAATGAAGCCATCAAAGATGTCCTCGATTTCGGTATCCATTCGTTTGCTAATGTGTTGAGCACATTTCGAATAGCAGATTTTGGTTGTTCTATTGGACCCAACACATTTTTGGCAGTGGAGAGCATAATGGAAGCTGTAGAGAAGAAATTCCAAGCGCAGGTTCAAGATAATCAAGACCATGAATCCTTGGAATTTCATGTCTTCTTTACCGACCACATCAGTAATGATTTCAACACGCTTTTCAAAAATCTCCCTCCTTCTCTCAAATACTTTGCCGCTGGAGTTCCAGGCACTTTCCACTGTCGATTATTTCCCAAATCGGCTCTCCATTTCGCTTACTCCTCTTATGCACTGCACTGGCTGTCCAAGGTCCCGGAAGAAGTAGCAGATGGTAAATCTCCTGCATCGAACAAGGACAGTATTTATTGCAGAGGAGTAGTTTCTCAGGCCTTTGCAGCTCAGTTTGGGAAGGATATGGAGAGATTTTTAAATGCAAGGGCACAGGAACTGGTACAAGGTGGCCTGATGGCGATGCTAATACCTGGTGCACCAAAAGAAGCACCTTTTTCTGAAACAACTATTTGCATGATTTATGATGTTTTGGGATCTTGTCTTGAGGACTTGGCCAAATCGGTAAGATTAATATCCATAATCTACAATTGTCTGCAACCCTGCACAAAATGTCATTATTGAGTGGGGGATCGGTTGCTCTTTGTGAAAAATTTAACATGACCTGTGGGGTTGAATGCATTTGGACTGTGAATTTTGAAAACCACGATATTTTATCTTAAAATATAAAATATATAGTTGGATATGTTAGGGTCAAAATGACAAGGCTAAATTTACAACTCAATACTTGACATAATGAATTAGGTAATATTCAGTTGTTTTGTGTCCTTGGACATAAAGTTACAATTTATGGTAGCACCATAGAGCACTATTCTTACTTACACATTTCTATCACTATATAGTTCAGCATTTTTTGAATTTTCCATCATAATATATAGGTATCATCAAATATTGTCAAACAATGTTTAGATTTGCAACAAAATATTGGTAGTTTAGATAACTAACAGGCGATATGCATCAATAAAAAATTATTAATTAACATTTCCACCATTATTCCCAATAGTTAACTAACAGGCCATGTACAAATCTAAGTAGTAATAAAGCGATATGGACGATTGGATAATTAAATTTTGAAAAAAGAATAAACAGATAAGTTAGATGTAGTTGGATAAATTGGGTAACTTCTTTGGTGATAGTTAAAGTTAAAGTATGTATTACAACTCTTAAAAAAATTATAAGAAGCTTTACATTATCTAACATGTTTGCAGGGAACAATTAGTGAAAAGCTAGTGGAGGACTTCTATTTGCCGTGGTACCATCCACGGGTGAAGGAGATGGAGGCAATAATACAAAAAAATGGTTGTTTCAGTATCGAGAGAACAGTGGCATTGCCTAGCACAACAAGGCATGTGACTTTGACGGTTGAGTCAGTGACTTCGTTCTTGAGAGCTATCACGCAGGAACTCATACAGCAACACTTCGGGGAAGAGGTGGTTGATGAAATATACAAATGTTTTGCCCACAAACTCTCTTTGGAGAATTTCAGTATCATCGACAACGCCTCAAATCGAAAGGACGTTGACCTCTTTATATTACTCAAACGCAATGCCAAGTGAAAAATCAAATTAATGGTTTACTGTTTTTTTCTTTTTTCAATTCAAGGAGGAAATTGAACTTGTCTTTGGTGTGCTTCACTATGTAACCTCAAGTTGCAGCACTGTGATGATTAATGTATTGCTGTTTTATTATGCTTTATCAATACCCTTTTAGTTTCATGCACCAAAAGATTAATATGCTTTTAGTTTTGATGCTTTTATCCGGACATGTGGCATATGTGTAGCAACTAGTTGCTTAGCCTTTTGGTTTGTCCAATGGAGGGCCATGGCCATGTTATTCTCTCTGTATGTGTGGACTACTCATTTGCAAGAAGTCTTGGACCTTTTTTACCAGGACCACTCAAGGTTGAATGGCACGAACCCCATTACATTCACATAATTAGTCCGTCTTGCATTTGCCATTTTCTAAGAGTCTGAATTATTTCATTTTTTGATACTTAAAAAATTTTACGTCCTTCCAGTGTTGTGTGGTCCCTGAAAAGCGAATACAGAAAATCTAAAAGCTGATAATATAAAAAGCGAAAGAGAAGAATTCCATGCGTATCCATAGCAGCCGATATTGCAACAGTCAAACATTTGAAATAGACATAAATCTTACAGGCACAAGCTGCTCACTAATATACAGACATTCATTATAAAAAAAATAAAACAAAATGCATGTATTGAATGTTATCAATGAGTTCGACAAATTTTTCTTTACCATTTTTTCGACATGTATGGAAAAAAAAAAGAATAAAAGTACCATGATCAACTCAGCATTACAATTAAAAAAGATTTTTCTCTGGTCATATGTATACAATATTCTACATAACAGATCGATATTGACTAAACGTTAAGAATGCGAACGATTTTTGTTTCCTTGCCTCCATTTAACCCCGTTATTTTGCATAGTCCAGAAAATGTTTCCACCAGACGGACTCCGTCAACTCGATCGCATTATACAAAAATTTAAAACCAAAAAATTATATATCCCTATAAATTTCTTTTGATGTTTTCACACACCTCTACCATTATAAAGCACCTCTTTCTTTCTAGGGTTAATATAAAAACAGATCATAACTTTTATATTGCTTAACAAATCTAATACAATTTTTAAAAACTAACTAATTTAATACAATTTAATTATTTTTTAATAAATCTAGGATAACTTTTAACAACAAACAAATCTAGTACAATTCAATTATTTTTCAACAAATCTAACATACTGTCAGTTAAAAATAATCAATTAAAAAAAACTGAATCTTTTAGTATACACATATAACACGTTTACGTCTAAATCTAATACAGTTTAAAACTCTCAAATGTCATATGTACATATGCGAATACTAGGAAATTCGTTTATTTTTAACTGACAACATATTAAATTTGTTAAAAAATAATTGAATTGTACTAAATTTGTTTGTTTTTAAAAATTGTGTTAGATTTATTAGAAAATAATTGAACTGTACTAAATTTATTAGTTTTTAAAAGTTATGCTCGATTAGTTAAAAAACGTAAAGGTGGTAATTTTTTTATATTAATCCTTCTTTTTATAATATTTAATTATTTTTCCTGTTGGAAAAATATGTTGGGTGTTGGATTCCTTTCTATGTGTTTGGTGTAAGCCCTCATAGGAAAAATATGTTAGGTCTCGGATCCCTTTCTATGTGTTTAGTGTAAACCAATGCGGAGTATTTTGATTCATAATCCAAAATATTTAATTAGAGTATAAATAAATGTTTAGGTTGCTAGAAAATTAATTTTGAGAGAGACAGGATGTAGAATAGAGAGAAAACAGAGAGTTATGATCGCTAGAATTTTTTCTAATTTGAGGCAGTCATTTTTTACCTTACTATTAAAAGGTGAGTCGTGGTTTGCTCGAGCTGAAATTTGGTCGGCTGGTAGAGGATAGATAATACTTGATTCTGAACAATAATGATAAGGTTTTGTTGACTAAAAGTTGCATTTTTATTAGTTTTTGTGGGTCTGCATTTTAGATAGTTTTTCTGCGTGCAGTTTTGATCACACTTACAATCGGAAGGTGATTTATGGTTCGATCGAGCTGATTTCTAGTCAGTAGATAGGAGACACATATATCTTGATTGGGCATAGTTGACTCGTCGTTTGAAGTTCTGCAACGGCAAGTTTTTGGGTCAAAACTGAGACTCAGAATTCCGGTAATACTTATTCTCTTGTCTATGATAATTTTGGTAAAACTGTATTGATGAACAATCACCTGTATTTCAATTAAGCTAAAATTTGGTTAACTGATAGGGAATATCTAGAATTTCAATTTGTACAGTTGGATTGTCGATTTGAAATCTGCATCCTAGGTTGTTGACATAATGTGACTGGTCTGTTTTGGAGAACCATTTTGCCTTCTTTGTTGATACAAATCAAGGTTGTTTGATTTGTTTGGTATCTTTGAGGTTGTGTTCCTCTTGTATAACTCACTTATTAATTATAGTAGAGTTGATTTATGAATCGAAGTATTCCGTCGTTTTTACCTTTTAATTTGGAGAAGTTTTTCATGTAAAAATTTGGTGTATTCTCTCTTGTGATTGTTTATTTGTCATATTTGTTATTCAATCAGTTCTTACATGTTCATGTAAATAGGAGAAGCTTTCTAGAATATTCGTTTTCGCTACCCTCTTCCAACAAAATATTGATGTGAACTATAGATAGACAAATATTATTTTTTTCAATTCGAATGGTCTCACATACTAGAGAAAGCCTCCATTCATACGCCTCTCGTTCAATGCGACTCTAGAGGTCAATTTGGGGCAATGCAGTCTCATATAGCCCACAACCTCCAGAGGAGTACTGACGGGCGTGGCGCATTGAACCAAGCCACAAGGTGTTGTAACATATGTTTTAACTAAAAACTTTTTTGGACAAGTAACCGTGAGAATATATATATATGTATTGAATTTTATTAATGAGTTCGATACTTTATTCTTTACCCTTTTTTGACATTTACGAAAAAAAGTAGAGGAATAAAGTACTATGATCAATTACACATTACGGTAAAAAAGGATTTTTCTCTGGTCTTGTGTATACACTATTCTAGGATAACGCAAATTACAATGAAAAAAGATTCATGTATTTTGTTGGAACAGACTCTGTTTCTGATGTCATTACTTAGTATTACTTGATTGGTTGAGAAAAGAAGGAGAAGAAGAAGGCAAGGACAATTGCAGAGTAGCATCCTTGAGAGAGCTATTGATTCAAGATGGGGATTTGAATATTTTTATTTGTCCAAATGAAAGAACCCCAAATCGTATCCCCTGTCATGGCACAATGACAGTTGCACAAGAAGCTTGTGCAATTAAGGAATTGGCCTGCGGTCTGTCACCGTCGTCAAACACAATGCAACAATGTTCAGGTCCTTTCTTCTTCATCTCTAGAGTTTTGGACACAGAATTATTGCATGATTCATGGTCTTGTTAAAAAGGGGAAGGAAAATAAACGGAGAAAAGAAATCTATGCAACATATAAATGGAATCTATAACGTTCTCCACCTTTGTCTCCAATGATGGAGTTGTGGATTAGGGGCATTTTGGTCTCACCATAGCATTTTTGCAATAATTTCAAACATTTTTTAAGAGTTACTTAATGGAGGATGTCAATTATTACCTCTTGAATTCCTGTAGGCTCTAGATAGTTTTTCTGATATGGTTCATTTTAAGGTACCATTTACTAGTGAGGAAAGGATCAAAGGCATGCTCAAGACATACGAACTTCTTCACGCATTGTTTAGTAGAGAAAGAGGCTATATAAAAAATTGAGTTCAATAATTTTGGGCTCTTTGCATCTCCCATCTGTTTCTTTTTAATCAAATTTGTGTATGTCTGTGTATAGTGCATATGAAAAAATTATTTTTAGTTACCATCATAACCAAATATTTTGGCGCTTGGCACATAGAAAAAGTAGCTCTTTTTTTATATTGTTTTATGTTGCGATGGAGTTTGGTGATAAATCTTTAACCATATTCGCCCCATTCAGCAAATCTTGAACATTTTCTTTAAAAATAAAAAAAAATTAGATTACTGTCATGGCCCAGGTTGTGCCATGTACTGTAATTTTCACAATTGACCTATCAAGGTGATTTATAAGTATACGACACACGTCACCACCTACGGGTTCCACAACTATGGTTGGCCCTGATTGCTTTACCTCGTCAAATTGTAGCTAATCTGTTTTTCGATTTACTAAAAAAAATTAATAACACTAACAAAATTTACATAGAAAATTTATAAAGTGCCGTCATATAGCTCATTTTAAGGAAAACAAAAATAGACAGTCCATTTAATATAATAGTTCATCTAATTTTTTTAATCTAATTATCAAATAATTTAGATAATTATGTATCTACATGTTTTCAATAAAAATGAACTACTTAATTTTACTCTTTTAACAATCAATAAAAACGAGTGCTTGGAGCAATAACAAACCTTGTTGCTTCAATTTATCTTCATTTGATAATACACCTGTTTTTTTACGATTATTTTACTATGAATATTCTCTTTTCTTAGTGAGATAATGTATATATAATTTGTTAGATTTTATACATGTGTAAAGCACTAATCAAGAACGTAAAGATCCTAATGAGAGGTGGGAAAATTGCACATCATGTTTATCGTACCCATCGATCGAATTAGGGTTTTATTGCGTGCCTAAATCTTTGAACCATCACAAATAAGCCAGCGAAATTTTATACAGTTTAAATTAGATTTTAAGATCTCCAAATATACCCCAAATCTTTAAGTCTTTGTTTTTAAATCAATGTTCTTATGATGATTTAAGTCCACTTGGCTGAATGGATTTATTGTTTCAAGTGTTAAATTTCTAAGGTGAACCTAAATCAACTCATCAAATGCACATTTTGCAGATGTTCAAGTTCTGTCCCAACTACTAGTTGCTGGCGAGTTGGCATATTCCGGTTTCAATGTCTCATGTCGTGAAGGTATCCTAAATTTTGGTCTCGATGTATATGCAGCGTAGGTGCTTCCAGATATAAATAAATGTGATGAGTACAATATTTCTTGTCAAATATAAAGTCAATTCCTCTTTGCATTCATTTTAAAACCCAATAATATATATATATATGTATCAAATAGACATTGAGGCTGTGTACGCTAGAGAAGACCACATTTCACGCCATGCGGACGGTTGTTAAAACAAAAAATAATGTATCCCCAGGAGTAATTTCAAGTTTCTCCGATCATCAAATCAAAAATATTAATGGATCAAAATTGAATCGGTATTTAAATTAGTTGAATTGGTATTTAATAATATAAATATTTATAAAAAGTAATTGAAAAAATAATTTTTATAAATAATAATTAAATATTAATCTTTTTAGTTTTAAATATTAAATTGAAAGTTTTAATTAAATTTAAAACTAAATTAAAATTTTTAATTAACATTAGAATTTAAATTGTAATTTAAATAAAATTTAGAGTTAAATTATAATTTAAAATTTTTTTATTTAATTTGAACCAGTCCAATTAATCTGATTTTTTACTGATTTTTGTTAGTTTTAACTGATCTGATCACCCCCAATTTTTAGGTTTAGATTGGACCAGACTTAAAACTAGTCACCAATTCAATCAATTGAACCATCTGATCCGATTTTGTTAACACTGGGTGCAATAGTACCCCGTTGAACCTGTCATTAGATCGGGCAGAGTTGGTACAAAGCCTACTTGGACAGGCAAACCGGAAAAACCCGATTGACCCAACCAGATTTTTGAAGACCCGCTCAACCCATCAACCCGTTAGACCCGGATTTGCACTCTTTATTGTCGTTTTGGGGACCTAATCGAGGTTGGCCGACAGCATTGAGGGCTTTGATCGGCGGGCTGTTTGCTGACTTCCTTGATATCTTCTTGATTGTGGTGTGAGAGGGAGAGAGATGAAGGGTCTGGACAGAAGTAGTAGAGCAAAAGAAAACAAAGGGAACTAAAAAGATACCCAACGAATTAAGCATAAACTTTTTCGATTAAGGAGGAGAAGGGAATACACGTTGATGGTGATTATGCTTCAACAAGAATGGGAAAGATGGAGAAGAAAAACAAAGAAAGCATGGAAACCAGAGCTAGGGATTTCCTCATAGGGTTTTTTTTTTCCATTTTAATCATTGATGTTTGGTCCCACCGGTGAGATTTTGGAATTTGTTCTGTTTTTCAGAGGTGATAAGTGATAACTTGAATTAAACTAGTTCCCTTTATGCTAATTTTTACTTTCAAAATTATTTACGATTTGGAGATTAGACATAATTTAAATGGTTAAAAGTAATAATTATCCACCATAATACTAAAATTTAAACTGTAGATCTTACTTATATAATTTCTCTTTTTTTACTGTTGTCCTAACAGTTCTAAAAAAATAAAAAAAAAATTATTTGCTATTATTTTGTTGTCAGTGAATATTTTTATCCTATGTTTATCCTTATTTTTTTTAAAAAAGAAACAAATATCTTACTAGAACGACCATCTATAAAATTGTTGAAATATATATGCGAAAGTTATTTTTTTAAAAAAATAAATATTAAAAATAAAAAATTATTTTAAAATTGACTAGCCTGAGTCAATCATTAATTCAATAATTGAACCACTAACCCAGTAATCCAATTCCTTGTCTCAGTGGTTTTATAATTATAGTTTCCCCATATCTAAAGATTCATTTGTTGTATGAGCCATTTCAAATCTGACTCCAACGCATTAGAATTTTAAAGACCAAAAAAAAAAAAAAACACAATTATGGTTCAAATAGTTTTTAATTTTTAGATCAGCACGCTAAGATTTCATTTTGACTTGTGATTCAAAGGATTCCTAAAAGGGATCTATATGTTCGACTCACTCCTCAGGTTTACACTATGTTTGGTAGGGGCTAAAGGTAGGGAGGCATTACAGCAATTTATAGATTGGATAGTTACAATTTTTTTTTTTTTTTTGCTAACTACTTAACTTATTTAGAGTTCATTTGGTAATGCTGTAATTTTTTTACTGTTATTTTTTTTAAATATTTTTACTGTTTGCTGAATTTTAATGATTATTATTGGCAACTTTTATTTTTTTAGTAAGAATAAAAAGTAGAGAGAGAGGATAATGGAAAAAATAGTAAAGAGAGTATAAGTAGAGAGAGAATGCGTAAAGAGAGAACGAATATAGAGAATAGTTGATAGAGAAATAAAAGGTAAAGAGATAGTTAGAGAGAGAAAAGATAGATAATAAATAGAGAGAGAATAGGTGGACAAAGAAAATGTGTAGAAAGAGAAAGGATAGAGAGAGTGACTACAAAGAGAATACATAGAGAGAGTAGAGAGAAAAAAAATATAAAAAGAGAATGGGTAGAGAAAGAATAAATAGAGATTGGGCAGAGAGGAAAATAGTAGAGAGAATGGCTACAGAAAGAAAAAGGAAAGAAAGAGAGAGAGAATGGGTAGAGAGAGAGCATGACTAGAGAGAGAATTGGCAAAGAGAGGATAGATAGAGAGAGAAATGCTAGAGAGAAAGAGTAGAGAGAGAAATGATATAGAGAGAAGGTTGAGAGAAGGTGTAAAGAGAGTGGATTGAGAGAAAATATAGAGAGAGAAAAGTTAGAATGAGAGAGGATAGAGAAGAAAATGTGCGACAAATTGAGAAAACATCACTTTGTTGTTTTCCCAATTCTTTTTTTCTTTTGAAAAATGCTTTCAAACTTTTCAATAAAAACAAAAAAAAATAAAAGCATTATGCCAAACATGATTTTCATTTTTTTTTTGTGAAAAATAAACAAAAAAAATAAATAAATAAATGATACCAAACATGACCTTAGCAAGTAAATTATATTTTACAGTTCTAAAATAGGTTATAATTACGAATTGCAGACCGATGTTTCATCAATTACTAAAAATATTCTATACTATATCTACAATAACAAAATATATCATGAATTAGTGGATTGTTAAAGAAAGTTATAATTTAGTAACAAATGGCATTGAAAATGGCATAAATGGACGAAAATGCCCTTTGTACAATCTAAAGCATTCAAAGTGAATTGTTAACAAAAAAAAAAAAAAAAAGGTAGATAGAACAACTCAAAAACATAGCATCTTCTTTGTTGCTTCTTCATCCAAACTCCAAAAAAAATTTTGTTTTATGCCTTGGATAATTGTTCCATTGTTTGGATGTTCATATCCTTCTCTCTTTTTCAGGATCTTCTTCATCACCTTCTTGTCCTTGGTTACATCAGATGCAATCTTCTAGGAGACCAAGTCACGAATTATTTATAGAATTGCATTTGGTGGAGTAGCACCATCATCACCCATTGCTGGTCTGCCCTTTTCTTCAAATCCATCTTCAAAACCCATCAATTTTTAACCCTAAAATACTAAATTGTTAAGAAAATTTGAATCCAAAAAGGAAAAAATATATAACATACCATAGATATCTCAATCAAACCACAAAGTCAAAAATCCCCTAATTTTTAAACAAGAAAAACTAAAAAAAATCCTTAAAAAATGCATCAAAACACTCAATGAACCAAACCCATCACTTTTTAACCTTAAAAGACAAAATGGCTCCACTTAACAAACCCTACAAACAATCAACAATTCAGGAAAAAAAAAAAACACAATGCATCGATGTTTGCTAAAAATTAGAATATCTTCTGCTTTTTTTAAATTTCAGGGGCGTTTCTAAAGATTTGACAGGGTTTTGTTTAAATTTGGTATTTGGAAAGTTGAGAAAGAACTGGCAGAGAATGGAAATTGGAAACTAGGATATGGTGGAGTGGTTGCATTGCAATATACAAATATAAGGCCAATTATGACTTTTCTTAGTTTCTGTTAACATTGACTAATGACGTTCAATTAGAGATGTTTTTAGTTATTTATGAAACAATGGTATGCGATCTATAATTATAAACTATTTTGGGGAATTAAAATGTAAGTTACCCATTACTTAAAGTAATGAAATTATTCCTACCCCACTTTTCACTCTGGCCGGACAAAACTATTTTTTTTAGCAAGTAAAAAGTATTTTTGAATGACATGATTAGTAACTAAAAAATTAGTAGACATGTAAATAATATAGCATTTGTGACTATATATACTCTAGTTACAAACTATTATTAGCTGACATTATTAAATTGGGCCGAGTTAATAAAAAATCCACATTGGGAAGCAAAATTAATAAAAACAGATAATGATGTTAGCTTATAGTAATTTCTTGCACATGTTAGGTTATCTAGAGGATGTTTGTTACCAATTGTGCTTGTTAGTTTGAAAGTTTGTTATTATTAGCTTGTGTGATTTTCCATGGAACTTTTTTTTCTTGTAATATCAAAGAAATGCTAGTATTTGGAACTGTTCTTACCAGTGTTTGAGATGTTGTAGTGTCTTGTTGTGCATGTGTCTGCCTATCAATTGAAAGAATGAAGTTTAATTGTGCATAAATGTTGCTTCTTTTTTGTTTTGGTTCCGAATGGTTTTGCAATCCTTTGGAGTTCATTGGTATCTGTTTGGCCGCTTGGCACGTGTTCCTTTTTCGAGTAATTATAACGTAACATTTCAAAGTTTCCAGTAATTTCTCTTGCAATTATATTTTTAATGACTATCTCTACTGTTTGGTAAGCCATGATACAACTTTTTTTGACTATGTAAAAAACGTAGTCGAGAAAAGTCTAAATCTTTAGGGACTACTTAACAAATTTAGACGCTAATGCTACACCATTTTTGACATCGAAAGAATATTTAGCAACTAAAATGTAAATTGTAGTCACCCACAAATTTATGACCACCGTGCTTTGCAAATATCTGGATGCCCTTTGCTAGTTGTTCTGCCTTCAAACAATTATCTAGTTCATCATTTGTCAATTGAGATATTTGTGTTCCCTTTCTGTTTGCTGTTGTTGTACTAATTATTCAATCTTCTACTTTAATCATAACTTGCACAATTGGAACTTTTCTTAGGATGACAGTACAACCTAGTGCAAAACAATTTAATCAATTAATCGGCACACTCAACATGAGGTGTCTGAAGATAGTCATCAAAATTTTTGGTTTAGCCATAGGTTCCAAACGACAATTAGGTAAGATTTTTATCTTTTTTTCTTTTTGAACACCATGCACAGAATGTTGTAGCAACTGACGGTGGTAGAGTTACAATAGAAAGGAAGCAACACTGGGCTAACGGTTATAGTAGCAAGGAGCCAAAAGAGGGAAAGAGGGCAACCGTTCCAAGGAGATGTGGGAAGAACAAAGAAAATATTAAAATATGAGATTAAAAATGTATTTAATAAATTAAAAAAAATTGTATGAGTTTTTGGTTAATAAAGAGACCATACGGTGCAGTGCGAAGAGGAATCAGCTAGGGGTTTGGCAGAGAAAGATATGATGAAAATGATTGATTTGTTCAATCAAAATTTGAATTTTCCTATCAAGTTAGTTAAAAATGATTGTCGCGCCGTGCCCTGAGTCAGGAATACGACGAACTTAAAAGTGGACAGGTGCCTTTATCGGGCTTTATATATTGACCTATGCATACTTGCTTACCAACTCTAATCATTTTTTAATTTTTGGGTTGGTTGTTGGAGAAATGTTGTGTTGGCAGGATCTAGTTATGAGATTGATTAGTGTTGTTGGTAGAGATCTGACAAAATTTTGGGTGCCCAAACTCTTGTTCCTCCCTTGGAGGACATCCCTTTTTTATAGGGGGCTTGGAGGTCTCTTATTGGTGGTGACATGGGATGTCGACATCCTCCTTTTTTGTTTTTTTGTCTAATAGGAAGGCCACAACCTAGTGTAGGGAAGGTCCTCTAAGTAGCTATCAGACGAGGCCAAATAACCCCTTGGACGTCTTCCTGCTGAATGGAAGTTGTGCCAGCTGTTGGGACAGTGAAAATGTGCACACCCTGAAGAAGGGAAAATTGCCAGGTCAGCTAACCAATCAGCCACCTTATTTCCTTGTCTGAACATATGAGATATATGGATTGACTATTGCCTTTGTAGAAGCTCTTGGCATCCCCGAACCATGTTTGCTTGAGGATGGGTTTATTGCACTTCCTTCTGTAAAGAGCGAAAAACCAACAAAAAATCCACTTCTAGCCATATATGTCGGAACCCTAAATTCCAAGTAATGTCCAAGCCTGTGTATATTCCTCATAGCTCCGCAGCAAAAAAAAAGTAGGCACCAATGTCTTGAGCAAACCCAATAACTCACTTCTCTAAATGATCGCGAATTACCCTTCCTGTGCTGGCCAAACTTGAGTTTCTCCTTGATACTCCATTTGTGTTGAGCTTCACATAGTCCCTGACAAGGGGGCCTCTAGCCCACCAACTGCACCGATCTAGCCTCTGGCATCTTACCAGGGATTAGGCATTCCTTAGTACACTCCTCATAAAGCTTGCACACAACCTAGCGAGGATAGGCCATGCGCCGCCTCCCCCCAAATTCAATTTCATTTTGCCATTTCCACAAATACCAACAGGTAATAGCAAAAACCACCACCCAATCTTCCAACTTTGTTTCCCTTAGCTGCTCAACCAAAGTAAGACACAACCAAGACTTCAAATCGTCTTAAAAGAAGCTAGCCCGCTTGTCAGCCTTGAGAAAACTATTCCACAATTGCGTAGTTGTTGAATTCTAACCTTCATTTGTGTTTTTGGACCTTGGATAGGTAATTGGGCTCCTTGGACTTGAAGAAACTCTTTTGGATGGTAGGCTTGATGATGCACCTTTAGTGGGCCTAAGATGTATTGGAGTCTTATGAAGTTATTGGAATTATGTTGGCCCTTTTGCATTTTGCATTGGGCTCGCTAGAAGGGCCTACTAAAGGGTTCTGTTTGGGGGTTGCCTTAGTGCTGGACTTCTAAATTGGGCTTTTACAGACACACTAAAGCTACCATATTCTTGTATATATGAAATGCAACCTTCAACTTCTCTTTTAGTTTTTTTTTTTTTTTTTGGGTCTATTAGAAGACCCATTGGTTATGAACTACTCAATTGAGGTAACTCTCCTCTCTCATAAATCTTACCCTGTCTTTTCAAGATTTGAACTCAAGATCTCTACACAATGGCTTTTCCTTTAGTTTGAAGATTGTAGGGAATACATTAGGTTATGGGCTTTTTGTTTTTGTTGGGACTTGTAATTAAAATTATTTGGGCTTTTTTCTGCAATAGATTGGGCTTTGACTTTGGGCATTTGTGAAAAAAAGTGCCTAATAATAAAAAATGCGAGCAAACAAAATCTTGCAGGGTGAACCGTTACCAGCGGGCCCCAATGACACTTTCATGGTGTTAATCCCGAAATGCCCCAGTGCAAAGAGGATTACGGATTTTAGGCCCATAAGCTTATGTAACGTGACAAACAAGTTGATCACTAAGTCTATTGTGAATAGGTTGAAACCTTTTCTTCCGCAATGAGTAGTGCCTACACAATCTAGCTTAGTACCCGGACAACAAATTTCTGATAATATCATCCTCTTGCAGGAGGTGCTACACACCATGATTGGATTGCAGGGTAGGATGGGTTATATGATCTTCAAGTTGGATCTTGACAAGGCCTATGATTAGGTCAATTAGGATTTCTTACGCGACATGCTAATGGATTTAGGGTTACCGAATACCTAGATCTTTCTTATTATGTCTTGTGTCACCTATGTGCAGCTGCACATCCTATAGAATGGTGGTCTCATAGTCTCCTTTACCCCCTCTCATAGACTCCAACAAGGGGATCCTATCTCCCCCAATCTCTTTGTCTTATGCATAGAAAGGCTACATCACCTAATTGACGAAGAGGTCCGAATGCAGTGTTGGAAGCCAGTTTTCCTCTCTAGGCAATGTCTGGGGCTCTCTCATCTTTTTTTTGCAGACGAAGTGATTTATTTGCAAAAGCTAATATGGACCAGGTCGCAGTTATAAGGCACACCCTTGACCTGTTTTGTGCCTGCTCTGGGCAACAAATTAACTTCCAACAGTCACGCATGTTGGTTTCCCTGAATGTTGATAGGGGGTTGGCTCGCCACTTAAGTCGGCATGCCGGGATCGCTTTAACATTCGATCTTGGGCGCTACTTGGGTATGCCCACAATCTTAGGCCGTGTCTCTACTTCCACTTCCAAAGACATTATCCACAAGGTACAGAGCAAATTAGCAGGTTGGAAGGCCAAATACTTATCATTTGTCAGCTGCTTGACCCTGGTTAAATCGATGCTGTCAGTGATGCCCATCTATGCCATACGAACCACATCCCTTCCTGTATTCGTGTGCACCACATTGGATAAGATTAATAGAAACTTCTTGTGGGTCACTCGAATACAGGTAGGCGGCTACGTCTTATCAATTGGCAGCGAGTTTGCCAACCAAAGGAGAATAGAGGACTGGGGATTCAATAGGCTCACTTAGTCAACATGGCATTGATAGCCAAATTGAATTGGCAGTTTATAACTGACGTAGAAAACCTCTAGGCCTAGGTGTTGAGGGGCAAATATTATGGCCACAAGCAACCGTCCATTTCCTTTCAACGAGGGGCATCACATGTCTGGAAAAGCATGGGACAAGTACAAAACTTTTTTGCGACTGGGCTGAGCTGGCGGATGGGTAATGGTACAGGGGTACGTTTCTGGGAGGACTGCTAGCTCAAGAATGTCCCATTACGGTCAGAATCTCGAGGTCCAATTAGCGTGGGTGAAGCCCACCTGAAAGTGTCCAATTATTGGATTCCAGGGGTTGGTTGGGACTTGAACAGACTAGAACATATACTCCCTTCCAAAGCTCTACGCTCCTTATCTGCTTGCATGTTACAGGGCACTACTACTAATCCAAACAAACTCCATTGAGGTAGCTAGGTTGATGGCACCTACTCCATTCGGGAAGCTTATTCCACTCTTCTCCCCTGCTTACTGGCTGGGCATTAGACAGTAGGATTAGCCAAGTTATGGAAGTTGACCGCAACTGAGGGCATTAAGTGTTTCTTATGGCAAGTCGCCCATGGCAGAGTTTTAAGCAATCAAGAGAGCGCTAGGAAGGGATTGACCGATGTGAATACGTGTCCCATTTTTAGGCTGTTTGATGAGAGCTCATTACACATGCTACGGGATTGTCGCTTAGCAGCTTCACTCTCGGGTTCTCTAGTCTCCTTTGCGGCCAAGGCGTCCTTTTTTCAACTTGATTTAATCCCCTAGTTGTTGTCTAATTTTACTGAGGATATAGGAGTCAGTCGTTTTGAGGCTTGGTCGACGATATTTGCTTTGGCTTGCTAGTGTGTATGGAAATGGAGGAATGACAAATGCTTTGTTGGCCGGTCTCATCTGTTTTATTCCACGAAGGTGGTCCTTGACGCCGCTATTGAACTTCACAAAGTGGGTTTGAACTCTGTCATTGCGGACCCCCTTGCAAAGACAATGATAGTTTTTGGCTAGAGCTACCCACCGTGTGCCTAGGTCAACCTCAAAACTGATGGTTCCTCCTAGGTGATTCAGGCGAGGTGACGGCCGGCGAGGTACGGCAAGACTCAGATGGGAAATAACTTATGGGTTTTGCCCAAAATATCAGCTGTTGCTTGGCCTTTGCTACGGAATTGTGGGAAATGGTCAGTGGCTTGGACTTAGCATAGAACTACAGCTTCCGTCAAGTTATCTTGGAGGTTGATTCTAAGCTTGTCCACTACAGTCCCTACCACCCACATCTGCTATGATTTGATTCACAATTGCAAGGAGCTTCTCCAAAGGGAGTGGCATTTTCATGTTAACCACACTTACAGGGAAGGCAATAGTGTGGCCAACGCACTGACCGCTGCTACATATCACCTAGACGTGGACATTCATGTCTTTTGGGATCCTCTACAGGCCATCCAACACCACCTGTTCTAAGATAGGGTTGGGGCCCAATTACCTCAAATGATTAGAGATTAGGTGTTCTCCTTTTGTATAGGCTTCAGCCTTCCATTTATACCAAAAAAATAATAATAATAATAATAATCAAGCACAATGTGATTAAGCCTAATGGTTTTGGCAAGAAGTTGAGTTAATGGCCTACTATTGTGTTGTTGTTTGTTCTCATTGCCACCCTTCAAAGATTATTCTCTGTTGTTCAAGAAAAAAAAAAAAAAGATTATTCTCTATCATTGCAAATTCCAACAAGAGATAATTTTTTTTTTTTTGTGTCAGACCCTAGTATCTGAAAGCTTATTAAATTTCAACTAATCCAGTTCGAGCATCTGTCGAATTCTCTATTGGAGGGTAACTCTTTCCAACACTAATTTCTTCATTCACAAGACTCAAATATGAGATCTTGTTTAAAGGAATTCGAGTTCTTTACTACTCGAACCAACGGTCATTAATACAAGAGATAATACTATGTAAATCGAAATCTAAAAGAGATAATACAATTCAATACACGTATCTTGGCGTTTTGGTTACCGTCTAAACGTTAAGTATATATAGAAAGTAGCCTTTCAAGCCGTTAGATACATTAGTTTGTTTCCATCTTCAGCGTTGGTTAGAGTCAGGAGGGGTCTCCTAGAATTATTCACTTCTAAGTGCCGGCTGACCTGTCTACTCGAGGCACAGAAGTTCCGGATTATCTTGCTGGAGCTTGAATTTTGCCAGGGAGATCTTTCTAAAAAAATTTTCCTGAGATTCTTCAAAGCTTGTTGGCTACCAATTTCCTTTATCAATAGTCTCCAACCAAAACATTCTGTGTAAGGGTCAACTTGGAGAGTTTCACTATGCATGTTAAAATTAGACTACAATAAAGTTGTCATATAATTTATTCAACGATAATTAACAGATTTTTTGAATGTTGTTACTTAGCATTTCTCTAATTTGAATTGCACCAAAGTGGATTAATGTGTGTCAGCGATAATTTCCTTGTGAGGCTTCAGATCTACGCCACCAGCTTTGCTTTAGGGTGACAGGATTTCTTTGAAATCTTTGTCTTGCCCTTTTTGCACACAATTCCATTCAAATAATTTCCTTTAAAAGAGCAAAAGGATAGCTACAAAATCTCAATCAACACATTAGTAACGTTGAATGAGATTAGTATAAGTTGACAAGAAGCAGATCAAGTTCAAAATTTGAACTTTACCACTCTATCAAATAAACATAATATCCCAAGAATCATGAATCCTACCATAACAAGAATAAATTCAAAGCATGCAAATCATATTGCCGTTCAAAACAATCTGTCACACATAAGATCAATCCGAAAATGTAAACAAACAATAGAACATGATAATTGATATCTTGCCATAACAAAAAATAAATTCAAATCCTTCAACTCTATAAGGAAATGATCATGCAAAATTGCTAATCATATTGACACATCAAAATAATGTAAATGAGCACATGACCTATCGCCCAAAATAATAATTTCTACCAAGACAATCTTAGTTGAGAGGAGGGCTAAAAAATCTACTCCCGGAGTTGCGAAAAATCATGTAATATATGGTGGCGGATTCGTTAAGTGTTGGGTTTTTTTTTTCTTTTTTTTTTTTTTTGTGAGGGAAATCAAACTTGCATTCATCAAGGAATTTGTAAAACATATTGATCTAGTAACAAAAACATATGTGGATTCGTTAAGTGTTGGTTAGGACACAAGGAAAGAATGTTGACGAAAAAAGAAAGAAAAAATTCAGCGCTCTCACAATTGCCTAGTTGGAACGTATTTGCCATTTAAAATGGTACAATTCGTAGGATCTTGATTACATAACGTCCAATTAGTTAATGCACTTGGATACCCCTCTTGCTATAAATCTTTCATAATTTCGCCCAAACCTTGAAGCTCGCTAAGGCCGACTAAGGGAGCCAGAAAAGAGAGAAATCTAGAGAGAGATGGCAGATTGGAAGAACAGTCCGTTGCCACAACAATATCAAGATAATGCCAAAAACAACGATGCTCTCACGACAAGGTATCCAATCATTTTGTTCACCGCTAGCATATTATCATCTGTTGTCACCTAGACTAGAACTTGAAACCTCTCAACGGAAACATCTATTTTCGAGTAGTGTCTGTAATCGAAGTCTTGTGCGTTGCATCTAATATAAGTACAATCTGTCCTCATGGCCTTTTTTGTTTTGATCGGAGTAGAAATAGTTTACCATCATAAAAAATGGAGATTAGTGAAAAAGAGAATTAGAGATCAACCCTACAATTTTCAATTAAAAGTTTCAGTTGCCAATTAATCTATTGAGAATGGGTCCTGGCCTCATGATCCTTTAAATATTAAGAAATTTTAAAAAAGTGTAAAAATTAACTCTCCATAGCGTGTACGTAATCATTAGTTAAAAGTTTAAAATTACTTATTGCGCGCTTTGGACACGAATTATACGGTCTATAAGTCATCGATTACTAGCTTGCGTCTTTACGTAAAGTTGAGTTTTCAGAGCATCATTCCACAGTTTGGTTTTTTTGGGTATCTTCAGTCTAATCAAATTAGCCTAGTGTTAGTGGAGTTTTTTTTTTTTTTTGGTCTTTAGTGTTAGTGGAGTTTAATAGCTGTAAATTTGATTGTTTAATCTAGTTTCATTCTAATTTTATTGTGTCAAAAACATACATAAAGACAGCATATTGAGAATATAAAATCTCATATTGTCAAAACTTATTGACTTGATAAGACTTATAATATGTATATAGAATTTTTTATGTACCAACTTAAACTTTTAAGGTTGTAAGTTTCAATTTGACACAATTAAATTTGGGAAGAAAAGTGAAAATGTAGGAGAGCCTAGTTATGGGAGGCTCATTTGACCACTACTTGACTTCCTCATCTACCAACCACTTGGAGTTCTTGACCATCAATTGCTGTACAAGATAAATGTACCAAAAAAAAAATAATTATCACAAGTTAATGATGCACAAGAATCTTTTCTGGAAACATATGCAGAGAGACTAATGGAGAGACCAACTCATTGCAAGAGCCATGCCCGATGAATGGTGGAGATGGACCCCACAGTTATAGTCAGAATTCTTCCTTTCAGGTGCATTTGCTTCTATCATAACGTGTTTTTTTTTTTTTTTTCTCATTGAAAATAAATACACATTTAGAAGAAATTTGAGAGAGTTAATTCAACATCGTCCCAAGCAAAAGGTTCTTGTGCCCCAAAATAAATCTGGTTGTTTCGTAACTTGTCATGTTCAATGAACGAAGAGGAATTCTATCATGTATAGCGAGACAATTGCTTTATCGCTTCCCACTTTTACATATCTATATTCTTATGACCAGACTACATCGATTACATATATTTCAAGTGGATGGATGAAATATACCCTGACCACTTGTCCACAGTAACCTAGTATTTCTGCAATACTTGTTTGATAGGTCGTGGCTGGTTCCCTTGCCTTTACTTTCGAAAATGCTCGCTATACATTTTTAGTCACTTGGCCACCAATTTATGGACAAAAAGAAAAAATAGACATTTGATTTTATGTCTTGATCTTACTTAAAATTTTTTGAACCGAATTTCACCTTTTTTTTTTTTTTGCTTTATATATTTAATTATTTATAAACTTTCTTAAATTTAAACCAATTGATTGTGAAAAGGAAAATAATTGGGAAGGTTAAAATTCAAACACTTTATCTCTCACATACTAACATATTGTCAATATCATTTAAATTATAAGTTCAAATTAGAGAATCAAATTAAAGATTAAAAATACCTCTAACTACTCTTCAAGACGTCGCTTCACATTAACCGGTTCCCACGTTCAAGTTAACCATATTTTCGGGTAATATCAAGATTTGTAGATGATAGACAGATAAAAGAGTATGGAAAGCTGGCGGAAAGAGAAAGAAAAAGAGAGGATGGGACACAAAAAAAATAATCTGGGCCTCGCATGTTTTCTCTTTCAAATATAGGGTTAAATGCATAAAATTTTATGTGATTTACTTCTTTATGATTTTAATTTAGGTATTTAACTTTTTTGTAGTTTTTAATTTTTTTCAATTCACTTCTCTCACCAAGATTTTGTTATATCTATTAATAAAAATTGACTAAAATTATATTGTAATTATCAACTTTTATTTTCCTACTACAATTATAAAAATATATAATATATCTATTAAATTCATCTTCAATGTCTACTTAAGTTATATTTCACAATATATTTTTTGCAGTCTTTATTTTTTTAGTACATTGCACATATTGTTATAGAAATATTTAAGACAGTATTTATAGATAACTCTTACGTGAAGATATAATGAAGTTCTTACAATCACAAGACAATGTAATTCGAGTCAATTGTTATTAATAGATTTAATAAATTGTCATCAGAGGGACAAATTGCAATAATTAAAAACTATAAAAAATTTTAATGCTTAAATTAAAATTATAGGAAATAAAATACAAAATACCCAATAGGGAGTTAAATGTATTTAATAAAATATATGATGTGAAAACTTTTTTTTTTTTTTTTTGGGGCAGACCTAAACTTTAGGTGCAACATAACTATGATAAAAATAAACAAATAAAAAACCGGTAACACCCCGTCTGACACTCTCTCGTCTGGTAGTAGCGCACCATCAAATTTGGGTGTCAACAGGATAAGAAAGAACTTGTTTAAGAACTGAGCTTACATAAAATTGCTACAGAAAGCAGCGGTGGACGGTGCAAAAAGAATGATTAATGAAGGTGTCGCAGAAAAGCTCGACTTTAACAGCCTTTGCTTTTCAAACACATTTCGAATAGCAGATTTTGGGTGTTCTGTTGGACCCAATACATTCTATGCAGTGGAAAACATTATTGAAGCTGTAGAGGCAAAATATCAGTCCCAGCAGCAGCAGCGCCAAGACTGTCCACGTTTGGAATTCCAAGTCTTCTTCAACGATCTCACAGGCAATGATTTCAACACTCTTTTTAAATCCGTTTGCTCCTACGGCCAGAAATACTTTGCTGCCGGTGTGCCCGGCAGCTTTTACGGCCGCCTTTTTCCGGAGTCCTCTCTACACCTTGCTCACTCATCATATGCAATGCATTGGCTGTCTAAAGTTCCAAGGGAAATTGTGGACAGTAATTCTCCAGCATGGAACAAGGGAAGTATATACTGCACTGGGCATGAAAAAGAAGTCGCCAAGGCATATTCGGCTCAGTTCAGGAATGATATGAGTGCCTTTCTTGATGCTAGAGCACATGAAATTGTGGGTGGAGGCTTGATGTTGATTATATTGCCTGGCCTTCCTGATGGCATCGCTATGCAACAGAGCTCTACTGGTGCAGCTCTGGATGTTCTGGGATCTAGTCTCGCTGAAATGGTTAAGCAGGTATGTCTTCAATCATTATATTGGGCCATTTGACAATGACTAGTGATGCCATGTCCCTCTGGATGATGAAATTTTTAGATTTTCACGCTAAAGGACGTGACATATGATCTGAATTAATAATTTGTTTGTTTATTATACTTTCCAAAATCATGAGAGGTAAGAGTCCTAACGTCATATGTCATTACAGAATGTGCTAGACACTTTTTTTTTTTTTTTTTATGATTAAGAGTCTCTTTCAAGCAAATCCAAGTTCTTATGAAAGCTTTGGTAAATCTCTATCGTTACCATTTATTGTGACAATAGTGTTGTACAAAGTGGATTAGATAACATTTATTGCACATATTTTGTTAAATCAAGTTGGCCTTTCATACCTCGCACAAACCTCCAACCTAGGAGCAGTAATTGTTACAGTAATTAGAAGCTTCACAAGTTTGAGATTCAAATTCTAGACTTACGTCTCGTCCTCTCTCTTTTTTTATTATTAGACTATCAACTACCATTAAAAAAAAAAAAAAGGATATCATTTACTCTAGGTTAATTAATTTTTGAACCTTTTTCGTTTGAATTTGAGTACAATAAGAAGCACGCACTTTTTTTATCGTTGCAGGGATTTTTCGGCGAGCAAAAAGTGGAGTCCTTCAACTTGCCCATGTATTACACATCAACAAAGGAGCTGGAAGAAATCATAAAGGAAAATGGGTTCTTTGTTATTGAAGGAATAGAGACTTGGAATAATCCAATTTTAAATGTGAAGCCCAGTGCTGAATTTACCACCAAGGCATGTAGAGCCGGTTTCGAGGGACTCCTCAAACAACACTTTGGAGACGAAAATGCCATCGATAGGATATTCCATTGCTTCACCAAGAAATTTGAGGAGAGTGACATAATGATGAATGACGAGGCAAGACACCGACAAATCGAAATGTTTTTCCTACTCAAGCGCAAACTCTGATTTTATGGCCTGAACATGAATGATGCTTTGTTCCTCTTGTGTTGCTTCCTTCTACTGCAATAATATCTGCTGCAATAATTAATAAGGCTTGGCTACTACAACAGAACCTGGTAAACTCTCTTGTTTTGAGAGGTTCCAGCCCCCTTTGTCTACTGAAGGCTGTCCTTTTCTTCCTTTTTTTTTTTTTTCAAACTAGGAGGTCTATGACTCTTTTATGGTCTCTTAGTTTTTCTATGATAATAATCAATAAACATTTTGATTAAGAATATTATATTGGTAATTATTCACAAAAGTGTTTTTAAAACTTTTGTTAGCTATGCAACCATCTAATTTCTTATTTAATTTGAATAGAACTAGAATTTATCTGATTCATAAATTACACTCAATTGACTGATCACAATAAGGACTAATGCCCTTGAACGTTAAGAGAAACCTTTTTAAGAGCCTCCAACGCCAAGTTCATATGTAGTTGTGACAATTAGTGTTTAAACATATTAATAGCATCTTCAATTTTATCGCAGATGATTTAGTGAAACTAAGAACTGCATTGCAATATAATTCACTGTTTAATCTTCATTGGATTTATGTTTTTCCTTCTTTATATTTTCTTAATAAAATTGACGGAATTTATTAAAATAAATAAAAAGCAGAACAGGAGCTTTTCTTCATTGAAAATGGCTATTGAACCACAAGCCACGTCACTATATTTTTGCTCGACCTACTAGGCTTATACTCACAAAGACTGGTTCACATTCGGATTACCGATCAAGTTGTTTTTCTTCTCTTTTTGTTGTTCCTTGTTCACAAAATGGAAAACAAAAGTGGAGTCTCACAATCTCACTAAAAAGTATTGCAAATTTGAATCCAAGAAAGATAAAAGATGAACAAATAGTTACAGTATTCTTCCTGCCAAGTAATGAGCCATAAATTTAAACTTATTGTTCAATTTTAGTAGAATTCAAACTCGTGATTTCTTATACAAATCCGAATAGGTTAAACCATTTGAAGCACAAGCTGTGAGTTCTTTCTTTTCACCTTTAGTCGGCTGACCCATCCGACTGTCCACTTGCAAATTAAAGAAGGCTTTTCGGACTGGTCCAATTAAGCTCCGCCCAGTATGCCGAGTTGCGCCTCAGGTTGAGTCTAACAATTTGTTTGAATTGTAGGAAAATAATAGAAAAAAAAAAACTAATGGAAGGGAAAATTATAGGAAAAAAGCATAAGGTAAAATGACTTGAAGCTAATTTTGTAGGGACTTTTCTTCTGGTTTTGTTTTTTCCCGGAAGCCACCTAGTCGGATCCTTGTTTTTAATGACTATGTCTGTAGCTGCTGCTAATTTTTTGTTGCCAGTCAGGAAGGATTTTGTTTATAGCTTGCCACAGAAGGTCCTCTTTTGTCATTTCTTAGGGGCCTCAACTCTCTTTAGATATCCCTTGCTTTCTTGGACGCCATGAAAGTTTTAAAAAAAAAACAGAGAGAAAATGATTTGAAGCATGTGAGGCGAGCCATGGATAGATTGAAATATTTGTCCTACTCAAGCGCAGAACTTTAACCTTTATAATGTGACTGAATTTGTGAGAAAGTATAAAAAAAAAGTTGTAAAGAAATAAAATTATTTAAATTAATGAGAATATTGTGAAAAAAAAAGATTAAAACGAAAAATAAATAGTAATTTGTGAGAAAAAAATTATAAAAAATAAATTATTTGAATTAATAAAAAGTTATGAAAAAATAATAAAAAAATAAATTGTAATTTATGACAGATGATAATAAGAAAGAAATATTATTTGAATTGAAAAAAAATTATAAAAAATAACATATTATGATTTTTTTTTCTAATTCTTTATTCTTCTCATCCTTTCTAACCAAAACAAACAAAGCATTAATACGCAGGTTTGAATTCTTCAGTTTCAATGTCTAACATAGTACTTACTTGACTCTAAATGTCTAATTTTACTTTTTTTTTAAATAAAATTAACTTATAATTTAATATGATTTAAATATTATTTTTATTTTTTTTATTTAAATAAATTTCACTTATTGTGTAGTATAACATTATAAGTAAGTTACACTCATCTAAAAAAAAATTTAAAATAGAAATTCTCATGACTTAATGATCAATTTTATTTAAATTTTTAAGATATTTTTATAATTTTTAAATAATTAAATAAAAATAATAAAAAAATAACCTCATTCTTCCCCCTGTTTCTCCTGCCGCATATTCTTGTTATGGACCATTTTCCACCAAATCTAAACCCATCAGAAATTCTATTAATGTTCGTTTGGTTCAATTTCTATGAAGAGCAAATGGGAAAACAGTGGAAGAGCCAATTCCAGTAGTGGAATCTATTATTGCCAATGGAAGGAATGAAAACAAGAAAATACAACCCAAAAAAGAGAGACAGAGATTTTGTTTAATAAAAATTCTCAAATTAATACAAAACCCAGAAAGAAAAGGTCTTTAAATTCGATCAAAAAAGCAGAATTGAAAGGCATTATAAACAGAGATTTGAACTTGGGAGAAATCGATTAATTCTTTTTTTTTTTCAGCCTTTGAGTGCCTCTTGTTGTTAACGATGAGAGGAAGCTGGTGGATCCATTTTGATGTATGGATCGGGTTACATGTCTGCAGCTCCTACGGGAAAAAAAAAATAATAATATAGCAAGAGATTTCTATTGATAAAGAGACAAGCAAAGCCTGTGTTCTTTACTGCCTAGAAGAGGCCAAGTAGGTGATCTTGGCAGCGAGGAGAGAGAGCGAGAGGGAGGAGAGAGAAAAAAAAAAAAAAAAAGGAGGAAGGTGTGAGAAAAGTAAGGAGAGAGAAGCAACAGGGAGGAGAGAGAAGATTTTTTAAAATTTTTTTTATTATTTTCATTTAATTATTAAAAATTTATAAAAAAATCAAAAAAATTTAATTTTTAATTTGTTATGTCATATTCATTTGATGAGGTAATATACTTACATGATAAGTTTGATTTGGCATAATACCAAATAAAATATTATATTAGTATACTTAGCAGAAAAAAATAATGTATGAATAAAATTAGTTTGACATAAAAAATATGATAGGTAAAATTTAATAAAAAATTTGATGATGAATAGCAAATTAAAAAATATTTTAAATAAAATTAACCATTATTAAGCTGATTTCAAATAGTATCAAGGTTTCGGCGTGGACTTTGAATGCAACTGAAATAGTATTTTAATTCACCGCAAAATATTTTTTTTTGTCTTAGGTCCTCAATCTAACACAATCTCTATTATCAAAATCTAACTGTTACAGTCCTCCAAGTCCTTGGCTCTTTATTTTTACTTTGTAGTTAGTGGTTGAGTCCATGTCCACGTTGTGTTGTTGTAGTGTTGTTAGATTCGTAGATTTAGGGACCATGAGGGTGTTATAAGAAGTTGTAGTAGTGATAGGGAATAGTGGAGTCAGTTGCTTTGTGGCATCGTGATTAGTGGGTCAGAATAGTGGGGAGTTATGTCTTTCCTATATTCTTTAATTTTCTGTTTCTTGTAGCCTATATATAAGCAGTGTCTCTTTTAATAAAGGACATGGAAAAATATTGAAAAAAAATCAAATTCATTGTTGTTGCTTCCTGCAATCTTCAGTTTAAATCTTTAACAAATTATCTTCAATTAAGATAGCGTCGAGAGAACGAGGACGTGCAGCTAGCCATAGCCGCGACAACAATAAGGGCCATAACACTAACACAATGCTTTTTTGTGTTTTTTTTTTTTTTTTAAGCAAATTTGGGCCTTCAAAGCTCGCTTGACTTTTTAAACTTGGGATGAGTCCCTATCAAGGATCAAGCCTTGGCTGCAAGCGCATAAACATGGAGTGACTGTTCTGTGGAGTGGGTTTTTTTGTTTTTTTTTTTTTTTGGACATAGTGGAGTGGGTTAGTATTATTCTAATGTTTTGATGTCCTCACTAACCTAACCTGGCACCGGTTTCTTGGGCTAATTAAGCTGCTTGCATCACTCCTGAATATGATGGCCATGGATGGTTACATCGTGGGCCAAGAAATGATGATGGTATTTGTAGTCGCGATTATTATATCCTCAAATTGGATAATGACAGTCGAAAAAAAAATTGGATAATGACACAGTCAACGAGGGTAATAGTCCAAAAATTGATAATTTTTAAGATCCCATTTGAAAAGAAGTTTTTATACTTAATTCCGAAGTAAGGACAAATTCTGCACAGCCCATCGCAATGAGGAGCGTAAATTCATTCCTTAATGGTTTTTTTGGATTTAAAGTATAGTAAAAAAGAAAGTTGTGATAAATGAGTTAATAAATGAGAAAGAAAATAATAAAATGAGAAAGAAAATAATAAAATGTAATTTTTTATTTAGATGTGATAAAAAAGTAGAAAAAAAATAAAATGATATAATGAAATTACTGTTTTTATCCATAATCTCTGCCCATAGTAAAAGAGCTCTTTATTTGGAAATAGGATTAGTTAAATAAATTAACAAGAAAAATAATTTAAAAAATGCAACTTTCGTTCATTTTCTCTCCAAATTGGTAAGATCATGAACACTGCCTTCAGTAAGAAAATTTGAAACGTATGACAATAAAATTTGTTCTACTGCACGTTGTGGTCTAATGATAAGTATTAAATATGTCAATAAGAAGATCTGGGTTTCAATGTTGTCGGAACGTGTAGTGCGCTAAACGTACACGACATCCCCGAAAATCATGAATGGTCTAACTTTAGACTAAATTTAAGTGGTTGCTCTTATGTAAGTTCAGCATGTACCAACCTAACCTACTTAAAATGGATTTAATCGAGTAATCCTCTTTAACGGGTCCATAAAGGCACCACCCCTCATAACTCATTCCTTCAAAAAAAAAAAAAAAATCTTTTCAACCTGATCTCTAATCAAAGAAAAATTTCATTTCTCACTAACTTTCTTTTGCTTTTTTTCCTTTCCTCTAAAATTCTCCTAAAACAAGTAGTCTCTAACAGCTTGTTTGAAAAAAAGTGGTAGAAATTCCATGCAAGAGAAAAAAATGAGGGTGGAATGAAAACAGGCTCTTTGTTTTTTTTTAGTTATTTTTTTTTAATTTATAAGGAATCCTATTAAAAACATAAAAAAGTGAGGAATGAAATTAATAGAGGTTGAAACCCCCCTAAAAATATATAGCACTTTTCTCAACTATTAAAACAAATGTTTAATCTTACAAACTCCTTGTTTAAGAACATAATCAAAAGGATTAAAAAAAAAAAAAAAGGGCCGTTGGACCCTGCCCAACGAAAAGTAGTTTCCCTTTAAGCTAGCTACTTTCTTCTTTTAAGTTTAAATTACTTTTTTACCTTTATTTTTTTTTAATTTTTGGTGTAAAATAAATATTATAATATTTTATATTTTTTTATTTTATATTTTACTCATTCTCAAACACAATATTTTTAATTTTTTTTACATTATACTCTCTTCAATATAGGAGAGATGAAATACATTTTTTTTCTTCTAATATTTTTTTTTTCACTTTTATTTCCCTCATATTTCTCTCTTCCTATATTTTTTTTCCAAACAAAGGGTCAAGAAAAAAAATGAATTGGGATGAAATAGCACATACATCAACGTCTCCTATTGTGTCCCAAGCTAAGTTTTATGGGTGCTTTGGAAGCGTGCAAAAGGTTTATTATTATTAATATGGAACTTTTTTCTTTGCATGTACAGTATAATGAGAAAATTTACAACAATACCCGTGAAGAGGATTATGAGTAGCTATTGACGTCTGAGTAGGCTAAGCAATCTTAATTAAATTCTCAGAGAAGATAAATTTGGAGAGTCTAATAAATGTCATTAGAGTGTTGGAGACCCAACAGAATTCATATATATTTTAGCTCCATCGATTGTCAAAACCAAGACTCGAGCCTATGACTTATATCCCGTGATTATGTCCTCTCTCCACACATACCACACAGCAGACAGTTGCAAAAAGCTCGTTTTGTAGATAAGGCCAAAAACCAAAATGACAAACTTAAATAAGAAAAAATAACTAGCCACTTGGAAATGTCAATGCCAATTATATTTTAAAATAAAAGATCTCTCAAATTTAATAAAATTGTATTCAGTATGACGCATTCATAATGATAGAAACTCTCATACAAGTTATAAAATCAAAATAGATATTACTTTCTTGAAGAGCATGCCAGAGAGACGACAATTTCATGATCTCTTTAACTAACTATAACATTCTACAACAAAAAGGCTAGTAGAAGTCAAGATCCTGATCAAAGTTTGTAATTTTTTTCGGCACCAGCATAGAATCTGACTCCAATATAATGAGAAAAATATTTTGAAAATTATAAAATGTCTAAAATGTCAATTACCTTTAGATTCGTTAGTGGATTGGGTTAATCCGTAGATTGCCCCTACAAAACCAGAAAACTTGTTTCGATGGCAGCGACTACCGTACACAGTCTTCATGAATCTCGACCATAAATGAGTATTCCGAATGCTAGTGCACATAAATGCAGTAAATTTAACTTGTATTAGTTAAATTCACATTTTAAATATTTCAATTTATTATTTATGATTGTAATAAATAATAAAAAAAATCATAAAGATATATGTAGCTGTGTCATGTTAATGTAAAGAAATTCTTATAAATTAAGTTCGTCAAATGTCACTAATTGAAAAGTTCAAGGATAACGACTCCATGATGTCAAAGATCCCTACTTTATGCGAAAATGAAACCACATCCAAAATTTTTAACGAAGGACAAATACAATTGTACGAGGACCACATAATTAAAAAAAATGGAATTATTCACAGCTTTAACAAAGAAATAAAAAAATAAAAAGGGAAAAAGAAAATTGAAGAAAGCCTACCACAGTAAAACCCTCAAAAGTCCAAGCTAAGAAAAGGGAATCTAGTAGAGTTGTAGGCTTTTTTGGGGGGAACATATTCATACAAATATTTAACATCTAAAATAAAATATAATCTATCAAAAAAGAAAACTATTTTTTTTTTTAATTTTAAACTAAAAATATATATATTAAAAGTATGTCAGTTATCACATATATTGACTGAATTTAGAATAATTCTTTATTTAAACACGTTATTTAACTGCATTTATAAGGACAAATCCACAATTTGAATATTAATAGGTGAAAGTGCGGTTCTCTACAATTCACCTAGCGGTTTAAGAATTTGGAACCCATCTTTACGTTTGGATCAAACCTTTAAGCGCGTTCAAGAGTGAGGACACCTAGTAATATTGGCTAGAGAGAAATATTAGAACGAAAATTTAAATTTAGGTCAACTGTATAGTTCATCTTAGATCACTATCTAAGTTATTATCTTGGTGGTCAAAAAAACCAAATTTGAATTAATTTAGTCTACAATAACGTATTAAGAATTTGATTGCATGATGATCTGATGAGACCTCCGTTACATGTCATTTATCTATAGAATTATTCATTCCAATGTTTCCAAGGAAGTAATACTTGAAGCAAACTGCAGAGAGAGAGAGACGGAGAGGGAGATGGCAACTAAGGAGACCAAGATATTACAAGAAGCGCATCCAATGATTGAAGGAGATGGTCCTCGCAGTTATAGTCGAAATTCTTCCTATCAGGTATTGATTTTCTCCTTATTTTCGAATATATAGAAGCTCTCATAAGATGCAGTGGCTTCAATTCATTATTTTCCGCAGCAAAAATGTCAATCGAAGTTCTTGAGAAATTGTAATAGTAAGTTAAGACCAACCATCTGATCTAAATAGTCACATGGGTACTAACAAAACTATGTCAAAACTAAGAATCAACGGGAAATTAACCTGAAGATACGCAAATGGTTGTTCACTACTGCAAATCCCACCATTGCTAATCGCTAAATGTAACCTAACAATGGAGGTTTTTCATACAGAGAGGAGTTGTAGATGCCACAAAGGGATTGATCAGTGAATGTATCGCAGACCAGCTTGACCTGAAGTACACATATTGCAATAGCTCCAACACATTTCGGATAGCAGATTTTGGGTGTTCCACAGGACCCAACACGTTCTTTGCAGTGGAGAACATCATAGAAGCTGTGAAGGCTAAATATCCGGGCCAACAACACCAGGATTCTCCAATTCTAGAATTCCAGGTGTTCTTCAATGACCTGACAGGCAATGATTTCAACACCCTTTTCAGAAACCTTCCCTCCCGCCAGGTATATTTTGCTGCTGGAGTCCCTGGAAGTTGTTACGGTCGCCTCTTCCCGGAATCCTGTCTCCATTTTGGACACTCCTCCTATGTCCTGCACTGGCTGTCAAAGGTTCCAGAAGACATTGCGGACTGTAAATCTCCTGCCTGGAACAGAGGAAGCATACACTGCACTGGACTGGCAAAAGAAGTTGCAAAGGCATATTTAGCTCAGTTCACCAATGATATGGTTGCCTTTCTCAACGCTAGAGCACAAGAAATGGTGAGTGGAGGATTGATTGTTATTCAAATTCCCGGTCTTCCTGATGGGGTCCTCATGTCTGAAACTGGTACTGGTAGACTTTATAATTTTCTTGGATCTTGCCTCATGGACATGGCTAAGCTGGTAAGGCCTCCTCAACTATTTTCTTTTGCAGTTGTTTAGAACTGATTGAGTTGCAGTTTGATTTCACAATTGCATGAGTTTTTAGAATTCAATTCAATTCTTACGCTATTGTTTGTTTAGTATGATAAGTTTAAAAGAGTAAAAATTAAATTGAATTATCACAACTTTTTATTTTAAAAAAAAAAAAAACTGGTATGATAAAATTGTATTTCTCAACCAAATATGTGAAAATAAAGTAGAAGTCAATTTAATCAATTTCACACTTAAAATGACTATATCAAATAAAAGAAGTTCAATAAAATTCTTCTATTTAAGCTTCTATAATAAACAAGAGGCTGATTTTTTCTGTATGCCACGCCAACACATAACCTTTGCCGTCGTAGGGAGTGCTTGGTGAAGAAAAGGTGGACTCATTCAACTTGCCTCTGTACTACACATCAGCCAAGGAGTTGGGAGAAATTATAAAGACAAATGGGCATTTCAGCATTGAAAAATTGGAAACATGGAATCATCCAATGTTGCTTGTGGTGCCCAACCCTGAATCTGGAGCATCGCAATTTCGAGCCGTTTTTGAGGGAATCTTGAAGGAGCACTTCGGGGATGAAGACACTGTCAACCAAATATTCAATTACTTCTTCAACCAGCTTGCGGAAACCAACTTCTTCTCTAATCGGGCAAGCCATGAACAAATTGAAATATTCGTGGTGCTCAAGCGCAAACTCTAGCATCCGAACGACATAACATTTTCTTTTTTGAAATGTGTGGTCATATTTAGTTGACTTCCAACATTGTTGGAGTCTTTTTCAATTTTAACGCTGATTGTCCTTCTTTTTTTTTTTTTTTTTTTGGGTCTTTATTTATTTTTTTGGTTGATACTCTGAGCTTTTAACTTATTAGTCTTTATTTGTGTCACTCCTATATATTTGTAAATAAATGTGTGTATGTAGCACCTTGTATGTGTGCGCGCACACGTGTTTTATTCTAAAGGTATAAATTTATTTTTTTTTATTAAGAGATTATATAATTGCGAGTTATATAATGTGAGTAATTCGCTTTATTTTTATAAAGAATTTTATTACAAGAATATAGCTAAATGGCCGCGGAAGGTAAATCGGTCATTTGGCTACTTTTGTTTTTTTTAGTCTGTTATACGTTAACTTTTAATTTATTTCACATCAACTTTACTCTTTATATATATGCTGCGTATTGCACATGAGCTCGAGCCTGTCGCTTATGACCATAAAATTCTATATTATTATATCAATTACACACTAACTTTATCCTGTGAATTATTTTAAAAAATAAAAATAAAAAAACTAATAGGATCTACTATGGATCCCGTAATCTCTCTCCTCTCTCTCTCTTTCTCTTTCCTCCACGTCCAACGTAGCTCCCTCCCCGGTCGTTATATTGTTTTTGTTTCATAAACTGCATAATCTTTTTTAAAATTAAAATTCTAGATCTTAAATGGTCTAAATTCTTAATTATTGACATTTTTCCAAAAAAAAAAACAGGAATTATGTGTTTGTGAAAGAGGAAAGGGATCACATAACATTTATAATAAAAATTACTACATTTTTTTTAGTTATTTAAATTTAAGATCTTTAATTTTAAAAATAATTTTAGGAACAATTGAGTTATGTCTCATTTATGTTGCAAATACCAATTTGGTAATCTTTTATAAAAAAATTGGTAAAAATTGAATTTGTACTGCAACTATTGGATTCCACTAGTGGTAAAGACCATCAAAAATGGGCCTAGGGCCGAAGCCCCATCCTCCTGCCTTTGTTTTGAGCAACGACAATGGATAATTTTATTCATTCAGCAGAAGCCCCACATTTCTCTTCGTTTTATATATATATATATATATATATATATATCTTACATTAGAGGTATCAAAATGGGTTTTCAAATCGAGTTTGGATAGATTCACTTTGGGTTCAGGTCATTTTGGATCGAATTCCTTTTAAGTCAACTTATTTTCAGATCATTTTGAATTAAGTTACTTCACATTTGAATCAAATTCGAATCAATCTATTAGTTGACCATATCCTCTTCTTTTAAGACATGACATTTAAAAAAATTTTAAAATTTAAAAACTTCAAAAAATTTTGGAAATATTTTCTTAAAAATAAAATATATAGAATCAAAAAATAGTTCAAGAATTTTTTTTTAAATCTAATAACTCAAAATAAAATCTCAAAAAAATTATAAAAAAGTCAAAATATATCAAAATGAATTTATAATTAAGATTTATGGTGAAAATATGTTGTAAATAAAAATATTTATAGTGAAAAAGGTAAAATCTATATTTTTTGTAGCATAAAATCTATAATTCAAATGTTATAATCTTTTATTTTTATTTTTTTGTTCTCTTTTAAAAAAAAATTTAGGTCACGGGTTATTGCTGGTCATGTTGGTTTTGAAACTAAAATTTTGGATCATTTGGGATTTGGGTCAAGTCATTTTCAAATTGAGTTCGGATTGATTTTTTTGTAAACGAGTTTGAGTAGACCCACTAAATTTCAGTTAAAATTTGACACCTCTACCGTACATTGTCTTCAACAATAGAATACACATAATTCAGACAAAATTCTTGCAGTCATATGGCATCTGGTTCTACTAGTGCTAGCTTTGCAAGTGCATGTGCTGCATTGTTGGACTTTCTTTTTTGGAAATTTATGATGGTTAGCAGGTAGTTTATTATGTGTTAGCCAGAAAGATAAAAACAGATCTAAAGATATTGTAGAAAATACACAATATTTTAAGGAGACAGAATCTCCCAAATTTTATTTTAAAGTGAGAGGAGAAGCACTAACAAGAGTCAAACTCCCATCACTGCCATGACTTTGCAACTCACTGGCCCCTCGGCAACTGGTTGCATTGTTGGACTTTCGGTTTGCTCGACAAGCAGAGAAACTATCAAATTTGCAGGAGAGCATGCGTACATTTTCAGCCAAGAGTCCACCCAAATTATTTGTTGGTTGTGTGGATTGTATGGCCCGAATTGCAATAAGACTATCCGATTCGACGCAAATGCTTGTGAGCAACAACTTGCTTGCTTCTTGGACCGCCTTCCACATTGCCATCATCTTCGTTAATGGGCCAATTGTTGTTGGTGGACAACTTACAAGAGAGGCATACATTGATGCGCATTAATTTTTTTTTTTTTTATAAGAGAGTAAAACTAATTCATAATTTAATATTATTTAAAAATTATTTTTAATTTTTTTATTTAAATAGACTTCACTTATTGTATAATGTAAAATTATAAGTCAGTTACACTCATTAAAAAAAAGAGTCAAAATAGAAATTCACGCATCCATATCATGGAAGGCGCAATCGTGAAAAGGTAAAGGATGACGCATCAATCAATCTTTGATTAAGTTATAAGATTTATGATATAAGTAGTTTGTCGTTTTTTCATAAATTTCATATTTTTTTTTAATATTAGAATTTGAGATTTTAAAAATGTGAGATCTAAGTTCTTGACTGTTGAAATTTCTTCTAGACAGGAATTATGTATTTGTGAAATGAGGAAGGGATCACATAACATTTATAATAACCACTGCTACGAATATTGGCAATTTTCTTTCAATTAATCATAACTTATGGGGTAAAATTGATTGTGCACTGTAGCTATTGGATTCCATTAGTGGTAAAGACCATTAGAAATGGGCCTCAGGCCGAAGCCCCGTATCTTCTTCCTGGCCTGATGCCATTAGGAGCCCATCCCATTAGGTTAGGCACAATAAGCATCCTCCCATGCTTTTGCTCAAAAAAAAAAAAAAACAGAAAAGAAAACATCCTCCCATGCTTCTGTGGATGACTGACGCTCTCGGCCCTCAACTTCCACTCCCTTGCTGGTGTGGGTTGTCTCGTCAGCTATTGAGACATTCTCGTTGAGACGATATAAAAAAGAGCCGATCCAACCAGGCATACCCTAGTTGGTAAGAAAACAATACCTTATTTTTGGTTGGTGGGTTTCGATCCTGTCAGCTCTAATTTGTCTACTTAGTAAGTTGGGGGGAGGGGAGGGAGGCCTTAGTTTCTTTGGGAGTGTTGTACATTCTGATGGCGTTTGTAAGATATTTTTTTTTTTTTTTAGTTTATCGATATTTAATTGATTAACTGTTAACTTTGTGCAAAACAAAAAAGAGTTAGAGTATGCAGACACTTCAAATGAGATATTAAGAAGATATACAGTTAATTTTATGATATTTGACGATTTTTTTATCATTTAATAGATTTTTCACAATTCAAGAGGTTAAATTACTGTATATTTAATGTGTGTTAACTTATTTTATTTTCATAAAGTAAACATTTATTTATCATTTACACGCAATGAAAAAAAATACAAATTTTATCATAATAATATAAAAAAATACTTGAACAAGAAAAAGTAAGGGAAATGTATACTTTTATTATTTTATTAATTATTTTAAACTATTTTCACCATATCTTTATTCGCATAATTATAATCTAAAAACACAGTCACTCCTCAATTAAACTTTACATATTTAGCTTGGGTGATTTCTGAAAGTCAAAATTAAGAGTCTGCCCTCAATGTGCTACTGTTTTTAGATTTGTGCCCACAATATTTCTATTTTTTGAAATCGATCATTCATGTTAGGCAGAGACTATTTACACGAAAAAACAAGCTTTATACACACACTAGAGCATTGTGGGCTCCAATTTTATTTTTTTTTTGTCAATTATACGTGTATGAAGAAGCCTTCTGTTCGTCTAGATAACAATTGCCAAATATTGTGTTAATTTATGTAATGGAAATAACATGAAGGCAATTGTTAATCTTCAATAAGTAGTGTTATGTTGCGCCCACGAGCCGTCACTTGAAATTTTAGGTTGACCTAGATGTCACCTCAACAATGACATGATAATTTTTAAATAATAAAATCCGAAAATACAAAAAACAAATCAACTTTTCAAAAAATTCGAGAAAAGATACTCAAATTCCAACAAATAGAAAAAATTCCAAAAAACCAAAATTCCCATTTTAAAAAAATTTCAAAATTCAAAAGAAAAATCTGAAAGTTCTAAAAACATATGAATATTGCAAACTATTCCAAAATTTTCAAAAGAAATTTTAAAGCTCCAAAAAAAAGTAAAAGTAAAAGAAAAAATAAAAAGTAACAAATATGGGAAAGTCAGAAAAAATTTGAAAATGCAAAATAATTTGAAATTCAAAAAATTAGAGCATTGAGAAATGTTCAAGCCCTGGAAAAAAATAAAATCTTAGAAAATTCCCAATATTCTAATAAAATTCGAAACTCTAAAAGAAAAAATTTGTCATTTAATTCATATATGTTAAAACTTTTATTTTTTGCTATATTTCTTAAAATTTTCATTTTTTTTTTGGAATTTACAGATTTTTTTATTTTTTGTTTTTTGGAATATTCTTATTTTATGAAAATTTCAAATTTTTTGGAAATTTTAAAATGTTTTCATATAATTTTTAATTTTGGCACTTTATTTGTTTTTAATTTTTTTAAAATTTTAGAAATTTTTATTTCTAAATTTTATTTTTTTGTAGAATTATCATGCCAATAATTACATGATATTTTATGTCAACCTCACATAAATATTTGTACTACACTTGAATTTTTTAATGGCAAAGTAACGAAATTGATTAATTTTTATAATGAAATAATGTGAGGATCAATTTTGTATATATATATATATATATATATAGTGTTATATTCATAACTAGATGTATGACATATGAGTTATTAAATGGAAAAGTAACGAAAATAATTAATTTATATAACGAAATAATGTGAGAGATCAATTTTATAAAGAAAATAATAACAAAAGAATCTAACTATGTAAACAAAAATTTGATAGATTCAAATATACATAAAATATTTTTATACATAAAATTTGTACATCGAAGAAGCATACAAATATAAAAATATAGTATAATATTTTTTGTGCGGCCCAGATTTTCCCAAAATTGAAAACAGATAAATGGTTGTTTTGAGTTTTTTATTTTTGTAATTTCTAAATTCCAGTTTTAAGTTGAAAAATTAGTGAACCAATTTCAAGCCCAAAATGCCATTTCTTGTCCTTTTCTAGCATTTTAGTCAAAACTCAAAACGGTCCCCCTCTCTCTCACTTCTAAGCCTCGATGGCCGGAATTCGGCTGCCGCCGGAAGAGTCCGAACTTTCTCAGCAGCAGGCCGCCCGATATGGACCCGTCGATCTTGTCTCCGACGACGACAGGTCCGTGGCGGCGGACTCCTGGTCCATAAAGAGTGACTACGGAAGCACTCTCGACGACGAACAGCGGCACGTCGATGCCGCCGAGGCCCTTTCCGCCGCCAATTTCCGCGCCGCCTCTGATTACAGGTGGCTTTCACTTCTGACATATTTTCGTCTTGTTCTCTTTTTCTTTTTCTGTTTGGTTGCCTCGAAAACGTGAGAAAGTAGGGCGAATCCAATTACTGGGACTTGATCGAAGTAGAAAATATTTTTAAATCTGGTATTGTATGAAATTATAAACTGAGGGCATTAATTCTTAAGTGATCATAGTGGCTAATTGAGTTCTTGAAACATCACAATTTTGTTGCATCAGAGGATTATGCTTCTCTCTTGACTGTGCATTTCAATCACTTACCAATCTTCTTAGCAATAACTAGATGGTGATGGTGACTTCTAGTGAAGAGGGTGGAAAATAAGAAATTAAGCCCTTTGTTTTCGTGCGCAGCTCGGACAAGGAGGAACCGGATGCTGATGGGTTGACATCAATGCTGGGTCTCCAGAGTTACTGGGATTCTGCCTATTCAGATGAGTTGGCAAACTTTCGTGAACATGGCCATTCTGGTGAAGTTTGGTATGTATTGCCTGGTCCATTCGGTTTTGCTCCTAGTATATGACCTTTACTTATACATGATTTTCCTAGTTTGTGGGTACTTGACTTTTTTATTTCTTTTGAGTTCTTGGTGTTTGGAACGCATAAAGTGTGCAAGTAGTTGGAGCCATTGGGACTATATCTTTCCCACATCTATCAAAGAAAGCGTAAAACAAATGTAAGAGTAAGATTAAGTATCCAAGACTTCCACTAGTCTAAGTTTCTAGATTCCTTGTTTGGGTAAAGTCTGCAGTTTGTTGTTTTGGTGATATAGACCTCATAGACCAACATTGAGATGTGACCATGCCCTTCTCCATGGGGCAGGCATTCATGCTGTCCTTTTTTGCTAATATGTCATTGAAGGTTGTAGGCTTTAAGGGTTTTTTTCAAGGGGTGGTGGGACAGGTGAATGTAGGGAGTTGTTTTGAGTTTAACTTTTCCTTCCAAATTGAACATGATGGAAGAAGAATTGAAAGGATGGAATGAGGAAATGTTTAGGGACATTATGCTGAAAGGAAATAAGAAAAGAAAAAAAAAGAAAGAAATAAAGAAAGAGCAGAATTTGGAAAAAGAGAATATATTGACAACAATCCAGATCACTACAAATGATATTATAGTGCCAAATTTACAAAAAAAAATATATATATTTATTCAATTGTAGACCTATTTTTGTCACCAAGATTGAGATTAAAGGGGTGAAAATTATCTGTGCATGTAATCAATTGAAAGAAATGTTCGAAGACATGTAGCTTGCTTAATATGCATCTGCCAGGACTTGGGGGGATCTCTTCTTGCTTCTGATGTGGCATGCCATTCAGAGCAATATTTAAAGATAAAGATGTGGAACCTCAGCATGAAGAAGCCTGAGAGAAAATTAGCATGGGAAAGGAAAGTATATTTCTAACTGAGCGGATACTCGCATTGCATTACAATCTGTTCATCAGTCTTCTGTCTTGTTGCCCTAACTCATTGCTCTGTCCCAAGAATGGAAGATATTCAAAATGGGCTTCCTTGGGGGAATATGGACTGAGTTTTCAAGAATTTCTTGATGATGTGGGAGGGAGGCAATTAAGTAGCCTCTTTTTAGGCTAGGAGGAATGGATATTAGATTCAATATTTCCTTCAATGCGGCTCCTTAGGACCAACATCTTTGAGATTTGCGGTCAAGAGGGATGATCTAACAAAAATAGCTGTTACTGAGTCTAGAGTGGATGATGGTGATCTCACTGTGAGTGTGGTGAGGAACCATTGTAGGAGAAAATTTTGGAAATTCATATGAAAAGGTAGTCAAGACTTGTATTGTTCTACGTGGTTTTGCGTGTGTAATGGCGATTTCTTAGCATGATCATCAGTTTAGTTCTTCTCCTTTAACGGAGTCTCTATTTTTGTTGGCCTTATATATCTGCTTAGGTAGGTTTTCTATGAGGTATCTTTTCAGTTGACGACCATGGGATGTGCTTTTGTAAGGAATTATAGAGTGGGAAGCTGCAGCTGATGAATCCTATACTTATGGTGTTGGCATTTCTTTGTTGACGGCGGTTTGGTTCTCTTTCAAGTTGAGTGGCTTGGAAGGGCATATGACATGTTCGTAGTAAATGAGATTTCCTTTGTTTGCCTTTATTGTAAATATTTTCGTTAGTTAGGAGGCGTTAGGTTCGCTGGGATTTTGAGGGCCTAGAGAAAATGTCTCTCTTCTCATCGACGGTTGTGGTAGAACTTGGAACTCCATATATTATTCTTCTTGTCGTGCTTGATGGCTAGTTCGTTTATATTAATTTTACGTTTGGGTATTGTATACTGTCCAGTTTTATTTTTGACAGTTTTCGGACTCTCAAATCCGCAACCAGACTGTTGAATGCTGTATACCCAAATTACAAACCATATCCAATTCATTCTCAACAGTTTTGGTGATTTCGGTTTAGTTTTGGTCAAGCTGAATGGATTAGGCAGTTTCGCTTGCGCCCTTAGCTTCTAGAGTGATGTTTCTTTCCAGAGATCTCATTTATTAGGCTGTAGAATTTTCAAATGTATAAAATTTTTTATAAATCACTTTTAAGATGTAAATGGGGAATGATCTAAAGGAAACAGAAATTTGGATTTCAATATTAGCATGCAATTTATACATTTTGCACTTTTGTTGGTCCAGTTATCATCAATGCATTTAGAACTCATTTTTTGGTCCGCCTCCACCAACACCCCCCCCCCCCAAAAAAAAACAAGAAACCCGCCCATTAATTCTTGTTTTGTTCTTTTCTTCACCCATAGGTTTGGGACTGATGTTATGGAGATTGTTGCTTCTTGGACCCAACGGTTGTGCTGCGACATTTCGCAAGGTCACATCCCGAATCATTTTGATGACCTGAAGTCTGAACCTGTCGAACAAGCTGATAGATATTTGTCTGGCTGGAGTGTACTAGACATTGGGACAGGCAATGGTTTGCTTCTTCAAGCACTGGCTAAGCAGGGGTACACTTTGAGATTTTCTCTGTAGTTCTGGTATCATATGACGAATCTAAATATTTTAGGTCAGTTCAGAAAAGCGCAGTTTTGGATTTCATGTTTGATTCTTTGTCTACCATTTGCCTTTTCTTTACATGACTCATAATCAATATAGATGTGAAAAGTTAAGATGTCTTACAATTATGGTTAAGGTTTTAAGACTGTAATCTAATGGGGATGTTGGCATGTTTATGTAGTCACACCACCAAAAAAGGATTATTTTTTTTTTTATTCATGAAAAAAAAGGCCACTATCTGTATATGCATGCTTATGACCATGGTATATATCTTTCCATGTAAAATGGCAGAAGTGAAGCAATCTGCAAAAATTGCTTGGTTAGTTTTGATCTATTGAGCTATTACAATTAATAGTTATGATAGTCTCATTGGTATATTCTGAAATTAGTCGTCCCATCTGTAATTTGTCAAGGGTAAGAAAAGATTCAAAGTAATGGAAGTTATCATATTGATTTGCATCTAGCTTTTGTTTTGAAAAGAAGATGTATTGTTTGTATATTTGATGTGAAGCCAAAGGTAATAATCTGCACTTTTGTCAGAACTGATATCTTCTCAATCAAATGGAGGCCAACTTTAGGAAATTAACTTATTTGAAAAGCGAGGGATATGAAAGGTGAAGCAAGTTAATGGAAAAGTTCTAATCTCTATGTAATTCATTTTCTTGTGTGCTCTCCTTCGGGAGCGCCAAATTGTAGAAGATTTCGCCAAACTACTCCATGTAGGAGAGCTTAATGGATAGTTCTCATAAAAAAAAAACTATTGTACAGTTTTAATCGCTATATTTAGTCAAAAGGGAATGGTCAAGAAATGTACTTTTTATTGGTGACTGTAATTATTGAGAACTGGTGTATCCTTGGCTTCAGGTTCTCTGAATTGACTGGAATTGACTACAGTGAAGGGGCAATTGATCTAGCGCGAGGCCTTGCTGATCGTAATGGGTTTCCCAGTATTAAGTTTTTGGTATGCCAAACTTTTTAAGATTTTACTCAGAAGTCAGACCATATGTTATTTCGCATATAAATCACATTTAAAAAAATTTCTTCACAATTTTTTCTTATGCTACAAGGCTTTTTCAAACTTCTATTATTTCTCCGATTGAAATGGATATGTATGTCCTTTTCTTTTCAGGTGTTATAGTGCTAACTTTGACACAAGTGGTAGACACTAGTGTCATTTTTATGTCTTTCTTCTGGATTGACCAAAATTTTCAATTGGTGACTTTTATTTTCTCTCCTTTTTTATGAAAAGATACTTTCAAGTAGGTCCTGATTGATGGTGATACAATTGTTCAATATTCCTGTTCTTAAAGTAGTTGGTATAAATGTGAATTGAAGCTAGCAAGAATGTAGATCTCCAGCACATATTTATGACGAAAGGTATCTAAATTAGCAGCATCCTTTGCTAGCTTCAATATTCCTGTTGTTGTGTTATGTTTCCTCGTGTGGGCTCTCCATGCCTTCTCTTATAGGAACTTTAAATTGTCTAGTTAATAAATTGTGATTCAATCGCTCAATTCCTGTGCTGTTTCCAAACAATTCACACAACTACTTCCCCAAGTATCTTGTAACTTTTTTCTTCTTTCATTTTGTTGACTATGTAAATATCTTACTTTTTAACATAATGATGTTACTTGCAATTCAATCTGTTTGACGTCAGAGTCTCTTGCCATTTTCATTTTGTGTTTAGGTTGATGATGTTCTTGAAACAAAGCTACAAAGACAATTTCGGCTTGTCATGGACAAAGGGACTTTAGATGCCATTGGGTTGCATCCAGATGGTCCAATCAAAAGGTAACCAATAACTTCTGCTAATTATCAGGGTACCCTGACCTTTGTACTTAGTACAATTTCAGTGATTTTCTTGTTAAATGGTGGGACACTAGGACTTTTTTTTTTTTGGCTTTTTTTTTTTTTTTTTGTGCTGGTGAATGCTGGTGAAATATAGGAAACTAAGCTGATCTTTTTGGTTTTAGGGTCATGTACTGGGATGCAGTGGCAAAATTGGTGGAGTGTGGTGGAATCTTCGTAAGCTTCTTTTGTGATTTACTCTCATTTGCATGGTCCTTATCACCTTACTGAGCACAATTCAATTAAAGGACCTGCATCAATCATGTTAAATGAAATTGTCAATCTTGAAAGGGACTAATTATCACTTGGCTGAGAACAGTTCAAGGAAAGGACGTGCATTAATCAGGTTAAATGAAATCATCAATCTTGAAAGAGACTGATCCTATAAAGCAATTATCAAATGTGTCATGCATTGTTTTGTCATGCCATTTGTTAGAACTCCTTTGTGCAGATCATTCTATCGTCAGTATTTGTCATTGTTAAGAACTGTAAATTAATGCCCCTGTTTCTCATTGCAAATGATAGGTGATTACATCTTGCAACAGTACAAAAGATGAATTGGTGCAAGAAGTTGAAAATTTCAACCATAGGAGAACAATTGATGTGTCCCAGGAGTCAGAGACCATAAAGGACCTAGAAGTTCCCGGAGAGGGTCCTGTGTTCAAGTATCTCAATCATGTTCGAACATATCCCACATTCATATTTGGTGGATCAGTGGGATCACGTGTTGCCACTGTTGCTTTCCTCCGAAACTGAAAAACAAAAAAAAAAAAAAACTTTCATTTGGAAGTTCTGCAAGGTTTTACAGGCTGCTATGGTTGTGCAAGGATATAATCTGCATATGGAAATATTGGATTTCACTCACTTTGTGGAAATTACTGATGTGCTTTGAGACTTGCTGGAAAAATGTTAGATTTGCTGGTGTATTTTTTAGAGATATTGTGCTGTTGGATGTTAAAGAACTGAAACTTTGGACATTCTTTTTTTGCATCCCCTGCACTTGCACGCCCATATTTTTTATAGATATTTTGCTGTCGGGTTGAGTTTGCACTTTAGAGTTACGTACATTTCACACCTTGTTTTTTTTTTTTTTTTTTGGGTCAACCGCACCTTGAATTCTAGAACTAAACAAAAAGCATAATATGACCAGTCAACATGGATAACATGGATAGAAGTTGTGTATGTGTTTGCCCTTATGTATATATACTTAACTCTAAGAAGAAACATTCAGAAGCATCAACGCCTCCAACCATTTCAAAAATTTTTTCTCATTTTTTTCAAACATGTGGACTTCCTGCTTTCATTTTCATTTCTATGATCTGCTTGTTTCCCCAAAGATTAGCGAGTATTTTCGTTTTCTCAAGGTATGTCGCTTAGATTATTAGGGTTTTTCTGGGTTGAGGCCGCTTCGTTAGATTTAGGGTATAAAATTTGCTAATGAGCTTGAAGAGGAAATAAGCAGCTGTTAGAATTGGAAAGTTGCAAATGAGCTTGCCAGGCAAATTAAGGTATTCTTTTACTCAATGGGTTTCCTTCAAATCTCTATTTCGGGTTCTGGTGCCGCCAAATGTCACTAGTGGATTGAAAGTGTACTCATACGAATCAACTACAAAGATCAAGGTAATCAAACAAAGATTAAGGTAATCACGGACGTTAGGATTTTCGGTCTTAACGAAGCAAGGACTCTGTGGAAAAGACTCCATCAATGTTGAAGAAAGGAGTTTCGAAGGAAGAAGACGAACGAATAATTGAGAAAATGTGAGTGTTTTTGTCTGATTATTTTTTGCTCCAATAGCTTGAAAGGGAATCTTAGTCACTTTGAATCAAAATATTATGATGATTTTGTAATTAAATGTAATTTTTATTGACAGCAACTTAAGATGTGGTACTTTCTGTTACCACACTTAAAACTTGGTTTGTTTTTGTGAGTTTAAAAAATATAGAGTGCAACATGTAAATACTCCCTAAATATAAGATGACCATGCAATATGAAACCAGTTGGATATTGTTTACGCAAATGCCACGCGAGAAGTTGAAATCGATTAAGAGATTCACCAATATATAGTTTTTTTTTTTTTAGTCTATTAGGAAGTCTATGAGCTACGAGTTATATAATAAGATTATTTCTTCTCATTTTCATAAATTACACACTTTTTTTTTTGGTATTAGAATTCAAGACTTTTAAAATATAAATCTTAAATTTTAATATTGGGGTGTCTCCTAAAAAAGAGGGAAAAATAGAAACTTGGAGGACGTTTGTTTAAATGGCAGAAGATGCATGACATTACACGCAAATTTCTTCTCTTTTTTCCCCCCCTTGAGAATGAAATGGATGAAATATTAGAGTGCCGTTACACTGCACCCATCACAACATCTTCCTTCATGAGAAGTGAGTAGTGCACCGGATTTAAGTTATTCTATGGCCCAACGCATTCAAAGCATTATTTTAAATGAAGTTTCTTGCATTTTGCTTACAGAAATTGGAGTTAAGTTACTTCATATCTCTCGTAAGATATTTGATGTCTATTATCACCAAATATATTCGGAGGGACTTCCACATAATTATGCCGATACCAAAGTTGAGACACTTCTGCATATTCATCCACACCACATAGATACTTTATTAACATTGATACTATGGTAAAAATACTTGAGCTCTCCATCTCTTGGGAGTGCTTATCTTAGGGATATGCTTTTTTTTTTTTTTTTTAATTTTAAACCTTTATACTTTTTAATATTTGAGTCCTAAAATTTTTTGAAATTTCATTTGAATTATAAACTTTTCTATTTCTTATCAAATCAATTCATTCATTAACGAAAAATGTCAATTTGTTAATAAATGAATTGGACACAACGGAAATTATTTGAAAAAAGATTAAATACACAAAATAAATAATTTTTCATAAAAAAATACTAGTGTTGTATATTTAATTCGTGTATTTGTTACTTAAAAAAAATCCTTAACGTATATATTTGTTAATGAAAAAAATATTTTATTTATATTTTTTTTAAAATAATTTTCAGTAAATTTAACTCATTTATTAATAAATTAACTATTTTTTATAAATTAATAGACTGATTTGATAAGAAATCGAAAAGTTTAGAATTCAAATAAAATCCTAAAACAGTTTAAGATTTATACGTAAAAAAGTATAAATATTTAAGACTAAAAAAATATGTATCCCGCTTATAAGACCATTAAAATTGTCTTTCAGTAGTCATCAGAGTGGTTAAAAATTTAGAACTCAATTTTTGAGATCTTGAATTTTAATTCTAAGAATGCAGTATGAACTTTATTGAAATAGAAAGAGTTATTTCTTATATATGTCACTAATCAATGAATGCCCAACCAAAAAGACAAAAGGAAAAAGTAACCATTGGTGGACATTCTTATGTTGATCTACTCTATCCATATAATTAAGATCTCAAACATGTAAAATGTGACATAGTCACTTTGTAATCTGCATCATTTTGAAATTTGTATTTTACACCCAGAAGGCGGTAGCTTAATTACGGGATATTTCCTTGCACATCGATAGCAGACAGGAGATAGAATATTACTTAGGAGTTTTTTTTCTTGTTGTTAAACAAGAATATGTAGATCGAAGAACAATTGGAAAAGGGTAATAAATCATGATGTTAATCAACATAAAAGGAGATTCCTATTTTTCTTAAAACAAATGTATTCCATATTGCTAATTAAGACAGCAAAGATATTATTTAAATACGTTATTATATGAACGTGCCTATATTATTCATGGAACAATTTCTTTTTTGTTTATATGTTAGTTCAGCATCAAACAGTTTTTAGATTGGACAACGAAGATTAGGCTAGCAGGTTATATTCAAGGTCATTTTCCATGGATTTAATTTGGTCAACGTGATTTTCCACTCAAATGCATGAGCCAAAGTGGTAAAACAGTTAGAACTCTTAAATCCTAATAACTAAAATTCAAATTCACCCAATAATAAAGGTTCTGATTCACACCTTTGATGTCCTTCCTCTTTTGGCATGCTTAATGGCCATCAGGAGTCAAATGAAATTGCGAGTCCAAATTACACGATAATTACTAGAGTATGTTTCGTTTAACCTTGCTTTTGCTTTTCGATTTTTCCTTCCAAGAATTTTTTTAATCTAAGTGCATCCACTCAACTATACCGGATTATGCATCAAACTAATAATAATTTCACATATGAAAAAGTTAGATGAACACAGATTTTTTATACAAGAACGATGCTGGTACATAAAATAATATCATGTCAAGAAATTTTAGTAATATGTCAAAGTCCTAGTGGTTTGATGTACAATCAGAGACTCATAGGTATTCTGGTCCACCATTGAACATAATGCTTGTTTTTCTTTGTTGTTTTTTCTTTTCTTTTGTTTTTTTTTTTGGAGTTAATTCGCAGAGCCTTGTACACAATGGGTAGGATATACTTTTTAAATAACAAAGTTTTATGTACTTGATTCTTATCCAATAATAAGAGATCAAGTTGAAAGCTTTGTTTTTATAATTATCAGGCAAGATTTGGGTTAGATAATTCCACAGCTTGAGACAAAAATCTGCCAATTACAAGGCACTTGTTCAAATGTTCAAAGGCTGATATCACAATCAGGACCTACAAATTGAGACATAAACAAAAATCATAATAAATAAATGGTTTGGTCAAGACAATAACTGGGGTTGATGCAATTTATCAGATATTGAGAGATAGTTGAAAGATTGGATTTGAACCTCATCCTATAATTTAGTGTCAGTTCTTGTCTTCCATATGTTCTGCTGGGCTGCTGCCGTTCTTTTTTCAAATTCTTCAAATGACTATATTATATTAATCAATGTGTGTCCTCAGTGGAATAGTATCATAAAAGTTCTGTTTAAATTGGAATTATAAAAATTGACTATCCCATTTCATGAAGGTCTTGAGTCAAAAATAATGAGCGAATAGCTAATGGCTAATTCTGCAGTCAATAAAAAGGGGGTGACCAATTCAACTGATTAATGAAGGATGGCCATGCTAAAACCCAAAAACCAAAAAAATTAATAAATAATAAATAAATAAATAAAATAAAATGGGGATGAAATATCAGTGTGTGATTTTGTGCAAAGAGGAAGCAGCAGATCTCTGTTTATTTTGTTATCGTAAATATAGAAGCAAGCTATCATTGTGATTATGGGCCAGTTCATGCAAGGATGCTTTGGTGTTTCTATAAAAATTAAATACCTGCTGTATAGATCTTAAGCTACATACAATAATGCGCCTCAAAATTTTAAAAGCTTGACTAAATAATTACTGTTGGATCAGATTGGCCAAAGCTGAAAACATGGCATTAAATGCTTCTTACATTTATATTTGCAGCTAAAGGAGTTTTGAGAGTGCAGTTTAGTTCATGTAAAAATGCATGTGTATTGGAAATTGATGATTGACTCCTTGAAGTCTAAGTTGTTGTCCAGCTCATTCCTACTACATTTTTCTATTGTATCTCAAGCTCAATTGTTTTATTTTTTTGGTCTTAGTGGGAGCAGTTAAAATGTGCTGTCCTTTTTGCGGTAAGTTGTAGCAGAAGTTTGCTTGTTTAAGTTAGATTACTTGTAAATTCATGTTTAAATAATGTAAATTATGTCTTTTCTAATTATTGTTACTTTTTCAAGCTCTGTAAACAAAGGAGCCAAAGATTAATGTAAATGTAAGTAGTTTCTGTGCTACTTCACCTCGTAAAAATGATTTTTATCTTCATTATTATCCCATTCAACTATTCTCCGCAATGGTTTCTATTTGATCTGTTCTGTCAACTATTGTTGCATTACCTGTGCTGCACTTTCACCTTTCCTTCAGCCTCTCATTTTTTACGGATTCTAATCTAGCAAGGCCTATTGCCTAAACCAAAAAAGCGCTTGTTAGCATTACTCCTGTCTTTCTATTTAGTCAGCCATTTTCAAATTCCACATTAATTTAAGCTTTTCTACCTTGGCAAAAAGAGTTCCTGATTAACAAAATATGAATTATATCATGGTACATATCCTCCAAGGGATGCATCCTACTGATCTCTTAAAAAATGTACAGAAGATAATCACTGATACAAATGAAAGAACAGGGAAACAAGGCAAAGGAGAATTGTTCCACTAACGCAAGTGAAACCAATTGTACCAAAAGCCAAACCCACAAGATAAAATAACTGTAAGAACTCCACTTCTTTTTTGAGTTTGTAATTATTGCCATGTGCATAATTGCACCCATATTCGCATTTGCAGCACCTCTCAAGCCTCTCCTTAATCTTAACTTCTTGTATCCTCTCTCTTAGGACTCTCATACTTGCATCAACAATGTCATTGGACCTTCCTGCTGTCAAAGCAAATTAAGATAATCAGAGGTACATCCTAATTCCCAACATAAGCAAATTGACCACAACTGGAATCACAGGACATTGTTTCTGTAAACCCAAAAACCTTGTGAACTGTATAGATGCACCAAATGGCATGGTGGGTTACCTTCATCTCCTGTACTATGAGCTCTGACTTGCAAGGCTTGATGGGGTCTGCGCTTGAGAGACGGTTTGAACAAAGCCAGGCAAGAAGGTACAGAAGAAGAAGAGGCTGCAGCCATTAATTGGCTTGCTTCTCTGTATTGCCTTGAGCACTAAATATTTTGCTGAATTGTCTTTTGGTGATCGAAAAACTAAAGGAAACCTCTTCACGAAATTCACAGTATGCAGTCCATTTGTCCCCTTTTGAGAGTTTAATCAGATGTAGAGCAATATATGGTTGGTAAATATGCACCTAATGACATTAAAATATGTTTTAAGTTAAATGTCTAGTTGAAAAAATGATCATCTAATAAGACAGGACAAAACATGGAACCTTCGTACCCGGAAAGAAATGTTTAGAATGTCAAGAATCCAAATAGAAAACAAGACTTAGATAATGAATAAATAAATAAATCAGAGGTTGCATGCATATGAGTCCAAGGCGACATAAACAAATACGCAAGTTTTTGGAGTTTAATGTACGGATCGACTGTGATTATTAATTGTCGGCCAAGAATTATATCACATTGACAGCTTTAATCGCACGACACGCTTTCAGGTTTTGGGTGTCGACCAAATTAATAAAATAGAGACTTACCAGTCTGTCTAAGATGTAAATCTGGTGAAGTTGCATTCCAATGGCGTATAATGGGGAGAAGGAAAGATAAAACTGCTTAGAAAAGAAACTGTTGTTTAATCTTCCTAGAAACTTAAATTGCAAATATCTTCATTAATTAGTATATTTCTTGCAAAGCCTTTTAAGTTATCATTGAGCCACCACCATTAGCATGGTCTAAGTGGTTGTTAGATTCCAAGTTCTAGAATATTTGTCAAAACGTTTAGTAAAATTAACTTATATTGATAGAATTTACTTTTTTTGATTAAAAATAATACCTGATGTTATTCATATTTTGACCATTTTCTTGACAAAAAAAATATTATTCAATCAAAAAAAATCATCATATTCTTTACAATGAATAAAACAATCATATAGATATAATTCCTGAACCTAGCACTAATGTTTGAGTTGATTTATAATGTTTTGATTTGTTCTGATTGCATCTGTCAAGTTAATTATTGTTTTTAGTTGGTCCTTTACACTGAATTATTTTTTTAAAAAAATTTTTTGATGGGCGAGTATTATGTCATTTTCTGGGAATAGACATACTTACATCATTTTGTCTCGAAATGTTGTTTTTTTTAAAAAAAAAATTTTAATATTAGTGCTTTTTGGAGAAAGAAATTTTCTTTTTTTTTTTAAAGAATTAATTGTAAAGTGGATGTACTCTTTTGGATTCCTGCATGGCCGGCTATCAACAATAAAGAGACTGGCCCTCAATTAATGTGGCCTCTTTTTTCTTTTTTGGGAAAAATATATTTTCCAAGTTTAAATCTCAAGAAAATTACAAAAATTTATCTCCTTATTAATTTTTTTTCTTTCACAGATTTTAATGAAATTGACATATAATCATTTTATAATTACTATATCAATGCAAAGACCAGAACAAAGGCAATCAAAATAAGGTCAAAGATAAGAACCGGATGAGCAACGGCGATTACAAGATAAATTGGTCACATAAATTAGTGCAAGACTCTTCCTTATTGGAAGTAGGATTCGATTACTTTTGAGGTCATTGTTAAAACTTAATTAATTTAAACTTTATTATAATAAATTTTTTTTATTAAATTAAAAATATCACATAATAATAAAAAAAGTACATCCTAAAATCTATCAACTACATATATTCAATAGTTACACCAACCACACAATAAATTGAAACTCTTAATTTTTTATATACTATATATTAAGAACTTTTATTTTAACTTCAATAATAAAAATATAACAAATTGATTATGATTATATGAAAACATTAACTTTTAGTTTTAAACAAATTTTAATTAACCTCAACGCTCCTTTTAATTCTGATTCGATCTTACAATCATTTATAACATTTACTTCACTTTGACAAAATTTTTAAACTTCATCTTGGTATTCAAAAAAATGCTTCACATTAGTAATTTCATAATTTCATTTGCAACATTGATTCATCTTTAAATCAGTTCACAATCGGTAAACAAAATTTCAAATCATTATCGACATTATCATCAAGAGTCTCCTTGACAATTCTTCCTACAATATCTTCTGACCGATTAATCTCAACTTGACTTTTGACTTTATTTGGCTAATTTTTGCTTAATCTTTCAATCTTTGAATGAACTTATAACAAATAACCTTGTATCATAATGTCTGAGACTTTTTTCTTCACGACATACAACGTGACAAAGATAGAATACTTTTACTCCACCTCTTAATTTATTTTCCAATTATATATGGTAAAACTGAATTGAACATTTCAACTCTCAACTTAACAAATCTTTAATTATGAACTTTATTTTGCTCTTAACTTCACAGGTCAATGCATATGAACTTTTTGATTAACTGAGCATTCCCTAATTTTTTATAGCTGATAGTTTTAAAATTCAATTTAACTCTTAGATTCATTTTCAACTCCACATAATTCTTTTCTTCTTGACTAGTTCATCGTAATTGCTTCAATTCTTCTTTTTTTCTTTTTCTCCTTCTTCTTCATAGCTATAGTTATCAAATCTTCGAATCTCGTCCAACTTCTTTTTCATGCCAGTCAAATCCTTGAATTTACCAATAATTCTCTCCTTGATTATCCTCTGAAATTTCATTTTGGCCTTTATTTTTTCTTTTATTTTCACTTATGCCCCAAAGTTTGTCATTTTTCCTTTCTTGTCAATTTTCTTTAGATCTGTAGCTTTTCGAGCAATGTTGGGGGGCGTGGAGGCCTTATTAGGGACTATCGGCGGCGGCAGATGTTGGATCTGACTTTTGGCAACAGTAATGTTGACTCGTGGAGGTGCGTGCCATCGTCGGCAGCGGCATGTGTTGTGGTTTGATGACTTCTTTGGCAACTCTGGCCAGACTGATATATTTCCTCCTTTTAATCAAATACCCGATTTAAATATCAATTTTTAACAACACTGGTTTTTCCGGGGTGACTAGTGGTGTCTTACCTTCTACAATGATCTAACAATTTTTAGTGGTGCTTCATTTTTTTTTTTTATATGCAGTGACAACTCTCTTTTCTTCGTTTTCAACTCGAATTAACTAGACACAACTCTCAAATTGGTCCATATTTTCGATCAATCGTAACTAATTTGACGGTGATAACTTCTTGATCAATAAGTTCTGATAAAATTTCAAGATCGTTACTTTGAACTTTTTCAACATGTATTTTTCTACACTTAGAGACAACACTATTATTGGCGGATCTTCTTTTATACTTGAATATCAATACTATTCTCAATAGGTGTTTTTTCGTACTTGAAGATCAACACAATTCTCGACCGGACTTTCTTTATTTTTTGAAACACAATACCATTTTCGGCAAGTATCTTTATACTAGGAGACGCAATTCTTTGATTAAAACTTCTTACATCTTTTATTGCCTTTGATGTCTTTTTTTTCTCTCTTTCCAGCCCTTGTGGATCAAATTTGCTCTGATATACTGTTAAAATTAGAGTCCAATTACTTCTAATAATATTGTTAGACCTTAATTAACTTAAATTTTATTGAAGTGAACTTTACAGTTTAGTAACCTAAAAAAATTACACAATAATAATAAAAAAAAAACACACACTTTAAAATCTCTCAACTACATATACTTGTCAATCACACTAACCACACAATAAATTGAGATTATCGACTCTTTATATACTAAATATTAAGAATTTTTACTTCGACTCCAATAATAAAAATATAATAAATTAATAATAATTTTTCTAAAACATTAAATCATAATTTTAAATGAATTTTAATTAAATTCAACATTCATCAAGTTGAGCAATCAAAATAAGGTCTAAAAGGACAATGTAACTGTTATCAATAAATAAATAAATAAATAAATAAATTACGTAAAAAAACAGTCAAAGTCTGGAAAAAGATATTCTAACTACTTAAGAGCCTAGACTTTTTATTATTTATATGAGAGAATTCAAAGTTTGAGGCATTTTTTGTTGTTCATTCATAAAAAAAAAAACCGGAGAAATAGTGCCTGGTATATATTTATTAAGGACTAATTTTTGTTAATAACCTCTCTGAACAGAAGCTGCTACCTTTAGATGCAACAACCGTTGATAGATAGTTTTTGGACTTAATATATTATTCTAAATTATATTCTCTTTTTCTTAATTAAATAGTCATTTTATTATTCAAAATCGTAACGAACAAATATAATTTTAACTAAAGACAATAATTTCATTTATATTACCAACAATAACACTCAATAATAACAACTAAAAAATAAAGAATAGCAATCAACAATTCAAAATAATAACGACAATTAGTACAACCTAAACCAAACTGGCCCAATAGTGATGGGAAATCACCCCTATAAGTATAACCTGCAAATTAATTTCTTATTTTTAAAAAAAATGCAGGAAAACGCCAAATTTGGCATTGCATCAACCTTAAAATATTCACGTGGTTTTTGGTGATTTATCCAAATGTACTTTTTGGCACCAACTTGGCTCATTTTTTGTTATTCTTTCTCCAATTAGTCCCTTGTTCTTTTCTCTTTTGTTTTTTCTGCTTTGGCTTTTTTGCTGTTGTTTTACAATTCCTGTAGGATAAATCTTTCAGAAAAGCTGTTTCTTGAAAATAAATCTTTCAGAAACTTAATTCTCCTTTTCTTTGGGTTCTTAAGAAAGCTTTGAGCAAAAATTTAAATACTTCAAAAGTTATATAACATGGATAAAAGAGAATAAACGCAGTCAAATACATAATAATAATAATAATAATTATTATTATTATTATATATAATTTAATTCAACTTTAATACATATATATATATATATATATATATATATAATATTAAAGTTGATTTAAATTAGAGATCGACTTCACTCATCAAAATAAGTGTTCATTTAATTCTGTCTAATATTATTTTTATTCTCACTTTTATCCTTGTGTCCATGTTTACTATCTTCCACAAATTGTTTTTCCATAATTGAGCAAACTTGAATCACCAACATTGAATTGGAAAAAGGAACATGAAAACGCTTAGTTGGTTCGTGTACTAATTTGAATATTTTAATAATTTTTTCTTTTTAGAAATTTTTTTTTAACATATACAGTGTGAATTTATATTTTAAATTTTAAAATAACACTTATCTTGTTTTAGTTTTTAGTTTTGTAAAAAGAAAACAAAGAAAGAATAAAATAATTAGTTTGGGCACGTAGACTAGGAAATAAGCATTTACTTGAAGAAAGGGTGGGAGGATCGCAGACTAGAATGGATAATATCACTTTATTTAAAAAAATAAAATAAAATCCCCGAAAGAGTTGAACCACTGAATAATGTGGATAAAGTGCACAGAACATCCTTGATATTATAAATAATGAAATTCTATTACAAAATTACGGTAATCAAATGCCATATGTCTTCTTAAATAGCCTAATTAGTAGAAGGGATAAACTTAAGATGTTCCCGCCGGCCCTGCTACTATGGACAGAAGTAAGTTTAGATTATGGATTCAAATAATTAATGAACAAATATGGTAACTAGAGAAACAAAAATAGTTCCACTAAGACAGGTAACACCAATGATCCCACAAATTGTGCCTACAAGATCCAAGAACTCAGGTTGGTCAATGTCCCTTTTGGGCTTGTAATTGTTCCCACCACGTGAATAATTGCTTCTCATGTAGCATCTCTCTCAAGTCTCTCATTCACTCGAGTCTACGATTTGGGTGATTTGGGTTCTAATGCTATGTTATATATATATTTTTTTGGTGAATTCAAATATTGTCAGACTTAGGTTTTTACAGATAGGAGAATGTTTAAATTAAATTTATTTTCAATTTAATTTAATTGATGAACTTGTTGTCGTATTAAAATGATTTAATTCAAATTAACCAACAACTCATCTTACTTATATTTCTTTCTTTTTTTTCTTTTTCCATCGATGTGGGATTACATTTCCAATATATTTTTTTAATACAAAGAAATTATTTCATTAATATAGAATGAATCTGTAGACAGTTCCGACTAAAAAGTATTGAAAAGATCTGCACAAAATAAGAATACAATACGACTAAAATGATCACCTCCGACAAATTTGGTTATACAAACTTTTCATTAATTGGCCATAAAACTTGTTTTGACAAAACCCTCCAAAATGGTACAAATTAGATTACAATTAAACATATCTAAAACTAAGTTCTTAAATAGATATTGTGCAACCAAAACAAGTTGGATGGCAGCACCCACCCTATGATAGAAATTGACCAGATAAATCTGATAACGATCTCCTAGACTAAACTACATACAATACTAAAATACAAATAAACAAGTAACACCCATCTTAAGCTAATACTACAAAATCCTCCTCAGCTTAATATAGAGGAAACCAAAGCAGCAGAGGGAGGTAGATGCAGCGGCTCCAGCAATAGGTCTGGCAACGGCTTTGGCGATAGATCCAGTGATGGTGACAGATAGCGGATAAACCTAGATTTGACAGTGGAAAGGCCATGGGTGATATTTATTGAACCAGATTTAGAAGATACAAATCTGGTCACATACCTAAAGATGAGAGATAGATGAGATGATCTTCTTAGAAGGAGATGAGGAAGAAAAATGAGTGAGACACAAGAAGAAAGAAAGGAAGCCAGGGAAACGAGGAGGGAAAACAACGACTACCACCGCCAGCATCTAGGATGAAGAAAGAAAGGAAACCAGGGAAACAAGGAGGGAAGACAAGGAGCCACCACCGCCAGCATCTAGGATGTTTTTAGAGTTTGAGTAGGAGAGATTTTAAAGAGAGAGCCAAGATTTTAGAGAGAGAAGCTTACATTCTCAACACTCTCTATTGGAATACTCAAATTTGCATCCACTGCATTGGTTGATCTTCCTGTCACGACAAAGCATGTAAAAAAAAATTCCCATTGCAGCGAAATTTTCATTAAGAGAAAAATACACAATTATGCTCTTACACGTACAGATTGACATCTTTTGTAACTTGTGATACAATACCCTACTGCTTGTTCCCTGCTTCCTTTTTTTTTTTGGTTAAATATGATATATAATACAATTATGCAAAATCCTGATTAATTACAGACAGCAAGTGATATTACCATTGTTTGTAGCCAAATATGGCGAAGTTCATCTTTAAATTTTAATAATTGCTGTATATAGAGTTGTTGGAAATACTATTTCCGTTTGTTAATTAGCTTTGTTTTGCATGATGAATTTGGTGTAACGGGGTAACTAAGTTCACTCCTTTGTAATTTGGAGGTCCTAAATTTGAATGACAGAAAGAGATAATTTATGAAAACAAAAGTACGTTTACATACTATTAGATTTATTTTTCAGGGCACTTAAATATAATGCTTAGTCCATTTCCCTTTCTAATTGGCAGTCTATCCAATGTCGGAGAATCTCTACATATGGAATTTTCTCCACTGTCCTATTTCTCAGACATAGGGGGATATCGACAGCTGAGAGAGATAACTATAGCTTTTTTTTTTTAAGAGTTCCATGACCTAATAAAATCATCGGAGAATTCTCATCTATAATATAATAATTAAAAAATTTTATACAACTACATTCATAAAATGTGCAACGAAAATAAGAAGAAAAAATCTTCATTTTTTTATTTCATATTTTATTACTGTTGTTGCACAAAATACAACTATTATTGCATTACGGATAAAAATCGGGACAAAAACTCCTCTTACCATTAACATTTATCCTTTTTGAAAACATGTTTCATGTTCTGTTACGCATCAGTTTAGCTGATTGGTACATAATATATTTAATTTTTTCAATATATATATATAAATATTTATATGTGAGACGCACAAGACTCCGTGCACATTAACCTTACCTCTCTTTCACTCTCGCCCCGTCACTCTACCGTTTCTCTCTCCCCGTCCAGCTATCACTATCCTTTTCTCCACGTAGGCAATCTGCGTGAATGCATATAGACATCAATACCATTCCAAGTTTGTTGATAGCAACAGCTAGCCATCTGGCTTGCAGCCTGGCAACTCGATCTAATTGGCAGATTCAACTAGCTTAAAGAATCTGTAGCGGGTCGCTAAAGTTTTGCAAGGGAAGACGGTGACAATCGGAACATAGGACAACATATCAATTTGTCTTAAATTCAACTACGTGATTAGAGTTATAGTTTAACCAAAAAATAAAAATAAATAATAAAAAAAAACTGCCTGACTATAGACATCCAATAAATACAGCCGAAAATATTTGTTCTCATGAAGGTATCATTGTTTTTAATATTAAAGACAATTTTTTTTTTTTTTTCGGAGGGGGGTACATATATGAAAGATAGTTTTGTGATGTTTGATTTTGTTTTCATTGAAATAGATTTAAGTTGTATGTATATTAGGATTTTAAGAACTGAACCTATCATGAAACTACAAAAAGAAGAAGTTAGAGATTTTGACCGATTATGTATAAGCTATTATTGCCTAAAATTTAATAATATATAAGAATAGGAAGCTACAGGTTCCCTCTAAAAGGCCACAGGCCCAACCTTCTCTTTCTTTATGTTTTTTTTTTTTTTTCTTGATTAAGAGGAGCTTTTCCTCTCTCATCTCATCAGTGGTTTCCTCAACTTTGTTGGTTTTGCAAATTGGTAACTGCACTTTTTCTGAGGAAAAATTTTAGTAATTTTACGTAAATAATTTTAAAATAGTAACAAAATAATGTAAACGGTTGGACGATCATATTTATAAAAAAAAAAACAAAAAAAACTATCAAATATTATTTGGATGAAACATGTAATCTATTTAAAATAATGTAGTTTTACTCTTTTTTTTTTTTTTAAATGTCATGTGCGATGTGAAGCTTTTCAACGAGAGAAACTGACCAAATGCAAAGTTGATGGCTGCAAGTTTTCTAAATATTTTAAGTGATGTGATTTCCAATAGAACCGATCCGATCCAATTTGCAAAACCTTGAACTATTTAACGAGTTGAAGGTCTGATTTCAACATTCCAATTTAACCCCGAGGGGAGATTGACCGTTGACAACTGCCCAAAGCGGCGAGCCGTAGAGTCCAAATAGAAAAGCCAACTGCTTTGTATGTTCACTTAAATTAAGCGCCAGTGTGCCTTTCTCCTATTTGTGCTTTCAATAAATTCGTCGTTCATATATTATTCGATCAACACAGCAGCCCGTTACTAGAGTTTAGAGGCCACGTTAAAAGCACCCACGACTGTTGATTTAAATGATAAAAATTTACCTTTATATTAAATAAGATTTTAAGTTCGAATTTTGTGTATAAAAAATATAAAATTTTTTTTTTTTCATTAAAAAGTCTATAGGACACAATGGATAACTCCATGCCGGTAATCAGAGCGTCCAGAATGATAATTTTCAATGAGTGTCTGCATCGTTCTGTTTTTTATTAACCAGATGGTTCAAGATCTTGACTTGAATTAGTAAATATTAATCAACAGTGCAGGGTAATGCATTCAAATATAACAGAAAATAGATCCTCTCAACTCTTGAAATCTTTTGTTTCTTTGCTGGAATATCCAAGCAACTTCACTGGGCTTTATTCTCCAAGACAACAGAAAACTAGCTCTCCAGCTATGAAGGAATTAAAAATATGCAATACACCAAAGGGACGATGGCAATTTTCCATTCCTAAAGGCAACCCTGTTATGTGAATAAAAGTAGCCCTTCTGAGATAAAAACAGCAATCTTAAATCCTCATTCATTCATAGCAGTATCCTCGGATGGAGCACTTCCTCCGTCTGCGAGAACAGAAAGAACAAAATGGGTGAGCTTCCATTTTGCTCGCTTGAAAATGTAGGGACTAGAGAAAATATTTGGCATTAGGGACAAACACTCAGGGTTATGATAATCATACCTTCACCATCTGATGGGGCATAAGGAGATTTTCGGTATCGTGTTTGCTGCTGAGTGGGCTAGAAAACAAGATGCCAAAAAATCAAAATTAGGTGCCCAGAAAACCTATATGGCACAGTTTAAAAAGTCACGGCACTGTACCCTAAAACACGTACGTGTATAAACTTTTCATGCATGAATTGCAATTTGTTTTAAGAAAAAACAATCAGTATGCCTGCGCTCTGTGTCTTTGCATGGGCCAAGAAAAGATCAGTTGCTATGGAACAAAGATATTCTCTTGGACTGTGTCAAGAAAACATTCAACTCAAAATCTTATGGATCATATATTATACCAACAGACTGCTATTCAGTATAGCAAAGAATCAATGAAAGAACAGAAATAATCACCATAACTTGCCTCTATTTAACATAAGCATATATATATATATATATATATATATAAGAGAGAGATTGTAACAGTGCATGAGATTTCTACATTGTGGGGTCTAGAAAAGGGTCAAACATAATGTGGAAAGGCTCACACTTGAGAGGGAGTGAGGAGTGTTAAAATATAATAAGTGTTGAGTCCCACATTGGAAAAAAAAAAAAATCAAGCAACTTATAAGTGGCAAAGACCAATAACAATAACCCATAACTCAACGCCTTAAAGTTTTGGGTAAAAAGTGGTCTCAAAGGTCCAATATATGTTTTCTTGCTCCTAGACCCAATGATGATCTCCAAATTTATTTGGGCTCCTCCAATGAAATACTAACAATATGAATTCCTTGTATTCATTATCACGAGATATCTGCTACAATCACATAGAAGGAAACATTCTTTATTATCAGCACAGGATTTGTCTGCCACTCCAGAGCAAAACAAGTATTCTTCCACAGAGAAGCAAGAAGAAATATACCTCAAGCTGAGTGAGTTTGTCAAGGTACTTTCCTAGTTACCTAGATTTACAAAGCCTTGACAAAACAATGCCCGTTTATTCATCAATTTGAATCTTTTTTCTCCCCTCTTGATGATCTTTGCTAGTACTTTTAGAAATAAACTAAAGGAAATTGACCTTCTCCAAAAGCCCTATAAAGATTTGCAGAAGCACAAGCCTAGTAAATTAGATGGATCACTAGAGGGAAGAAGCAAGCAACACTCAATAGGCTTTTGGACACCACATTTTACCTATACTTCAACAAGCACTATTTTCCTAAGTGCAGAATTTGGATCCAATGACATTATCAAGAACTAAAGAAGTTATGATCTTGAAAAGATACATATTACAAAGAGGCATAACATCATTCCACAGAGACTGAGCATGTGTAGTTGGAGGCGGATGGTTCATTAATCAGCCATCAAACTATGGCAATTTATCATTTTTTTTTTTCTTTATCACATTTCCTTCCTAGGAACTAGGCAGCATTGAGGTAAGTCCCTCTGGACTGGCATAGAGAACTAGTTAGAAATCCACAAATGCAGAAAACCAAATTATTCACTAAGCATTGATCTTTCAGGCAACAAGAAATTAGGCAATATAATGCACAAACAATTCCTGGATTTTAAAGCTATGGTGGAAATGGAAAACCCTAGATATTTAAATTGAAGTCTCTCAGAGAAAAACTTAATGGTTAAGAACTTAGACATCCATCTTTGAGGTCTCAGGTTATAATCCTGGGAAGAGGGTATGGGATTTATGAAAATATGGAGAACTATCCCCATTGAGCAGCTCATGGCCTAATAAGACTCCTAATAAACCGGAAAAAAATTTGAAAGCCAAGATAACATTTTAAATCATTCACATGAAAATATATATATATATATATATTATAGGAGATGAAATATTAACGATTTGGAAATCATTAATTAACTGTTGCTAAGGACAGAATACACTTTCAATCATCATACACATAAACTATATATCAGCTATTCCAAATTTTCTTCAAACAGCTAGATCTCTTTCTTTTTTTTTTTTCCATTCCAGTAAGAACAAGATAATTGATCTATAATGTGACAGTTTCCATGGCATGAGAAAAAAAAAAAAAAAATTCCTCTTGCCCATAAGTTCAATGATTTGGAAACCATTAATTAACCGTTGTCAAAGACAGAATAGTGACATTAACATTTGTGTTGAGACACTCAAAACGCTACTCCCAAAGCATAAACAGCAATGTTAGACCGAGGAAGCTCTTTTCTTCCATATAGCTATCCATGGAAAATGATCTTTCTCATTGGCAATGTTCTCAAATTTCTATAATGTCAAAACATTCTCCTTTATACACACTCAAGCTGACTGACTGAATTTTTTATATCACCACAGAGAAACACCAAAAAAGGACTCCATCTTCCAGTCCCAACAACAAAGCAACATTGCATGACATAACGGAAAGCATTCCACATTGGAGGTCTTAGGTTCAGGAGGCTGTTCCCTTTGATGCTTACTCTTTTGTTTCCCTACTTTCTATTTGAATATCCATCTTGCATGCACTTTTACCTTCTTATAATAAATTGACACCTAATTAAAATAATCAGATCAGATGAAAAACTTTCAAAACAATGCAATCCCCAATTCTCTACCATGTCAGAATTCAATTATCATTAAATCATTCTATCCAAAAAAGAAAACATTCAATAATCTAGCAACCAGTAGCTATAACAAAAAATCAGTGCAAAAAATCAACAATTGATTGAGAAAATGGATTGAGTGAGCTGAACAATAGATCAGAAATGGAGGGTGAGAGATAGGGAGGGATATTCACCTGTAGTTTGGGCCGAAGGGCTTCAAGTGGTCCTTTGGGCTTCTCAACTCCTTGCTGTTATTATTTAAAAGCATAAAATAAGAACAGAAGTTCTCTTAGTACAATCCCAAGGACAGAGAAGCGCACAGACTCATCAATGACCATACCTTTCCAAGTGCCCAATCAGCTGAATCAAAGTATGCACGTTCATGATCCTGACATCGAGTTAACGAACTTAGCATGGAAATCATCATATATGCCAGAATTTCTGCCAAGACTTGACAAAAACACATAATCAGAAATCACCTTTGAAATGAGTGGTGGTTTTTTAGGCACAATCCCTCCATATTTTTTCTTTATAGCTTCCTGCTAGAGGAAATGCAAAGGAAAGTGTTTTGCAATAATTAGAAATCTTGTAATGGAATTCCTCCGGGCATGGAGTTCTAGGTCTTCAGAAAATAACATGCATTCAAGTCAGGATGTGATCAGAACCTCTTCTTGAGACGATGGCATGGAATTCTTATCATTGGGGGTGTTTCCGTCTACCTGCCCTTGCTCTTTGACGTCCTCCATGCCTGACATAGCCTTTCCACAGCACCCAACTGAAGGACAGCCGCAACCGTATATCAGCTGTTTTCACAAGCATCTCAGTGGTATTGAAAAACCATAACATATGCTATGGGGTAACGGAAATAGAACTTTTCCAATTACCTTAAGAAAATAACTATAGACAACTGCACAAATATGGCAACTATAGATAGCAATCCTTCTATATGTGCATTTTGAAGCGGCATGAAAAAGAAGATAATTATCATTTCCAGAAGTCATTGGGAATTAAATATAAACACCAGTATGTCTAACAGGAAGTTAAAATAAAAGGGAAATACTAGGTAGCAACATACAGGCGGCAACAAAGTGATATGAGTTGTTAGATGATTGAAATTTGAAAAAATAAAAAAACAGATAAGCTGTTCGATGCCGTTAGATGAACTGCGTGGCTACTTTGTTACTATCTTAAGTTAAGTTGCGTAGTGAAGCTCAAATAAAAAAGCATCGAAGATCTGTGAAAGAATAAACACCAGACAGATCCATCAAAGCAGACGCAATACATCCCACAATCATTTACCGATTAGAGGGCACGTCATCATAATCCTATGAAATCTCCAGAGAATTATTCTTTCTTTGAGTTAAATTATTCTTGCAATCTTTCCACATTCTTCTCGCTAAGCAAAGGAAGAAATTCATCCCAAAAACTAGGTTTAGGAATGATCCAACCAAATTTCCAATTACCAAATATTCTACTACCCCTTTGAAGGAAGAATTATGAGAAAGACTTGACTTAAACTTCAAAGTTACAAGGAGCTAAATGCAAAGTACTCAATATACCACCAAAAAAAAAGGTTACCACCAAAAATTAAATCCCAGTCTAAAAAAACAAAAAAAATTATCAAAAATCAACAATTAGCTTCCATCAGGTAATCAGCTTACATACACGCACCCAGCATTTCTCGGCAACTTTAATCATTGAATTTTTTTTTTTTTTGTTCAGATATTTTATTAGTTCAGCAAGAATTACAGGAAACTATTAGCTAAAAAAAAAATTCGAAAAGAAATACATGGAATTCTTATTTCAGGAAATGCTAAAAATAAAAACATACAAAATGCAACGATCAATAATATTTTACAAAGAATTTCGAAAGAATCGTTTCAAAATTTTTCAAAGGATCCTCAAAATCCTGAGTTTCGTACCTTGGATCGAGGGAGCTAATGCTGGAGATCGGAGTTTAGAGAGAGAGAGAGAGAGAGAGAGTGGGACAGAGAGAGAAAGATAAAGAGAGAGAGGGAGCAGTTGCATTTTAGAAGATGGGTGTCGGAGCGAGAAATTATCGGGTGCTACGGGGTGTATTGTAGACGTAAAGGCCACTTTTTTATTTATTCATTTATATATATTTTTTAATTTTTGGTATTTCTTGTGGGCGTATGGACCCCGCCCTTAAGTTGGGCTTAGTTCTACCCAAAAAAAACAATCTAGGAAGTATTACTATATGTTGGTATAAGTAATAAATAGGTCGGTTCTTTTTAAAAAAAATTTTAAATTTAAGTTTTATATATAGAGAAAATGAACACTGAGAGAGGTGAAATGAATACTGAGAAAGGTTTGTCTCTCATTATAAGTCCATTCAGCTAGACTCTAGATTAATCAGAATTCAATACAACTTTTGAAAATTAGAAGCTCTCACACCAAAAAAAAAAAAAAAAATCTGGGAAGCCATTGTTTTTCACTGCTGTTTGCCCTGTTGTGGACCAAGTTTATCCAAGAATTTCTGCGTGCTCTCTCAGCTAATAACTCTCTCCATCACCATAAATCCTACATCATTTTTTCATGATTACATCATTTTAAAGGTCTAAAATCTTAATCTTAAATTTTGAGAGTTAGTATGGACTCAAAAGTACAACAACAAAACCTTAATCTTATGGCCTATTTAAAAATGCTGTCAATTTTTTATTTCTATTTTTTATTTTTTATTTTTATATTTTTGCTGTTGCTGAATTTTTGTATTTATTACTGTCCATTTTTATTTTTTTTATAAGAATAAAAAACTATATAGAAAAAAGATAGTGAAAGAAATGGTAAAAAGAGTGTGAATATAGAGAGAAAAATGGGAGAGAGAGAGAGGGTAAGAGGGAATGAGCATAGAGAATGGTAGAGAAAGAAAAAGGAGAGAGAAAGATAATAGAAAGAGAATGAGTAGAAAGAATGACAGAAAGAGAAATAGTAGAAAAAGAATGAGTAAACAGAATAGTAGAGAGAGAAAAATGAGAGAGAGAGACAGAATAGAGAGAGAATGACAGAGAGAGAGAAGAGAGAGAGCGGGTAGAGAAAGAATACGTAAAGAGAATGATAGAGAGAGAGAAAAATAAAAGAGAGAGGGTAGAAAGAGAATGAGTAGAGAGACTGGTAAAACAAGAAAAGTGGAGAGAGAATGAGTAGAGAAAATAGTAGAGAGAGAAAAAGGAGAGAGAGAGGGTAGAGAGAGAATGATAGAGTAAGAAAAAGGAGAGAGATGTGGGTAGACAGAGAATGGTTGAGAGAAAAAAAAGAGAGAGAGAGGACAGAGAGACAATGAATAGAGAGAATGGTAGAGCAAGAAAAGTGAGAGAAAATGGTAGAGAGAGAATGAGTAGAGAGAATAGTTGAGGGAAAAAAAGAAGAGAGAGAGTGGGTTGAGAGAGAATCAATAGAGAGAATGGTAGAAAGAGAAAAAGGAGAGAGATGATAGAGAAAGAATGAGTAGAGAGAGAAAAATAAGAGAGAGGATAGAGAGAGAATGATAGAGATAAAAAAAGGAGAGAGAGGGTAGAGGGAGAAAAAAATATAGAGGGATACAGAGAGAATGAGTAAAGAGAGATATGATAGATAAATTGGATAGAGAGAAAAAATTTTTTGAGAGAAATTATAGAAAAGAAAGCGAAAAATAAAATAGGAAAACTAATTTATTGTTTTCCTAATTTTATTTTTTTTTTTGAAAAACATTTTAACTTTTCAATAAAAAAACACAAAACAAAATTAATATCAAACATTTTTTTTGCTTTTTTTTTAAATAAATGAAAAATAAGAAACAAAATCGTTATCAAACGGGATCCTAAATTTTCAATTAAATTTTGGAATTGTAATTTTGTTGTTGTTATATCTCCAAGTACTTATAAAACAGGCGGCACAAGGAAGCAAAAGAAGGACTAAATGGCGTCTGTGATTTGTGTTTGTTACGTGAGAAAAATATTTTAGCAGAAAGGTATAGTCAGACCTAATGCATTTACAGATTAATTAACCATCATTCTATGCTAATGTATGCTGCTAATATCGTTCTTTCTATGGAGATTTTCAGACTATAAATGACCATTCGGACATCTGTGTCTTGCATGTAGCCCTTTTTTTCTTTTTTCTTCACGAATCATGATGATGTGGAACTCGCTGCAGCATGAAATTCCAGCCTGATCATCTGATGCAAGGATTTGTTTGTGCTACAAGCAAGTCAACGCGACTATGGTATCAAGATGTGACAGCTTCTCTTCAGCATGGCATTGAACTTGCAGATACTGATCTTTAATTCCCTTTCTGTACACCTTTCCAACGTTTTGTGAGGGTGGGACAAGCAATCAACGGACAAGAACGTAACGTGGTCGAAGCTGCAGTTGTGGCAACTCAGTTTCTTCATCAGATACAGCAAGGGAGAAATCAGGATTCTGCTGCATAGGAACAAAGAACAATCATTTCATGGCCTAGTATTTATGAAGAGGATCTAACAAAATAGAAGAATTCATTCTGCGTGAGCAATATGCGGTTGATGACACAAAGATCTTCATTGTCAAATTGATGTCAGTACTAAAAAAGGGAGCAAAAATTACAAGCATCCCAGAAACGGTTCAAGAAAGTTCTCGGGGACTTATGACGTGCAGGACCTTATTTCTAGAAGTTAGCTAGAGTAAACGCAAAAGCCTTAACAGACCTGCCGGCGGCGGTGACGCTGGAAGGCAGTGAATGCTTTAACCATGACATAAATAGGCAGAAGTATCCCAACTGTTCTCAACACCGAGAGCTGCAACAAAATGCATAATTCTTGAACGTTTACACCAATTCATATAGAGATCACAATATCTACAAGGAAAAGAAAAAAAGGCAAGGTAGCACTTACCATAAGCAATGTCAATGAGTAATCTCCAGCTCCGCTGATTATGATTGGAAGGGTATGGCGCAGGACCAGCAGAACCATAAACTGCAAATTCACATGACAGAGAACAACTTTACGGTGAGAAAATTAGGATCTAATCATAATTTAATGATTTATATTATGAAGCAAAATTTAATGATAGAAGTATGTGGGGCATCATACGCATACGCACAGAATATAAACTTGCAGAGTAGATGTTTCAGCCCTTACGTTTGACTAATAATTACTGAAGAAACTATTACTTGGTCAAGTAAGATAAAATGGTTTTTGCCAATAACTTGGAGATACTAAAGCACTTCACAATTTTATTACATAGACCATCTAGAAGTCAAGATATTCTGAGGAGGAAAAGGGATAACATAGGAAAAACTCATATCGATCCATCTCCACCAGCTCTAACAATAAAATCTTCAGCAAGATATACATTGAAGGTAAGGAAAGGGCTAAAGAGTACCCGCCTTTTACCCCATCACATGGATCTCCCAGCAATAAATCAAAGCCACAAAAACCAAGGATCTATCTTGCAATTATGTTGGTCACTAATTAAAGAATGCATATGGTGTTATGAAGTTCTAATTAGGTCACCATATGTATCACACAATCGCACACATGCACATGCACACGCACACATGTATAGAGCAAGAGAGAGACAGAGATAGAGAGAGATGTACAATAATGGCAACAATACGGCAGCATATAAGGCTTCTAGGTGAGGGAGCAGAGTAGTCGTCAAAGTTGGAGTCCAGGTACTCTTGGTCAGTGCTAACCAAATCCATAAATTGATGATTATGTAGGTCCCTTCTGGGTATCTCCCAGTTTCCTCTAAAATCAATATGCCAAACAAAAGCATTCAAAAAGAAACCAATGCACTAGTAACAGTATTGAAAAATTAAGGCTACATAGTGAAGCGTGCAACCTGAAGTTCACTGAAATACCACCATAATGGAAGAGAGGAGGGGGTGCTGTGTAATCAGGCTTAAAATGCTGCAATTGAAAGTTGCTTGTTAAAAAGCAAAATTCTTATTTCTTAAAATTTCTTTCCCATCTCTCTATATTTCTTGACACAAGTACACAAAAAAATCATGTATAATATTATGGTACACCTGGCGGCATATCTCACAGATAGTGTTGCCCTTCTCATTGCACCACCTCTGGACACAGTTCCGGTGAGCATACTGTAACCCAAACGAAAACAATTTGTTACCCCTTCAGATAATCTAAAAATTGGCACCACACCTAGATTTGCAAATTAGAAGGCAGAATAAGAACTACAGCTGCTATCATTGACCCTTTCGAGTGGCTGCTTAAGCTCAACTAAGAATCAGAATTTTGACATGTTCACACGTACAGCATGCAGGAGTGCTGTACATTGGGTACATTTCATGAAAACTACAAATTTTGAGGAATAATTTACAAAACGAAACAAATAACCCATGATGAAGAAGTTCACAGGAGATAATATTTGCAATAGTTGACAATCCCGAAAACAAAAAAAATGTATTTTCTTTCACTAGGATGTATAGCTGTTATTAAGACCTGAAGCATTTGGAATTGCAGCTGATCATCAGACGATCATAATAACCTCTAGAAGTAAAGAGAACAAGCCAACTATTTTGACTCTTAAAATGCAACACTCAGATTTCCAAACTATAACCGAGCTCTCCATAAACTAAATCAGGACTGACCTTCAAGCTCCCACTACAAGAACATGGTACCTCCATATTTGTGTCTTCATCCTCTTCGTGGCAAATCCTACACTCCACCATTTTCATTGGAGACGACTTGAAATCTATGTCCACACTATTGTATGAAATTGCAGAGGTAATACTTTTGCTTGTTGAGGGCGGAGTGGCTGGATACAAGTGCCTTTGGTTTTGAATAGCCGCTTCAAGGGTGGACTCAGTTATCAACTGATTCACCAGCAACACAAAATGATCACCCATCCTTCAAGTTGCAGGATGGTAAGGTTTTAGGAAAAAAATTCACAAAGCAAAACATCTATTGAAAACCAAAGTCAGCTGGCAATTTTTCCTCCGCCGAGTCCAAAAATCTAGGCCCCTCTACTGTTTCTGCAATACAAAACAAACTTTCAAATAGGGAAACATTAAGCATAAAAAATAACCAAAAAAAAAAAAAAAAAAACATTAACCGTGACGTAATGTATTTGCACTATCTTGAATCCCCTCCCAATATTTTCCTTGGATTTTTTATGCTTCGTTTCTTCAAGGACAAACAAATAAAAAAAAAAACATTTTATTTACTTCCCGTTTATAAATGTTTTCTCAAACAGGTTGAACAGGATTAGACTACTAAGAACCCATAGCACAAGTAAACAGATACAGTTGAATGGCAAATGTTGACAAGGAGTAAAAACCCAGATCAAAACGAAAGAAAAGAAAAAATGAAGTTATGTAGAACTTAAAAAAAAAAAAAAACCAGAGTCTATATAAATAAAGGCACCGTTTTTGCAACAGGAAAACTATGACGGAATTTCTGTCAAACTGGAAAAATCGCAGAAAGCAAAAACCCAAACAAATAATTAAAAACAAGAGATTTCACAATGCATACAAAAAATAACCCACATTGCAAACATTAGTCATTGACTGAATACACAGGAGAAAGAAAAACAGAGAGACAGAGAGAGAGGGGGGAAAACAATATAAACCCATGTTAAAAAGGAGAAGACCCAGAAGCAAAAAAGTGACCCAAAGACAAATAGCTTTAAAGATGGAAGGGGAGAAACATGGAAAGCCATGACCTTGCGGATGAATGCACGCACTCACCCCCCCAATACCCAAAGCACACGACATTGTTGACCAGTGCAATAAAGATCAAAACTTTAACATTTAATGTTTGTTGTAAGGGATAGAGAAAGGGAGAAAAAAGAAGGAAAAGAGACTTGCCATTGTAGGAATGGGATTTGTCTGCAAGAGAAGAAAGTAACAATGGTTCCTTTGTTTCCCTTTCTTCCTTGCGTTTGTTTCTTGAGAGTTGAAACCAAAGCAAGAGATTGAGTGTTGCCGTTTAAGACCTCAATGCAAACTTCAAATAAAAAATAAAATAAAAGCTACGCATCTGTATACGTGTGTGGGTGTTCGTATAATTATTTTTATATAAATTTTTGTCATGTCCGACCGTGACCTGATAATAAAACTAATAAAATGCTTTAGTGGCGTAGGCTAATTGAGATCAATGCGGAGCTAACGTGTGGATAAAATAATATGAGTTTGTAGAATTATTAAATTTAGAAAAATAAAAAAAAAATAAAATATTATATACTTATAAATGAATTACGTGTTCATCATGCTTCTTAACTTATATTTACGTAATTATGCTCTAAATGTAACCTGAGTGTAAATATAAAAATGCTTTCTCACAAAATAAGGAACATGTTAATCAAATTGATAAGAGGCTGAAATATTATAATTTTCTATTACATTTCAATTTTGTGTAATTATGCACTATATTTAAAAAAAATGAACCTCCACTCATATTGGTTTGTTTATCATTATTTAAATTAATAATAACTTTTTTATTGTAAAAGAGGCCGAAAGATTTAAAAAAAAAAAAGTCACTAAATCTCAAATACAAAATTAAAAATTTTTTATATAATATTCTAACTAATTGTATTAGAAATGAGAGATAATAATAACTACTATTAAGCTTACTATACTATTATATGGAAAGATCAGCATTTTAGAATTAAGATAGCAGCATGGCTCATAAAAGTAAGAGGCCATCGTGAAGGTTATTATATAAAAATTTTGGCATCTAAAGCTTTTTTGAATTTTTACTGAAAGTAAGCTTATGCGAAAATGCGCATTGCACTTTGGAAGGGCTTCAAGCGAATTTTTAGCCTTTTTTGTTTTTGTGTGTGTGTGTGTGTGTGTGTGTGTGCATGGCCAACACCGAACAGAAAGTGGCAAAAGTGGCAGGAGGCAAAAAGTGGCGAAATAAAATCATCTTGATTTTCTCGTTATTTCGGCCGCATGAATGAGGATGGATGGGTACTGATAGGATGTTCGCTTGTGTCATGTTCTGGGGGCCACGTTTAGATCATAGACGCAGATCCTGGAACCTAGATCATCATCAAGCACCACAAATTTTGCAAGGTAATGGATCCTCTTGGGACCAATGTGATGGGAGATTTTGGGCTGCCTTATAATAAAAATGCAGTTCAAGATCAACGAATAAGGCTCCTCCGTTGCTCAATATTCGTGGGCCATCAAAGAATCATCGAGTTGAAAGAAACCATGATGATTGATTACTCTTTAAAAGAAAGCCATCGCCATCGAAGTCTCGCGCATGCAGTCTTGTTTTGTTTTGTTTATTAGAAAGTTGACACCCAATAAAGCACAGATACGGCTGAAATAGAAAATGTTATGTTAGATATGAGTTTAATATGAATATGCGACAGATATACGATAAATATACAGTAAATATATGTTGAAGATAGTTAGAAGTGTCTGCTAAAAAAGATTTTTTGAAAAAAATGTGAACACACTTATCAGACGCAAAAAGTACAAGTATCCGATACGCTACGAATATGTCTAAATATTTTTATAATTATTTTTAACAAATTAAAAAAAAATTAAAAATTATAATTTAATATTATTACTTATTAATGGCTTCTAAAATGTTCGAATTCCAATTTATTTTTAATTTTAATAAAAAAATTGAATTGATTATAAATTTTATATCTCTATTTGATATTCCAAAACAAAGAATAAAAGATCTTATGATATACTTTTTAAATAAAAAATCTTTAAAACTTATAATAACTATATTAATATATTTATAGGTGATTTCAAGTGAATAAAATTTATAAAATTGCTCAAAAATATATATATGATGTACAAAAATTTTATAAACTCAAATATATATATAGTTGTGTCCAAACTATATCTATGTCCTAATATTTTTAAAGTTAGTGTGTCGTCGTATCTGTATTTTGTCGTATTTATGTCGTTGTGTTTGTGTCTGTACTTCATAGTTGATAACTAAACACTGCCTTAGAGGTCAGTTTTGTTTATTTAAAGAGTGATAATAGGTGATTTTATATAAATAGTAATAATTAGTTATATAATTTTTTTTAATGTTTCAGATAATTTATTATTTTTTTGATGAATTCACTCCTCCAACAACATATCATTTTATAATAGGGAATCATGGACATGTTGGATTTAAAGTCGTGCACTTGTTAAACACACGTCAGATATAGACACCCGTCGATCGTCTAACAAAAAAGTATCCTGAAAAAAATCAAATACAGCTCGGATACACTAAAAACATGCTTCATATACACAAAAGACACATCTAAAAAATTTAAAAAAAAAAAAGAGAGAGAAAAAATGACATGTCAACCAGCCATCTCTCATGGCCCAAAAACCAACCTTTTTTTGTTTTTTAAGTGGAAGGGGAGAGGGAAGATTTGAATTTTTTTTTTTTCAAGTATATGCTTTTTAGTATTAATATTTAGTATATATTATGAGATTTTAGATATATTTAAAAAATTTATTTTATGAAATTTATTTTAACAACAAAAATTAAATATAATCTAAAGTTTAGATTATAATTTATATTATATTTTAATTAATAATAATTATTTAGATTTACATATGTATATAAACGTGTATATATATATATATATATATATATATATATATATATATATATATATATATATATATATATATATAGCTACTACTTAAATTAAGCCTCCAAATCTTTTACCTTACTGGAAAGTTATTGCAGTTGATTACTGGAAGGAGCACTTGTCTCCTATTGAAAGGTGGGAGTCGAGCCCGCTCTCAATTCTCCCATCTCCGACTTCTATAGCTCTTTGAACGTCTTTGTTGTTTGAAAGCTGATCTCGTGTTTGGATCTCAAATTTTTGAATCTCACCCTTTTGTTCTTCATTCTCATTTTTCTATGCATTTTGCTGAAATTTTCAGGTTTCATTGCTCAAAAATCTAGGTTTGTCGATTTTGTTGTTAAGATTGAAGGTGATTTTTGTCTTTCTTGGCTTGAAAAAACCAGATTTCAGTCTTGCTTCATTAACATTTTTGGAACTGCTATTGCTGCAACTTCTAGGGTATGCGCAGACCGATTTGGATTAGTTTGATTTTTATATTCAAATTATACTGTTAGTTACAAATTGAAAATTCTAAAAATCATTCTGTAAACCAACATAATAACGAAATCAATTAAACTATTTTGTTAATTTGGTCAATTTGGTAGTTTAAACCATGTTATGGGAATGAATAAAATTTTGATTAGAGGGTTAAAGTTTCACGTCATAGTATATGATATCTTTCACTATTGTCTTTCAAGATGATGATCTTTTTAACATTAGAAACATAAAATAAAAAATTAGACTGCTTAGAATAGTTGATTTATTGATATTATGCCAAGAAAAAGACTAGAAGTTCGACTCTCTCATTTTCCAAATTTTCTCTCATCTAATTGTAATATAGATTTTATCCTTCTTTAGGAGAAAAAAAATAAAATTAAATAAAATTAATTTGCCTCGTTATAAAGCCAACAAAAAAAAAAAAAGTATATAGCAAAGCAATCTAGTAGAAGAAATCAACCATAAAAATAATCAATCAAGAATTCAGGTCAATCGCTTGACAAAAGAAATTGCGTGCCAATTTATATTTATTAAGAATGAAAAGACAACATATAGATTGAGAAGAGAAAGAATAAGAGTTGTAGAGAGTTATTTTTTAGGATTACCAATTAGTTTGTTTCTAGAGTATTTTGTGTCATAAGTGTATTGGATTGAATGTCAAGGGATTGTAGAAATGGTTGAGTTTTTTCAACTGGTTCATGTCTTTGCAAGATATAGTTTTGGGCTAAAATGATGGACATGATGGTGTTGTGCCGCGTCGAACATGTGTCGGACATCATATGGATACGTGTTTGATAAGTTAAAAATGTGTCTATCAAGAAAATTCAAATAAAAGTTTGAACACAATTTGAACACATTAAAGACACGTCTAAGACACGTCGAACATACTTTTTTGAAAAAAAAAAATTACCAAAAAAAAAGAGAGGGGGAAGTTATTTTTTATGTTTAAGTATTGTATTCTCATGTATTTGTGTACATTATGTGATTTATTTTTTAATTTTAATAATAAAAATTAAACTTAATTAGAATTAATGTTGCGCCTACAAACAAAAATTTATATTATGTATTTATTTTGTCAATAACATCATAATCAGTATCAACTAACAATACATATTTTAAATAATAATACTTACTTGAATTTTATGTGTTTGTGTATGTCCAATATATATATATATACATAGTTGTGTATATATTGTATTTATTTTCTAATTTTTTTTAAAATTGACGTGTCGATATATTCGTGTCTGTATAATTTCAGTTTTGGGCTTAGTAATATAGGAAAATCGATATGTTTTTTGAATTCTAAAACTGTGATCAAACCATTAAATGTTCATACCCAATCTCTTTGCATCAATTTTAACGATTTTGGTTTGATTTTGATTGGATTGATCATTTTAGACAGTGAGGCTGTTTTATGTACACCCCTGGGTGCCGCTATTTGCCTTTTGTACTATCAATTTGTTGCTTTGACTCTCTAATGGCATGTTTGAATTTAAAATAGAGTGTAAAATAATATTGTGAGAGAGAAATAAAATATAAGAAAATGGTTTTCTTATTAGTTATGACATAAGTTTTTGAAAGTATGGTTTTTTGCTCATATATCATAAGAAAGTAGATAAAAGAAAATCGAAATTTATAAAATAATAATTATGTCTTTATGTAAAAACTTACTTATGATTTGAAGACTTTTTTAGTACATGACATTGAAAAGAAAACTGTTTACAAATCTAAAATATCATATTATAAATGATTAAAAAAGCGTTATGTAAAATAAATTTATAAACTCTTCTATTTTACGCTGGAATATTTATGAAAGTATAGTTTTTTCATGATTGAGAGCTGTAGTAAGGTCTTATAAACATTAAATTTATGTCAACTACATGTTTATTATACGTCAAACTCAAATTTGTTACATATTAATTTTAATTTTTATGTACATAATACTTAATGAAATTACATATTAAAATTAATTATTAAACACATAACACATATTAAAAAAAAATTAAAAAGTTAGTAGAACTCATCAAATGACCTCTCACCCTGTGCCTCCGATCTCCTACCCATCCGACCAACCACGTCCGACGAACATTTCTGGACTTTAAAGGGCCAAAAAGCCCCTGGTTGCTCTATCTAAGTCCATTAAGTATATTTATGTTTTAACTTAAAAAAATAAAAAAAAAAGTCTTTGAACAAATTTTTTGATAAAATTCTCCGAAATAAAATAGACAGAGTAATCAGCATTAAAAAAGGGCATCTATCTGTCACATCCATCTTTCTCCCTTCCTCTTTCACATTCAGTCAAGGTTGTCAGAACCAGAAACATTAGTGGGTCAAGATTCAACCGGTTCAACCGGTCAAATCGGTGGTTGAACCGGTATTTAATAATATATATATATATTTATAAATGTAATTAAAAGAATAATATTTATAAATAATGATTAAATATTCATTTTTTTAGTTTTAAAGATTAAATTGAAAAATTTAATTAAGTTTTGGACTAAATTGAAATTTTAAATATAGTTAAAGGTCAAATTATAATTTAAGTAAACAATGGGGTCAAATTATAATTTATAAATTTTTGGTTCAATTCTAAACCGGTCCGATTTTTGACCGGTTTTGACCGGTCCGGTCAGGCCTCCCTTTTTATGCCTAAACCGGACCGGACCTAAGACCGGTCACCGGTCCAACCGGTTGAACCGGCCTGTCCGGTCCAATTTTGATTACACTGCATTCAGTATAGTCTGTGTCAGTTCTCAAAAACAAAAAAATATAAATAAATAAATAAAAAAAAAAATATATATATATATATATATATATATATATAATCTGTGTCAAAAAAAAAATATGAGTCCTGAAACAGTATCAGTGGACATAAAATCTCAGTTAAGCAATTCATAAATGGCTTTCCTTACTTAAAAACTCCCTCAAAATTAACTGTGATGCTTCTTTTGATATTAAGTCTCGAATAATAAGAATTACAGCTGTCATAAGAGACTCTCTCTTGATAGGAAAAGTAACAATCAAACATGCCAGCTCAGCTCTTATGATCGAAGCAATGTCTCTTGGAGTAGCAGTTAAATTTTTGACTGGCCAGTTGGAACTAATTTTCACGTGAATCTTGCTTGGCTTGCCATCTTGCTCCCATAAGACATTCAACAATTCAGCGCGTCGAATCAACAAGTTAAATTACTGTCAAACTTTCCTTAAAAAATAATAATAATGTCAAACTATTATTTTTTAGAAGTTGAAATAGAATTGTAAACTATAGAAAGTAATAGTATAATAAAAGTTTAGTATATTTTTTGGCTGTATTGATATGAATTTGAATTTTTTTATTATATCAGTTCTCTAATAAAAGGAGATTTATGTCAATATAATGTTAAATTTTAAATTTATTAATATTATAATTAAATTTAATAGTATTTCGATAATAAATTTTTTAGTTGACATTCTTAAACGAAGTTACAAAGTATTGGTCGGGTATGAAAAAAAAAAAAAAAAAACTTGGCACACGGCATGTGTTTCTATGGAATCTTTCCAGGGAATCGCTTAAATGCACATGGCTGTAGGTATTACACAAGAAACCAACCATATGGAATTATAATTTTGTGCTTTCCAATCAATCAATATCAACTAGGAGAGAAGTTGGAAGCAATGATCTCAGCCAAAAATACGCATGAAATGGAACATTGAAGATATCTACCTACCAGTCTTATCCGTGGACCTCTTTAATGGACCATGGAATAATCATGCTTATAAAAACCCAATATCAAACAAAGTTCTGCCACCAAATTCTGGCATAGTTACTTTTTACTTTTATGTAAATTGCGAGAGCAATATTCGTATGTTAGCAGTGGACTGTAACTTTCTTCTGAAAAGTCGGGAATCAGATGTATAACTTGTTGGCCAATTCAGCCAGCCTCTGAAGTTTCTTAAAGGGATATCAAAATTTAAGATTTCTATTTTAAAGATTTTGGAAATAGAGAGTGTGAAATTTATGAATTGAAGAATTATTTTTATTAAATAATTTATCATCTATTGAGCCCTCTTATTAAAAAAAAGACAAAACAAAACAAAAAATCGGCCGGAGAAAATATTGCAGAAGTAATGCCCACTAGGTGATAAAGGGATAATAACATCAGTATTTGCAGCAACAGCTGAAAAAATCATTTCACAGGAAAAACCAATAAGTCAGTGTGTATTTTTATCGAATTTAGGCCTACACATATGTGGAAAAAGGACAGCCATAATTCCATGAGAACATGTCATAGCAACAAGTGACTCGTTTTGCTCTGATTCTGCAGCTCCCAGAAAAATTTTTTCTTGGATTCTCCGAAGCAAATTATTGACAGATTTTGATGTTTTCTTGAAGCCCAATTCCTGTTTTCCTTTTCTCTTGGTGAATTGGGTAGCTTCTGCACCTTTGCAATCCTAGCAATGCACATCAAGACAATGAGATTATTCTTCTGATGCTATGTTAATTTGGAAGGTTCTGTCATATGAGGTATAATTCCACCTGATCTGTAAGAAACCACCCTTCTGCTAATTACAAAAATCAAAACCATCAAGTTATTAGCTTTGCATTTCATAGTTTGTTTGGTTGATGCAAAGAAAGTTTTAGACAAACCTTAGATATATGAAAGCAGCAGCTCCATGTAGACAACTGTGTACAATGAAAAAGTGATCACAGCAGAGACATGCTGCCAGAAGATAAGCGCCGAAGCCTCTCTAACCGCGTAACCTCTCAAGCTCGCGACTGCTACCAATAAAATGGCACTCGGTGTTGTGTATTGCAGCAACAGCACAAACCGGTACAACAGGTCTCCGACGATTAAAAAATGCCATTTATCAGCCAAATAGACAATCCCAATCCCAATTGCAGGAAGCACCAAGAGCCTTGCAACAATGATCCCAATTGTGGTTCGAAGTCCGAGTCTGGATTCATTTGGACCCTCAGCAAGCATTCCTCCTAGAACAAGCATAACTGAGGGCACCATTGCTTCGGATAGAATGCTTAAACTGTCTGTGAGGAAATCAAGCGGTGAATTGCTGCCATAAACAAAGGTTTTGAGTGCAGGAATCACTCCAATGATGATAGCCAACAAAGAAGCAATTGTTGGTGGCTGAAGAATGTGTTGAATTGGTGTTCTTTCAGCCACCACTCTAATCTTTCTAACCATCCTGGGCTCCGCCAAGCATCTAATCGACTTGGGACTATTTTGACCGCCTTCCTCTCCATTCTCCTCGATCAACTCCGGATCAGGAACATTGGATTGTGATACTCCAGATATGCTATTGAAAAGCCTTCCAATGAAAGGCGTCTTGCTATGTTCAGTTTCTTGATCTTCCACTCCTGGCCACTCAGCTTCCACAAGCAGTGGCCTACTGATGTCAAGAGGCACTTCCTCAATCTCCCCCTCCTCTTCATCAACAATCTCGTAAGACTCGAGTGGCGGCTCCATCATGTGGTAAACGAGTGTGTATACAAGAATAACGGAGACCCATTGTGAAAAGGATACATATGCAACACCATTGGCTTTGCAGTCTGAACCAAAAGGATTGGTATTGTGACATACTGATCCAATCACTGCCAATGCTATGTTGCCAGTGTTTCCGAATCCGGTGAAGATGACCGTGAAACGAAAATATTCTTTCGGTGGCCGGCATATTAATGCCACTAACCACCCCAGTATGCATCCAATTGCAGTACTAATGAGAACATTTACTGGAATGAACCACCAGTGAATAATTTTCTGGAGAGTTATGGATGGACCAAGGTTAGTGAATATCAAGCAAGGCAAGAACAGGACAAAAACAAGCTTGCTGAGGATCTTGTAAGTAGCTTTAGGAACAAGTTGGACTCTTGGGTGGGCAACGATCACACCAAACAGAGTAAGGGTTATAAGCTTCAACAGGGGCAATACGGCAGCCAATGCATTTTTTCCTACAGATGATAAACCTCCATGATCCAATAAACCTATTTGATTGGAGTCCATTTTATCTAACTTTTGTGTTGAAGTGCCAAAAGGGTAGCTCTGAAGAAGTTCACAGACTCCAAAATCAAAAGCCACTTTCGGATTGAATTGGAGTTCCAGCTCCAAACCAGCCTTTCAAGCAGAAGCGAACTATAGAAAGTCTTAGCACAAAAGGGTAATAATATTCATAACCTTTTCAACCCATAGACCCATGAACATAAGAAAAAACCAAAAATGCCCCGTGCGGGGTTTTACTGTGATCGAATAATGGCGAAAAGAAGACCAAAAAGAGCTTAATCATTTATGGGCAATCTTTTGGTTGCAGAAATGAATCAAGACAAACTAATAAGCTATACTTTAATTGTTTTGGACTCATATTCAAGATTAAAAATCTCAAATGTAAATCTTATTTTGAGTCAATTAATAAAAAGAAAAAAAAGAAATGAATCAAAGAATATAGAGCAAACGAAGTCCACAAACGTTTGTGATGTTCATGCCGACCAAGTGATGGACATACGATCAACTGCCCGATAGTGATTCATTTTTCTCGTAAATTAAATGCCTTTCTCACAGCTTAATGTGGACAGATTGAGATGCCGAGTTTGGTTGCACAAGTGTCAGAAAAAATCATTGAATATCTGTGCCAGCTGGATCCACGTGACAATCATGATTTGCTGATGTATCAAAAAGAACAAGTTTATAAAGAAAAAGGAGATAAGAGTTAAGGCATGACAAAAACAAAAGTTAGATAATTATAGCAAAATTTTGATTAAGTGATGTGAATAGTAGGATATACTATATATCTTAGACTACACAAACTCTTACAAATGGTATGAAATTAAAAAATAAAATAAAAATAAATAAAAAAAGAGTCCAAATCGTATAAATCAACAATGAAATGTTTTTGAGAGCATGGGTCCAAATCGGGACAGAATCATAAAATGATACGTTTTTGCATACCTTTCTTTTGATTGTACAAAAGGTCAATTGCCGTTATTAGCAGAAATCAACTTTTTATGATCGAAAAAAATATATATATATATTACAAGTATTGTTATCATACTCGTAGATTATTATTAAAAATTATTTATTAATATTCTCATTTAACTTTTTCATAAAAATGATCTAATATTAAAATATGATTAAATTTGAGTGAATTTCTCTAAATTTTAACTATTAAATTTGAAACTCAATATTATGTTGATGCTTAAATACTTTTTTTTATTGGTATAAATCAAAGCACTAATAAAAAAGTTTCATGGACATGTGCTAGGTCCATAATTTAGTGTGACTAAAGAAAGATTTGCTAAAATTGATCTGCACAGAACCTGCTTAATGCAAAACAATTATGCTGACATCAATTATTCTCTGCATTGTGTCGATAATTCTTTATGAATTTGAGCTGACATATTCACAATTATTAAGACAGGCATCTTATATTTTAAATTGCGTTGTAGTGGGGTATACCAGTTTGATTTTTCGTGGCTGGTTATACAGAACAAGCAACCATTAGACTTTTCTTCATGTGGCATGAAAATGACATCATTCACAAAGTGTATTTTTCTTTCTTTTGGCCGGAGACGATGGTGTCTCTTGAGTCCGTTTCAATCCTCCTTGCACGTTTGTTTCCTGAGCTATGGGCCTGTGTCGGATCGATCTTTCTACTACAAGATTACTGTAAGATTTTTGAATTAACTTAAGCCTGTCGTGAACTCTGTTATATATTTATATTTGTATAACTTAAGTGGTCTTATAAAATTTTGGTGGGCTTCTTTTTTAGATTAGCCCTCTTTTTACATAGTTTTCCTTTGATAAAAAAATAATAATAATAATAAATAACTTAAGCTACATTTCCGTCCAAAAAACTCGGTTTGGTTCCGAAGACTAACCAAACTCCCAACGAATTTGCAGGTTTCCACTTTCCAGCTTAGTGCGGGCCGACAACGCAATAATCATCATTTTAGCCGCGTGGCTGAATGGACACGTTGCTTGCTGCTCGCCATTCGTGAGGTCCACTCGAAGGTTGGTGGAGGCTGGCTATATCAATAAAGAGTAGACATGTCAAATTCCTCGTACTGTGTTAGGCACGATTCTTTTTTTTGTAAGTTCAAATATTTTGTGTTGTGTTAAAATACGGTTTATTTGTCTTTCGTATTGTACTTAAAAAATTTAGGCAACAAATCCGACATAATCTAAAAGCCTCGGTATTATGGGTTTGTGCTGTATTGTGTTTAAGCCCTGTGTTGTGCCGTACCTAAGCAGTTCCTCATGCGGGATAAACACTTTTTTGGTCCTAAACCTTTAAGTTTTTTTACGTTTAAGTCCTAAACCTTTTTAACATTTCATTTGAGTCCTAAACCTTTTGATTTTTTACTACATCAGTCCTTTAAGTTACAAAAAGTAGTCAATCTATTAATAAATGAGTTTAACTTAATAAAAATCATTTAAAAAAGGTTAAATATATGAATTAAATATTTTTTTCATCAACAAAATATGCATATTAAATATTTTTTTAATCAACAAATATATAAATTAAATAGGTAACATGCATATTTTTGACAGAAAAGACATTCAATTTATATATTTAATCTTTTTTTAAATAATTTTTTGTAAAGTTAAAATCATTTTTTAATAAATTGATCACTTTTGATAAACAGAGAGACTGATTTGGTAGAAAATCAAAAAGTTTAGGACTCAAATGAAATGTCAAAAAGGTTTAGGACTCAAACGTAAAAAAACCTAAAGGTTTAGGACCAAAAAAATATTTATCCCTTCCTCATGCTTGAATCATCTTGTACTGTATCTGTACTGAAATTATGTCATGCATGGTTTATAAATAAATAAATATACAATTTGGGTGAAAAATTAAAAAATTGTTTTTTTAAAAATTAAATATTTAAATTTGAGATCTAAAAACACAATTGTGAATTTTTAGAATTTAACAAAAAAATAATAAACAAAATTTTTTAACATTAAATCTAATTAATAAAATTAAAATTTCAATTAAAATCCCTAAACTTGGATCAAAGATTTAATTTCATATTACAAATGCTCAACATAATATAATATAATATATAATTTCATGCATTCTCATTAAAATATAAATAAGTATACTATATAAGTATTATCTCTAATTTTGTGATTCATGATTTAAAAAAAAAAAGTATAGTATTATCTTAAAATAAAAATTAAAAAAGTAGAAAGTATTTAATCACTACTATTGTCCTAGTAGCAAAGGGACGATTATTGACTTTTCAACCGGTTTAAGACTTGTTGCTTACATGTTTATTTGATTTTCCACCAATTTTTGTATGAATCATGCCTAGGTCGAGCCGTGCCTACCCAATGTTTGGGTCGTGCTTAAACCGTGCCTGGACTTGGACTGTGCTTGAGCTCAGTTTATGCTTAGACATAGAGGTGTCAAAATCTAACCCGACCCGATGGGTTGACCCGAATTCGTCCGAAAAAATACGACCCGAACTTGAATGACCCGAAAATATTTGAGTCAAACCCGACCCAACCCTAACCCAAACTTTTTTTTTTCTTAAGGGAACAAAAAATAAAATGAAAAAATTTAGGATATTTTATATTATAAAAAAGTATAGATTATACTATTTTCAATATAAATCTTAATTATAAATTTTTTTAGAATATTTTGAGATTTTTTATACAGTTTTAAATTTTATTTTAATTTTTTAAAATATTTTAAAAGAAATTTCTTCAATTATTTTTCAACCATATGATTTTCTTTGATTTTTAAGAATTTTTAGTAAAATTTTTGAAATTTTTAAATTTTTAATAAAAAATGTCGCGTCATCATTTTTGATGACGTGGCCAACCCGTGGGTTGACCCGAACTCGACTCGAACCTGAAATGACCCAATCTAAAATGACCCGAAGATAACTTGACCCATAAGTAACCCGACCCGAAGTGACCCGAACCCGAAGTGACCCGAACCCGAAGTGACCCGAACCCGAAGTGACACAACCCAAACCCAACCCGATGACCCGTTTGGACACCTATACTTAGACATATGTCCATCATGGGCCGTGCCAAACTCGACCTACATACCATAGGGTCTAGCCCAGTTTAAACCCTAAAAGTGAGTCGTGTCAGACCCAAGCCTAATATTGTTCATATAAAGTCGTGTCTGGTCCAACTTATACTATGTCGGGCCATGCCAGCCCACGTGTCATCCGGCTCGTTTGACATGTCTAATAAAGAGCTTGAATCTCTCAATTTAATATATAGTTTATTTATTTATTATATAGTTTTTAAGACTTTTTTATTTATTACACTGATAACGAAGATTATTTTATTTTGTGTTCTAAGTTTTAATCATATTTGCCTAAAATTATTATTTCATGGCATTTTTTTTTGCTCTATTAAAGATTCTGCGAAATAATACTTGTGCTTATGATTGAAAAAATTTGATAGAGAAATTCTAAAATGTTTTAAACTTTTCTTTTATTAAAAAAATAAAAACTTCAAACCGGACCAAATCAGGATCTACTTGAACCGAAATTAGTTGCAGTTCAACTCTTCCCTAGAACCCTAGCCGGCCCTATACAATTTCATGTCTAGTATTGGCATGAATATAGTAGACATTATTATTTTCCTTCTTATTTTTTAATTTCTTTATCTTTTAGTTAGCACGTATATTTTAGTTTGTATTGTAGATGGTGTTTTTTTTTCCTTTTTTTTTGGCTTGCCTTGGAACAGTAATAAGAGATTTATGAGAAAACCCAAAATCTGCACAAATCATCCCAAGACATCTATACGCAAAATTTGGCAGTTTCCAAAATTATGCACCAACAGAGCTAAGAAAAAACGATGGCTACAAACAAATTTAAACCAGTCTACTTGGAGAAAAAAATGAGAACAAGCATATGTTATATGTACAAAATGAAGGTCAAAACTGGCACTGCCTGATAATTACTCTCACCGGTACTGCGCAAAGGCAATTACTTAATCTTGATGATGACCTGAAGATAAACAAAGAAATTTTTTATTCTTTAATTATTTTTTTGGTTTTGAAGTAGTGGTTATGACTACAAGAGGAGGAATAATTGAGGAGTAGACTTGTTTACTGTAGTAAAACACACATCTCAATAACACTTAGAAAACCTCTATCCTTCTTTTTTTTTTTTTTTTAATTTTTTTCATGCTACAGAAATTGCTGATGTTCTAATTAGACTGTACGTGTACGTCCGAATTCGTTGTATTCTCTTCTTTGCTTAGCTTGACAAGTTATTTCGTCTTTATAATCATAATTATTAAAATCGGTTCGGACACTGACCCGATCAAGCGACTGGGTCAGTGGATCATTAGTTCAACCAGTGTGTCATTGATTCAACCAATGAGTTATTAATTCTTAAGAAAATAAATATATCAAATAATATATATATAATTTTTTGTACAATTGAGCACGATAACTACATTTTCACAAATTAAAAAGTAGTTTATACTGATCAAAATTTTGATAAAAATTTTTAAAAAATTATTTTTTAAGGTCTATTGTAACATATTATTTGATATATGAACAATGTTAAATTATTACATACAGAAAAATAGATTATAAAAAGTAAAAAATTATTAAATTGTACAAAAAAAAATATTATGTAATACTGTTTAGTATTATGAAAATATTATTTTTATCATTCACACAGTAAAAATTTAAAAATAAATAAATTTAGTGTGTAAATATTATACAAATATTATTATTCAAGTAGTAAAAAATAAAAAAAATTATAATTTTTACTGTTTGAACATTGTTTATCATTAAAAAAATATTATTTTTACTATTTATACAGTAAAAAAAATAAAGAAATTAAGATAATAGGAAAGAGTAGGAGATAAGGTCATTGCTCAAAGATTATGACATGTTTTGCAAGTTTGTCAATTAATATACAAAGAAAAAGGCGTTAAAAAGTTCGAGTTTTTGGTAAATTAAGTAATAAAGTTAAGAATATTTTGATTTTACAGAATTGCGAACGATTAGGTAATAGTTGTTACATTTGTGAGGTTTGCATCTTTATAAATTCAATGTAAATAACTTAGTTTACTTCGTATGATCATCTAGTGCAATCTTTCTTAATATATATATAATATATCATCCTTACTTATTCACTTTCATAAAAAATAATAAAAAAAAAGACAAAAAGAATTAGTTGAGGTACACTACTGTTCTCTAGACATAAACCTCGAATAACCAAACGTGAAACTATGAGCCTTGGATACCCAAGCATGAAACTGTGAGCCTCTGATACCCAAACGTGAGACCATGAGTAAAGAGCACCGATTGGCATGCAGAATTTGGATATTATGATTAGTGTTCAAAATATAATAAAATTGATAATTTTTTTTAATAAAATATATAATTTTTGTAATAAAAATTGAAAATTATTATTTTTTTATTGTAAATATTATTAGTTGTATTGTAAAAATCATCAATTTTATTTTATTTGGGATACTAATCAAAATAATAAAATTCAGTAGACGAACTGTGAGTCTCAGATACCCAAACGTGAAACTATGAACAAAGAGCACCGATTAGTATATAGAATTTTGACATTATGATTAGTGTTCAAAATACAATAAAATTGATATAATTTTTTAATAAAATGTATAATGTTTGCAACAAAAATTGAATATTATTATTTTTTTATTGTAAATATTATTAATTTTGTTGTAAAAGTTATCTATTTTATTTTATTTGAGACACTAATTAAAATAAAAAAATTCAGCAGACCAATATTTTCTCGAGAAGACTCCATAAAATAACAAGAAACAAGGAAACGTAGGAAACCCCTTAATTAAATTTATTGCAACTTTCTAGTCATATAATGCCCATGCAAAGGATTCCTTGAGCTGTCTCTAATGCCTTAGAAAACACAAGTCCAGTGGATATAATGAGACTGAAAGTAACAAGTGCCAGGGTTCCCATAACAAAGCATGGCCTAACATTTATGAAGCAGTTTTGCAATAGTCCCACTGCTTCACAAACATCTGCGTTGTAGTGCTGCATGAAATATTTCTTCTCCCATTCAAGCTAACAGGAAGGCGGCTGATGATACTTCTCCAACATGTTGGTCTCCTTAATTCGCATTCTCAGTATGATCATGTTCTCATCCACAATATTACCCCTAAAATCTTTTCCATGTGCTTGATCTTTCATTGCCTTGACAACCGGCCAGACATGATTTTTTCGATGTGGCACCCGAAGTGAAAATGGGTGCAAAGAAATTTTGTAGCAGGAGCATAGTTTGGTTCCTTCCATTGATGAAGAGGGCAACAGAAGTTGAAGAACAAACCCAAGGAACTCGGAGATTGGTTAGCAATAGATTGTTCTTTTTGAGGAGGTTATAAGGGACTTTATAGAAGCGCAAAAGTGGAAGGTTGCTTTACATATAAGGTTTTAATACTTCCTTAAGAAGCCACAATGAAAACACAAATTAGACGCCAAGAAATTTAAACTTAAATTGTTCATTGTAGTTAGTTGACAATTTCAATCGAAGTTGTCATTAACTTATTATTCTTTAAAAGACATATTAACTACAATTAATTAAGATTTAAAAACCGACTGTAATCAAAAATTCAAATATTCATGTCAAATATCACATTTTTTTTTTTTTACGGCTACGCAATATATTTGAAGGTCCTATTTGTGCTTTTTGGTGATAAAGGAACTCTATTTAAATAGTGTCGATAGTCACACGTTGCAATTGGGCATCACAACGTGTGCACTTAATGTTGGATGCTTCGTAAGTTCATATAATTAGCTCCTTGAATTTGGCTAGAAGTTTCCTGTTAAGAAAATACTTTTTAATGGCAGCCTCAACTTATTAACTAGAACAGAAATCGAATCTACCAATGGGACATAAGTGAGGGCATATATAAAACCATGCAATTCACCTAATCCGATTAAAACTGAACCAAAATAGTAAAATCGTCGCAAATGAATTGGTTATGGTTCGTAATTATAACAAACCGCACTTTATGGTTTGGTTGCAGTTTTAAAAATACGAAAACCTCCAAAAAATAAACCGACAGCCAAAATTATCAAAGCCTTATATATATATATATATATAAGAGATATTTTCTCTCTTAATGGTTTGGTTGCAGTTTTCACAATATTTTCTTACAGTATTGTAGATACTATTTTTACTTTCTTATTTAAAAAGTCGTGAAAAATTCCTCAATCATTCTCTTGACACGAATTAAAAGAAAAAGATAAGTCAAATGAAATAAAATAATTGCACTTAATTTTCTTGGTGGGAAGTTACAAATTACACCGTGGGAGTTGAGTAAACATCAAAGGAAGATAATTCAACCCAAAAAAAAAAAAAAGGGTCAGCCTAGATGAACGGCTGAGCATAGTCCATCAGCTAGCTCCATCAACCTCAGGACAATCGTGACCGTTGATAAGGAGACACTCATGGCAACGAGCAATAGCATTCCAAGAGCCAAAGAAGGTCTAGCATTCATCAAACCCAATTGCAAATACCCCACAAAGTTGCATACCAACTCATCGTAGTATGCATAACATTGTTTCTCCCACTCCATCCACTCTATTGGAGGCTCATAGTTTCTCTCAGCCATTCTCATTTCGTGTATGCGTCTCCTCAGCACAATCATCTCTTCATCCACGATTGATTTTCCTCCATGTTCCCAATGGAAAGGGTCTCTTCTGGTGCCACTCACAATGATGCCACTAGTAGACCTCTGACCCCAATGCCTGAATCCCATTTTCTTTGAATGATGTTGTTGTCTTGATAGAAACAGCAAAGAAGGAAGCATGGAGGAGCAAAGGGTGGTTGATTCCATTCCTGAAATTGTGAATTGCAAAAAGCTTGCAAAATGCAAATTAGTAAACAAATGTGATGGAGAAAATGTACCAAATGTGATTTTGGTACTTGTTCATTTATATAGGCAGGCATGTCTTGATCAAGATCCAAGGTAAGGCCCAAAAGTCAACACGTGTCATCATCTCTCACCGCGTCTCTACAAAACCACTTTGTCAGTAACATTGAATCTGAATCTAATACGGCGCCCCTGCCCGCCGCCACAATAAAAGAATCAAATATCGGTTTTATAATGCCATGTGTTGGTATCTTATTGGTTATATGTGCCTCTCGGCGAGCATTACGGTTAAAGTCGGTGTTTCTGTTGATGAATGATAAAGCCATTGAAAAAAAGAAAACATGACAAATAATTTATTCTAAGATTCCACCGCCACTAACGTCAAAGCTTGAATCAATGATCTATTTTAGTAATGATAATTTCCAGTTTGATCCAAAAAAAAAATGCAGGACACCACGTGGCATTGGCAATCTGTTATACATGACCAATCAAATTTATATCACAAATAAATGAAGATAAATATAATATTACTACCAGCAGATGTTGGTGTGAATGATAAGTGTCCGATACCGCTTAAATAGAGATTTTAAGTTCAAATTTTTAGAAATACAGTTGCGTTAAATACCTATTAGAAGACATTTATCACTCTTCAAAGTCCTGTTCGGGTCAGAGTGATAGCCTACTTAACTATCATTTTCAAGACCAAAAAAGAAAAGAAATAATATTGCTTTCGTGTTGTTATCTAAGTGCTCTATGCTATTTTTATTACTAATTGTTCTTAACAGGTCATCACAATTTTTTTTTTTTTATAATAAAAATAATAATTTATCATTAAAAAAATAAATAAGAAATAAAATTTAAATTTAAACTTCAAATCTTGTAATAAAAGACACACATTCTCTGTCATTTCAATTAAACGGAATTCTTACAAATCATTTCAATTGCTAGACCAATATTCTAACAGCTTGGCCCATTAGCCCATTAACTTTGGGTTCCTTCCTTACAGAGCGCTTGTTGATTGCGATGCTGCCACGTTACTCATTTTGTCTCTTTTCTTTCACGGGCCCAGTCCAATCCGAGAGAGTGTGCGGTCGATAGACAAGACGTGCGGACTCTACGCCAAAAAATTGTTTTTAAATAAAAAGTCTAATGAGGACGTGAGTACATGTGGGTCCACTTGAACATATATTTAATTAATTAAAAATAATAAGTTAAAAGTTTAAATTTAATTTAATTTATTTTTTAAAATATTTAATAAGATTTTTATAAATAAAAAAACATTTTTAAATAAAAAATATAATAAATTAACTATTTTATAAGTTTAATATAAATAATATAAATTATTTTAATATAATAATCACATAAATTTTTTAATAAATTTATAAAGAATTACCCTTATTTGTTTATTTTTTTACATAAAAGAGGTGCAATAAATAGACTGTACAATCAACATTCTTTTATGGCTGGATGCGCTTTTCACGGTAATTTCTTCCCTTTTTCTCCCTTTATTTCGTTAGTGCTTTACAGGTGTTTATTGATGGTTTGTTTGGATTGTGAAAAATTGATTAAAAATAAAATTGTAAGAAAAAAATTATGAAAGAAAAAATTATGAGAAATAAAAGTTATTTAGATAAATAAATAATTAGTGAAAAAAATGATATGAAAGAAAATAAGCAATAATTTTCTTAGTTTTTAGATTCTTTCTTATAAATTTCTATGAATCCAAATAAATTCTGAACTTTCGAATAACTCAATGAACTCAAATAGTCAAAGTTAGCAAACCCGGCTCTGGCATTGACTCAAACAAAAGATTGAGTCGATGAGTCACTTTATTTAATCAGTAGGTTAATAATTAGTTTAACTGAGTCAATGTCTAGTATAATTTTTAATTTTTTTTTTACATAATAAGAAAGTATTCTTCCTGTGTTATTTTTAGACTCAATTAAAGAAAAAAAGCTTTTTTATATTTCTTTTTGGGTGTTAAAATTCATTAAAAACCTTCTTTTGTTTAAATTTTTGGTCAAAAGAAATACCCGATCCAATTCAGCCAAATCTCTAGGCCAATTGAGTTTAAAAAATTTATCCAGTTCGATCAAGATTTTCTGGTTAAAAATCCAAGCAATTTTTTAGTTAATCTGATCTAGTTTAATGACCAGTTCACTGAATCACTAATTCGACTAATTGAGTCGAGGCGAATTCTATAACTATGCAAATGGTTGGTTAGATGTAAACAACTAAACCAGTTTTACCATATTTCATAATTGATTAAGTTCTTCAATTAACGTGTACCAAAAGAGTTCTTCACTCAACATCCTACTAAAATTGTTTCGATAATGGGATAAATGAGGCTAAAGGGGAATTACACCGATAGAGAAATGACTCGAAATCTAAAGGCTTTAAGTCAAATCGCACGGAAACAAAAGAATCAATGAAATTACATGGTGAGATTAGACATGTCGAAAATGCAAAGATGAGAATTTTCGACAATTAATTTGCTTTTTTTTATTGGTCAAAAAAAAAAAAGAATTAAGTAGGCGGAGGGATAAAAAAAAACGATAACGGAAATTTTTGCTCTCCTATGTAACAAAATTTTCAACTTTAAAATTTTATATTAATACTAGAATCACATAAGTAAATTAAATATAAATAAAGGATTGACATTAATCTTGTCACTGGGTTGCTAATATTGATGATAAGCAGAAATTTGATTCATTAGTAGACACGCTAGAAATTAAAGTTTTCTTCTCCTATATAGTTGTCGACCGTAAACAAATGTAATCTATCATTGTGTGGAAAGAGGGATTGCCTTTTATTTGTAATAAACCTCTAGTTGAGTCTACTTATCATGAGTTTAATAATAAATTTTACACAAAATAGTAATAATAGACCCAATTTCAAACTGTAAATACATTTTTATAATTTATTTGTTACTCGTAAGTGGTAAATATCACTTGTTATATCATTGTATAAAATTTACGTTTATAATTACATTACATATTTAATATAATTTTAATATAAAATAAAATTTTAATTAATGATAATCTAATAAAAAAATATTCCTACATTCTATAGCTAAGATAAACATATCGTGTTCTTGTGGTCAATGGTCAACAACTCATTCTATAATCTATTTGTCTTGTGGCTTGGATCAGCCACGTGGCATAGCTCTGAAGTGTTCTTTCTACCTATTTTTGCTCTACTTCTTTTTGTTCCATAAAAGTGTTTCTTCATGTCTCTGTCTGTTAAACTTCTTCTATCTTCGATTTTCTTTCTTAAATCAATAAGGTCACAATTCCATTTATTTGTCCACTCAGAATAAACGACGCCGTGAATTATTTTGGGTGTTATAATCTGCCCCACACTTATAATGAAGTTCTACAAACTGCTAACCCTTGGTATGCCCCGCTTCATATTCTCAATCAATAAATATTTCACATAATGCTAAAATATATTAAACTCAAGTTTGAGGGAAGAGAATGCAAGATTACATTTGCTTTGTGAAAGTTTTTTCATGCTTGCTAAATAATACTAAGAACAGTGACATATTTAATTCATTTTCAAAATTTTTCTTTTAGAGTAGAACGTGGTGAGAATCTCTTTTAAATAAACTCAGTTTTTTTTTTATGCAGTTCTTACGATTTCATCGTATCTTTCTAAAATTTGATATTAAAAAAGCACATATCCTTCTATACACATAAGTATTAACAACTTGGCAAAAATTATAATTTCATTCATCATCTTTGCACGTTTTAAAAATTTCACCCATAACGTTTTTTTTTTTGTTTTGAATTCTATTCTCAATGTTTTTTCCGTCAATTTTTTTTACTCTTTCGATTAGTTGACCATTAAGTGTGACCCGTAACAGTCCAATTAGCAATACATTTGATACTTTTATATAATTGAAAGAAAGAGATTAAAAAAAAAAGTTAAAGAAAACAGATTGTTGACCGTAAGGTAATAATACGTTACTGACATAGGTTATAAGTAAGATGATATATTACTAATTAGACTGCCACGTATTACACTTAATTGTCAACTAACGAAAAAAGGTAAAAAAGATTGATAGAAAAAACGTTAATGGTAGAATTCAAAATAAAAAAATGTTATTGGTAAAATTCTTAAAACGTGTAAAGATAATAAGTGAAATTATAATTTTTGTCTAACAACTTCTACCCACTAAGATGTTTGCGGAGTATGAACTCGTAATGATTTAAAAAACATGTCAACAGTGGCAGCTTATTTTAAGATGTGCATAGGCTGTGATCCTACAAGCCATAAAAGTGCACGAAGTATATTTCTCTAGCTACAAAAGCCTCGTATGTTTAGTTGATGTTTTGTTACTTTGACTTTAATCTTTCTTATTTATCTAGATACTCTACTTACCGGGGATGCAATTAGCAGCGGCAAAGTCAAATTTTTGTCTTACAAGTGACAACATAAAATGAGGCAACGATGAAACGAAGCTTGGAGATCAAATCTAGTTCCGCCAAATGCCCATTGCCATCGACATAATTCCATTTCTTGGAGTACAATGATCCTTTTTTTTTCTTGATCCCTTTTAGTTTCACGGAACGAACTAAAATTGCGTTTAGATTTCTCCCTCTACTAGAAGTGAAGCAACACAGAGAAAGGAGACGTAATTGAGCTTTGAAAAGGTAATTTCTTTACATCCGTTTTTAATTTCATTAATTTGGGTTATTGTCACTTTATGAAAATAAGTCTTACATATTTATATTTGTGTTTACAATTATTTAAATGTTTACACGACAGTTTCCTTTTTATAAGATCAAATCTGTGTATAGCGCAAATATTTGAGTGATTTTATTAAGATTTAAACTAAATAATTGTGAAATTTAAAACTTTAAGGTTTTGAAGCGCATAAAAATCTCAATTTGATCCAAAGTAAAAGTATAATCTCATAGGTCATTCAGAACCAAATTTAAATGATTTAAATATTTTTCAGATATTAAAGTTGGAAATGTTTCTGTAATTTATGTGCATAAAGCCCCTTCTCTTTCTTTTTATTATTTTTTTCTCTCTATTTTTTAGCTGAAACTAAAAAAAACAAGAGAATGCGTTTTTTTTCCTTCGCAAAAAATGACAAGCAAATGGAATACCCACAATCCGCTGAGACGATTATTTCGAGTTCGTCGTCGGTGAGCAGGCGAGATTAAACACTTTTTCTTTATAGTTTGTTTTTCTATATTTTCTTACTTATCTAAATAATTTTTTTTTTTACAATTTTTTCTTTAATAAATTATTATTTATTTTTTTCTTTACACTTTCTTTCTCACAATTTTCTCCATTTATCCAAATAACTTATTTTTCTCATTATTTTTTCTCATAAATTACAATTTATTTTTCTTTATCAACACTTTTATTCTTAAAAATTTCTCCACTTATCCAAACAACTTATTTTCTTACTACTTTCTTTTTCGTTTCTTCCTTTTTTCGGCCTTTTCTTTTAATCTAACCGTACTATAAATGCCACCAAATCTTTTAAGAATCAACTGCTTTTATAAAATATAAAATAAAAAAATATTATAATTTGTTTTAGTTTACATCTTCCATAATAATTATGTAAAATATATTAATTATTATAATATAGATATTATATGACACGTATTTATACATCGATACTCGAACTCGTATTCTCACAACGGAAGATTCGTTTACCAATCAGACTACCAGGTGACGTCAAAAAAAGAGGAAATGCTCATTAGAATTAAGAATTAGAAACAGAGAGAGAGAGAGAGAGAGAGAGAGAGAGAGAGATGGCAAAATTCTCAGTGGGGGGAGAAGAAGATGGGGAAGGGAGAAGAAGAAGAAGAAGAAGAAGCACATTTCCAAGGGCAAAGAGACAGAAGACAACCTCCTCCTCTACTCCCTCCTCCTCCTCCTCCTTATCTTCTCGTCCTTCTGATGAACAACCGCAGCAACCACAATCACAACCACAAGCCCACCCGCCACAGCCAAAAATCAACCCTCCCTTACCTCCTCCTACTCCAGTGGACGCACAACCTGAGGTAGAAGATGATGATGATGATGATGATGATGAAAGGCAGTGGGAAACTGAGGTAGAAGAAGAAGAAGAAGAAGAAGAACAAGAAGCGGCTGCAAAGAATCGAGATAATCAGTTGGCACTGGCCGGACCCAGATCATCAACTGGTCCTGGCTCTCTGGGACCCACCACCAGAACAACTGGGGCCATTTCTGTGACTCTAACCGACCCAGAAGTTCTTGACTGTCCCATCTGCTGCGAGCCCTTGACTATTCCTGTCTTCCAGGTTTTGTTTTTCTCCAACCCCCAAACCCTGATCCCCAATGCTTTCAGTTTTCTTTCCTTTCAACTGTTGTTTATGTTTGTTGCTCTGGATGCTGATATTGGGCTCTGTTCTCGTTGGGTTTTTGATCCAACATTGGATTGCTGCTATCTGTATCTGGTTTCTGAACATTTCTGCATTTTGCTTGTCCATGACTTGTTCTTCTTCTTCCAGTTTGCTTTAGATGTTCTGTTAAATGTCCATGAACATTTTTTTTTTTTCGAAATTTTTAATGCAGAATTGAAGCTTAGTTTTCCTGCCATTATTAATGCTGCCAGGAATAGCGCCTCTTCGTTATTATTATAAGAAAGATTTCTTCTGCTGTTCCTATTTGGATGGACAATCTCTTTCCCACTAGCAAAGTTTTACAAACAAATCAATGTAAACAGCTAATCAAGTTATGACACATTGAAAGAATTGATGCACATTCATGCGGCAAACCTTGTTGGAAGCCATATATGTTTGTATCAATTTGTTGGTAGATAGCTCTAAAAGTGGGATGAGGTACATGATGGCTTTGGGACTGTTCCATTTGAGGTTTTCATGCATGAATTGCACACAATGTCATGAGGCTTTTTCTGCTCAATGGTTAAAGTATCATTTTCATATGGCTTACTGGGACAAGGTTGATATTGCTTTGGAGCAGCAACACTAACTAGCAGTTTCTAAGTACTTCTGGATTGAAAGGAGGAAGTCCTTGGATGAGAGTTGATCAGGTTGAACAGTCTGATAGGTGTGTATTTTGTTTCGGTTGACCAGTGGGCACACTTGGTTATCCACATTTACTGTAATGGTGGGTTGGGTTGGATGACACCTATCAAAAAGCAAGTATAGTGCTGAATCTAATTCCTATTATTTTATTCTCACATTGGCAAATGTGGTCCTAGGTTTGCTGACTAAATGGCATACATTGGTCCAGTACATAAGGTCTGTGAATTGTTTAGGTCGTAGCTTCCATTGTAAACTTTGTGGATTTGCAACATAAAGCATGAGCTTAGGAAGAGGGTAGAGTTACTTGGATAAGTGTTATTCAAGAAGGACGAAGTTCAACATAAATAATACCTTTGTACTCGTTTAGAGGTAAGTATGGCTTCTATATGCACAAAGATGACAGTGAAATCATGAATTGGCTCTACATATTAATTATGGACCAAAGAGATAAAAAGAGGGCCTTGTTTTTGAGGAAAATGGGGGAAAATGGTGTAGATCTCTTTACTTATCACCACTGGGAAACTTTGTATGGTAAGTTGACTGATGGGTTGGGAACCTATTTCAAAGCCCATGATTTATCTTTTCTGATTCATGTTGGTAGGGCATGCTTAGCCTGGTTTTGTCTGGTTCAGAGAGATTTTCAAAACAAAACACAACTATATATTTATATATTGTGATTGTGAAATGAAATAGAACCACCTTGACCAGGTGAAGCAAACTTGAAACATTATTGTCTGATTTGCTTTCTTAATAGGTTGTGGTCCTAGTAAGCCAAAAAGAGATCCACGTGTTGGGTCTAAAGAGAACTTCGTGCATCTGTAAACTGTTTGTGTTTGGTTTGTAAATATCTAAAATGCAAAGATATCATTATAGCAAGGAAAATGGAAACATGCTCCATTATTTAATCTATATCAAGGAGCATAACTGATTGTATAGCTTAGTAAGCTTATCCAAGTTTCATCAGGAAAAAACAAAAAGAGGAAGAAAGAGCAGCTTATCCAGGTACTTTCAATTATGAGAAATCTATATTGCACGATTGGGCAGATACTGCACATTTACGCACCATTGTGTCCCTATTAAAGCGTTCTGGACCAATGGATGCAAACTCCTTGATGTTCACAGTTTTGTTCATTTGACTTATGATCAGGTTATTTATAAAATTTCCAAAAACAAAAAAAGAATGAATAGATAGGGAAAATTAAAAGGGAAGTTAAATATGGGTGTTTGGTGCTTCAGTTTCAATCTTTTAGTTGCTTTGATGCATGTGTGAATAGATTACACATTGTAACTCATCTTATTTTTCTGTGTGCTTTCTGGTGATTCAGTGTGATAATGGACACACGGCTTGCTCTTGCTGCTGCAGCAAACTTCTGCAAAAGTGTCCCTCTTGTTCTTTGCCTATTGGCTACAATCGTTGCCGAGCCCTGGAGAAGGTCCTTGACTCAGTAAAAATACCATGCCAAAATATGAAGTATGGGTGCAAGGAAATCATTAGTTATGGTAAGAAAAATGAGCATGAAGGGACTTGCTTTTATCTACCTTGTTCATGCCCACAGTCAGGTTGCAGCTTTATTGGCTCATCTAATCAGGTGTACAAACATTATGGTACTAAGCATATGCTTACTCGGATACGCTTTCTTTACAATCAGACCTCCCCTGTCTTTTTAACAACTAGCCAGAAATTCCTTGTTTTTCAAGAAGAGAAGGAAGGTGTTTTATTCATTCTGTACAATAAGGAGGAAATCCTAGGGAATATGATGACAGTCTGCTGTTTAGGGCCTCCTTCATTGAAGGACGGATACTTCTATGAGCTCACAGTGAAAGCAGATGAAAGCAGTCTGAATCTTCAGTCTTTCACAAAAACCGTGCAAAGTAGAGTTAATGATCCTCCTTCGGCAGCGTTCCTTCTAGTTCCAAGTGAGTTCATTGGTTCTTATGGGCAGATTAGCTTGGATCTCTGCATCTGGCGTCACGGTGAACACCCCCCTCTTGTCCGAAGCGCTGTCAAGGCTGTTTCACAAAATTGTTAGTGTTGTGATGTGTAGCAATGTAGCATGTGCTCTAGAAATCGACCCGGGTTGGAGCTTTTGCATACTGTGAGTAGCTAGTCGTTTTAATTTTGGCCTTTGTCATACTTGGAGTAATATGGCTGCTAGTCTATTTCTACTCGATAATCTTTCCATATGCTTATATGCCTTTTACTTCAACATCTTGGATCTTCTTCTGAAATATGTCATTTTGCTCTTCATTCGCTTTTGGAGTGGAGTTGTGGCCAATTTTGACATATGGAAGGACAAACTCTTTACACTGTAACGGAGCTGTAATAAGTTTGCCAGATAATCTCTTCTAACACGATTGATGTTTCGACTCATGATGTGTGATCCATCAACATGATGTTTTTGGCTCCATTTCGGCAAAATTAGATTACAAGGGTACCAAAATATATTTATACATACATGCATATAGTTTAACAGGAGGAAATCTAATTTGAGAAAGCAAAAAGAAATCTTTGTTTGGATATAAGTACCTTTTCAGTACCAAGAAAAGGTGACATGGGAAGAGAGTTTAAACCCCTGAGGCAACACGTTTTTTGTGTTACGTGAACTATACCAAGTCCTTAACCTTCTTTTGGAATTAAGATGGCTGGAATGTGCCGCATCACCAAGAAGCCAACCAGATGAACAAGAAAAATTGGGAGCGGCTCACCCGTTTGATGGTTTTTGGGCCGGTGACCGGATGTTGAGCCGATTCTCAGTTTTCAGGTCGAAGCAGCTGGTCCTTTTGGTTGCGAAAACCTTCCAAAAGACATCAGTTGCTGGCCTTGACTAATTCATTTTGGCGTCTGCTGATCCAGTTTCCAACACAGATGCTATAGTGTTTACGAAAAAAACGATGAGTATGAAATTAATTCGTGTATTAAATCACAGCAGTTATCGAAGGGTCATACGCTCTGTTTTTCTGACTTCTGTGCAAACGCAGCAAACCACAAATCTCAATAGAAGTCCCAATAATGCATATAAATATATAGCAAGACAGAGTATTGGATTCAGACAAGATGGGAAACAACGGAGGAAATGGCTTACAACAAGAGAAAATGCAGCAACGGAAATGTGATTTTTTAAACAAATGGCTTACAACAAGAGAAAGGGGACGTCCTCACCTTCCCTCGCAATATAAAGACAAATGCACTGATGGCCAAGAGCAAGAAAAAGCATCCAGCACCAGCAGCAGCAGCAGTGGCAGAAGTGTGATTATAACTTCCATGTCCTTGAAGGACGCTGATGTTCTTGACTGCCCCATCTGCTTTGAACCTTTCACCATTCCTGTCTTTCAGGTTTTGCCTTTCCCCTCATTTGTGTTTTTTTCTGTTTTCAAGTTATGTGACTACTGGGTCGCAAGGTTACCTCCATTGCGATATAATGATCATAGGTTTAAATTTTAAAAGCAAAATTCTTTATAAAAAAACTCCACAAATATGAGAAACTCAGCGCATTTGTTCCCCTTTTTCATTTATGTGTCTTGTGTTTACTAATAACTTTTTATGATTTTTTTTTTTTTTTTTTGTGTATACGTTAAACAGGTATTATAGGAACTTTAGGTCATGGGGTTGGTTCTATTGCATACTTGAGTTTCAGGTTTTTTGTTCTCTCTTTGTGGATTTTCGTTGTAACAAGTTAAATTGATTTATTAATGTTCTTCTACCAGCTAACTAGAGATATGCCTATGCAATCGAGAGTTTGGCTTGTTACAGTGTATTTGGCTTTGACTATAGAGTTGTCAAAATACGACCGAAATGAGAACACAAAATATATAAGGTTAAGTATAAATTATTTTCTGAATATAATGTTGAAAATTTATGATCAATCGGACTCTACTTGACTTTTTTTTTTGAATAAAATAAAAGAAGCAAAATAAAATAATCTAGTAAGTTAACCATGAATTTTATGTATAAAAGTATAACTTTCACTATTTTAATTATGTGTCTCATAAACATTTTTTTTTTAAATTTATTGTTTAAAGTTTCTTTTTATTTTTATTTATTACTTTATTTATGTGTACACAAGCATATTCATACTACACATGCACACTATTTTTCTCTCTCAATGCCCTGTCGATAGTGTTTCTTATACGTTCTCACTTCACTAAATTCTTGTATGCTTTTGTGCAATTCACATTGTGTTCGGGAGAGAAGAAAATATAGGGAGGGAGATGAAAGTGAGAGGATTACGGTAAATTATTGTGTTTAAAAAATGTTTAAAAAATGTGTGAGATGAAAGTTTTTAATTCTCATAATCCTCCCTACCTCATCAAAACTAATCTTCTAAAAAATGAGAGAAAATTTATAGATTTCCCTACTAAATTTATTAAATGACTTAATTATCCCTCACATAATTTAAAAATTATAATTTTTTCTAAACATAATATTTAATAAAATTTATTATGAAGAATAAAATTATTATTTTAATACATTTTCATTGTGTTTGGGAGGGGAGAAAACAGGGAAGGGAGAGGAAAGTGAGAAGATTAAAGTAAATTATTATATTTAGAAAATATTTGAAAAGTGAGGGAGAAGAAAGTTTCTAATTCCTTTAATTCTCCCTACCTCATCAAAACTAATCCTCTAAAAAATAGGAGGAAAGTTGTTGGTTTCTCTACTAAATTTATTAAATGGTTCAATTACTTTCCACATAATTTAAAAATTATAATTTTACTTAAATAAAATATTTAAATAGAATTTATTATGAATGATAAAATTGTTATTACAATATATTTTATATTTCTCTCCTTCACTTTTCACTATTTCTCAAATAAAAGAATTTATAATTTTTTTTCATCTCATCATCTCTTCTCAAACACAAGAAAAGATAAAAAATATTTATCTCCTCTAATGATCATCTCATCCACTTTCCTCTCTCTCACTTTCCTTTCCCTTAATAATTTATCCAAATACAGTGTTTATATTCTTTTCCTTAACTTTTCACCATTTCTCAAATAAAAAAATTTATAATTTTCTTTTCTCTCATCATCTCTTCCTGAATATAAGAGAGGATAAAAAAATATTTTTCTTTTATAATAATCATCTCATTTACTTTCTTCTCCCTCACTTTCTTCTCCCTTGAACATTTTATCTAAATACAGTATTAGTGTGAGAATGGGCACACAGTTTGCTCTTCATGCTGTGGTTTGTTAGGTGATAAATGTCCTTCCTGCAGCTAGCCCACTGGCTGTATTCGTTGCTGTGCCTTGGAGAAGATCCTTGAATCGGCCAGGAAGTTTCCTTATTGGTCTAATATTCTTCTTTCAGAACCATTGTCGACTGATTCTGTATGCTTCTTAAAAGTTCCTCTTTATTTGAATCATAAATGCTTGGTTACTAACTTTCTTTTATTTCTTTGTAGCTTAATGTGGATTGCTTGCTTGGGAGCTTTGAACTTGATGCTGATGATTCTTCAGTTTCTGAGCAAGCTTTTCTCAATGTAATTACGAATGCAGTGGAAAAAGTTGTTGATGGGATTTCGATTAATGATGGCTTTGTCTTGCAACACGCAGATCGGTTCCAAGAGCTCCTGAGTTCGTTGAAGTTATTATCTAAGCTCGGTCCTCAGGATGGTTTTCCTACTGCTCAGAAAACCATTGTAGATAAGCTGAAACAAGATTTGGTTGATCGGGAAACCAAGTTTTTGGATGCCACCCAAACCATTGCCAAAGCATCCGAAATTGAAGCTAACATAATGAAGACTGAAGTTGTTTGGAAAGAATTGTCTTGTCTGTTCAATGTAACTGATGGGTCAAAGAGAAGTACATATTTCTGGGAAAACACAGCTAGAGGCTGAACTGAAACATTATGCTGAGGTTGGCCAGGCAAACAAGGAATCGATCATAGGTTACATGAGGGAATTGAAGCAACTTGAGGCAGATGTCGGGAGCGCTAAAAAAGCCAAGAAAGAAGTGGAGTCAGCCATGAAGAAAAGCCAGGGACTGAAAAGAGCTGACATCATTTCTGGCTAAGCAGAACATGAAGGAAAGCAACGGACAGAAAGAGCTGAAATCATTTCTGAATAAGAAGCAGAAAAAGATCACTTGAAAAATTTGTCCGTTTGTTTTGTTTGAGATTAATTGGTGATTTGGTTTTCCGGGACAATGTCCTTTAATGTTATTGCTGTCTGTGTTGATCCATTAGGTCGTCAAGCAATATTCAGGGGTACCTTCCCTTTTAATTTGGTTAGCTTTTCTGCAATTGTTGAATTCTGAGTGCGTTTTTTTTTTTTCAAAAAAAGTTCACTAATTCTGATAGACACATTGCTTATGGACAATGCTTTTGGTTGGAAGTCCTAAAGTTAATGAATTAAAAGTATATTTTATAGTTAAGATATAAATAAAGGAAAAACTTTTAGAATCTAATGATTTAATGTCAAACAAAGTATTTTGAAAGAAACAAATTTTAAATCTTAAGTAACAATATTTATATTTTTAATAATAAAATTTTATCATTTTATTTTTTGTTATTTGAAGTATGCATTTTGTTACTAAAAATTACAAGATTGTTATTATCAGAATAACTTTTTAAACTAAAAATTATGCCTCTTAATCCATGCTTATATATAAAATAAGTAATGCAGCATTTAGATTTACAACTTGCTTATTGCTAGAGAATATGTTTTTTCTATTAAAAAGCTTGTTGAGTCTTGAAACATACGATGAGAGTAGCCTATAGTATATTATATACTGTCCAAAATCTCAGAAATAAAAATTAAAATTCTTAACCACTAAAATATTTTTAAGAGACTGAAATTAATTTTAATAGCGACTGGAAATCTCCAGAGTAATTCTTAGGCAGGGGCATGGAATGTAATGGAAAGCATTTCCGGACCACGATTAATTTTTTGTGTTCTTGTTCAATTTACGATTGTTCAAAAGCAGCATAAATATATATGTAGAATTTTTCGTGTGTTTATTAATATCCCGAATAAAACATGATTGACAATTTTTACAATAAGACTGATAATTTTTTAACAAAATTAAAAATTACTTTTTTATTATAAATATTATTAATGTTATTAAAAAAATTATCAAATTTATTTTATTTAAAATATAAATTAAGACACAAAAATTTTGTACAACAATATTTTCTCGGTCAAAAAAATAGTAGATCAAAGTTCTCTTTCACTTTGACTTGATGTTGGATTGCTCCTATGAATACATGTTGTTGCAGAGGGGGCAGGAGAGAGAAAAGGAATTTAGTTTCAAAAAAATTTATTTAAAAAAAATTAAATAACAAACGTATTTAATATTATTTTAAATATATTTATTTTTATTCTAAGTCTTAATTTAAATTATTTTAAAATTTTTTTTATTACTTATATTAACTACTCTATAATCATTTTTTTTGTATCTTCCTAATTTTTGCCTTTATTGTCTTTCTTAAACTTGTCACGTTAATTGAGTATACACGTTGTTGGTCGTGGTGCACTGGTGCTCCGAGAAATGTGTCATGAAATTGGAAGTTACCATAAAGGTGCTGATGTATGAAGGCCGAGCCCCGCAAAACTCTGAAGATGGGCTGGTGGGCTGCTTTCAAATTGAATAAAGTCTTGGAAAAATGATGGAGAGAGAGCACGGTCCTCTGCTCCCCTGCTTTTTAGTGGTAGGCAACCTACAGAGACTTCATCTTTTGAGTGTTGAGCTCACAGGAAAGCAATTGCAGCACAGAGGGCAGCCACCAAAGTTGGAGTTGGGAGATGAACTCTTCGCTGATGCTGCGGCGATTCTATTGTTACAAGGGGCCAACAGCTGCTGCTTCTTCTTCTGCCCCGAAGAACAAAAAACCACTTGTCTTCTTGGGTTCTCCTCAGGTACTTAACTTGTTTGAGTGCCCACATGCTATGCTTTTGGTCCCATCCTATGCTTCTTGTTTATTATATTTTATGGCTTTTTAACGACATGGGGTTTTTTTTTTTTTTTTATTAATTTTTTATGCTTTAGGTCTCCACAACTGTTCTTGACGCGCTTTTCAATGCCTCTCTGGCTCCCAATTCCATTTTTGAGGTATTTATGCTCTTATTAGACTCTTTGTATCTCTTATTGCGTGGCAGTACTCGTATTAATGTGTTATTTTAATGGAAATTTGAGACTGGATTTTTGCGTTTTATTCAGTTAAACAACTGTTGATTGTTTCAGCTGATCCTTTTATTGGAGTGTAATTTTTTTGCAAAGGGTTGATTTTTTTCATTGGAGTGTACTTTTTTTGCAAAGGGTTGATTTTTTTCTTGTAGAGCTGGTTTTTGGTAGTCCTTTGAATCTGATAATGTGGATTGTGTTTTGAATGTGAACAGTTTAATATCTACTGGGTGACAGAAAGAGGTAGTATGCAGACTTCTGTGTGGGCATTATTTAGAATAATGATGTAGACGTAGAGTGCAAGTAGTTGCTGTACGAATTATTGATTTGGTGTAGTTTTAGGTAGCAGCAGTTGTTACTCAACCACCTGCAAGAAGAGGTAGGGGTAAGAAGCTGATGCCTTCACCTGTTGGTCAGCATGCTTTAGACAGAGGTTTTCCCTCCGACCTCATTTTCACACCGGAACGAGCTGGGGAGGTAGTTTTATAATTTCCTCTTGTAAATGTGAGATTGGTTGAATGAATTTGACCTTGTGTACCGTATGTAAAACAGGGTACCTAAAGATAATACATTTATCTTCTTTTCAAATGTAGGACATGTTTTTGTCCAGTCTAAGAGGGTTGCGGCCAGAACTTTGCATTACAGCAGCATATGGAAATATTTTACCTACCAAGTTTCTCAATATCCCACCAATGGGTTAGTTAAATGTACTTTGTTGACGGAGTTAAAGCACTGGGATTAGCTTGCGATATATGATTGTTGGATGGTAGCTTTACCTTTACTTGAAATAATTTTTTACCTTCCGTTGAACCATATTCTTCTTCTTCTTGTTTCATTTTTTTGCGAGTGGTTAAGAACATTTTTGCAGTGGAACACTTAAAAGTTTTGTCTTCAAAGTTTCTCAAGTCCATATTAATTTTCTCAGGGACAGTCAATATACACCCAAGTCTGCTTCCGCTTTACCGCGGAGCTGCTCCTGTTCAAAGGACATTGCAGGTCCCATATATTTTAGGAGTGTTTATGTTATTTATGCTAGAGAATGGTTATTTATACACCTCAATATTGCCAAATCACATTTATAAGTCCTTGTTTCAGGATGGTGCTAAAGAAACTGGAGTATCATTAGCATTCACTGTTCGTGCTCTAGACGCTGGACCAATCATCGCCTATGAAAAAGTGGACATTGATGATCAAATAAAGGTACGTGAAATTGCTTTCTGGTCTTAATAGCAGGAAAGTTTAGGAATTAGGATTTTGCTCCACTTTAATGCTAGCCCAGTTGAAGCAATGTCCAGTGCTGTTTAGTTCTAATTAAAAAAGGGAAATTGCTGGTTGGATTCTGGGGAACGATCTATGATAAGCTGGATAAAGTCCTTCAGTATTTTTGCATGAAGTGTTCGCTGTAAATCATCAAACTTGTAAACTTGAAGTGAGTGGCTCAACAATGTATGCTTTTGTCCTCTGTTAGACACAATTTGAGTCAAAAAGGGCAGCAATGGCAGTTCTGTTTTCACAATTGGCATAAGTAGCTAATTATTATGAAAGTTTCCTTTGGATGAATTTGCAAAATGGAAAACATTTGCTATTCTTATCTCAATACAGTTTCTACTTTTGGAGCATTTTTGTGATAATTATTTACATTGTGGCTAACATGCTTGCAGGCGCCTGATTTGTTGGCACAGCTATTTTTGGTGGGTATGTCCCTTCTTTATTGCCTGCTGTTGTACCAGTAGTTCAACTTTACGTATTTTTTAAATATCTATTGTCTAATTTTATTCACCAGATAATTCTTTAATTCCAAACCAGTCATTAACTGTTTGAAGATAATTTATGGTATGCTTGCATTTATGTACACACATGATGTGCTTGTGGTATCAGAATGACAATGGCGTCATGTCACACAATGGTCTTAGTTCCTCTTCTTCTTCTTTTGTAGCTTGGTTGGTTGTTAAGTTTCACCTTGTAAGTGTTGTTGATCGATAAACTAGAAATTTCAAAGTCTGTTCATTTCCACAGCTGGGAGCAATTTATTTCTGATTTGGGTCAACTGTGATCCTTTTGTTTCATTTTTCCTTGCCATTTGTATAGCTTCCATGAAAGGCTATCTCTTTGTTATGGGTCAATATTGCATGTTTCCCCAATGTGATTGAAGACTACTGAAATATGCTAAGTGCCAGAGGTGAAAATCATAAATTTAAGGTGTTCTACTTACGTGTGAAAAAGGACTAGAAGTTTCTCATCAGGAAGATTCACTACATGCATATTGGAGGCATGAGAAGCATAGGTAGAAATGATCTACTTACTACTTGTGCAGGATCGAAACTTCTGATTCATGAATTGCCCTCTATATTTGATGGATCGGCCAGAGAGAAAGCTCAACCCCAAGATGATTCTAAGGCCACCTTGGCTCCGAAGGTACTCTGTCTTTATGACGAACTTAGGAGGTAAAAGTTTGTCTTTTAATCATCAATGGCCAAAAGTTTTTGAAGAGGTGTGTACTCAGGCTTGCTATTAGGGAGAAGTTATTTATTATTGTCCATGCTGAGAAAATATGAACAATTTATGTATGTCAAATTTGTTGAAAGTTGCAACAGCATCTCAAGAAAAATGACGTATACTTTTCTTTCATCTCTCTTGACTTGCACATAAATAATTCGTATACTATGTTTTTTGGCATGAAGATGCATGCTGTTTTCTTGCTAGAATATTATTGTGGGAGGACCTAAATTGAGGCACGGTGCTGCTTCTTTTGCTTCAGCCCACACCATTACGGTAGATCAAGATTCACAGGTTTCACATTGATGAAAGAAACTATGCTATGTGCTAATTCGTCATATTATCGCTGATTTTGTTGGGAAAAAAAAAAAAAAAGGACTATTTATTGGTTTTATAGTTTTCAATGTTTATGCCTAAGGTTTTGAAACTTGTCTTTGCATTCTGGTGTAAAATATTTGCTTACAGTAATTGCTTACATGCTTTGGTTGACTATACGGGGTTAACAAGATATAAACATGGAATGTTAAGATGACTACCATGTTTTTTCTTTTCAAAGCATGACCATTCAAGATATTTTATTCTATGTATGCCGTACAGTAAGGATTGAATCTTTGACAGGTCAAAACTTAAGTCTTACTTTTTATGAGAATGGTGAAATGAAAATTGGATTCCTCTCTTATTTTTCTCATTGCTTCTGCCTTCTGCTCTGAACTTTGAGAATTGCATTGAACCATTTGATAATATTAGGCAAGGTACCCTTGAATTATTAAAAAAAAAAAAGAACAGTCTATCTGGTATCTGAATAAATGATGATTACCTTACTCTCTTGTAAATGGATAAAAAATTATCCAAATTTTCTGGTTTATGCAGATAACTCCGGCTGAATCGTGGTTATCATTCGATCAAGAAGCTGCAGTTTTGCATAATAAGGCAAGATCTTGCTTTTTCCATCTAACTTACTTTCAGCCATTAGACGCAACCTTTTTAGGTTCGTGCATTTGCAGGATGGCCGGGAACGCGAGCCAAAGTAGCACTTACTGATGTTAAAGATGGTCAGCACAGTGTCGTAGAACTTAAGATCATTACTACAAGAGTTATCCAACATAGCATCATTCAGGGCAACGAAGTGGATGAGATCACATTTTCCAATGGTTCCTTGATATTTCCATGTGGAAATTCAACAGCACTTGAGGTATGTTCAGCCATCATGTAATCTGTATGTAGAAGTCATGATAGTAATTTTGGAGTTTCATACTGGATGATGCCAGCATATGCTTATGCGAGTTTCTACAAAATGGACTGGTGGGCGTGTTTAATTTCTCGAAAACTTCAGTTTTCCACAAAATTTTTCCAGAAAATAGAAAGGAGTGGAAAAGCAATTTATTGAGTGGTTTTCTAGTTTTCTGATTTTGTAAAGGATTCAGAAAACAAATTTTTTTTTTTTTCATTTTCTGACTCTTTTTTTTGAAATATAAAACGAAAAAACTCCTTTTTATTAAGCAAACATATTTATTGCATGTTGTATGGAGAAATGGAAATGCAAACATGAAACAAAATTAAAAACAAAGTTTAAAATTAAACAAGCTTGTATACAGTTCGTTGAAACTTTCTCATTTCCATTAACAGCAAATGATAATAACATATGAATGAACATTTGAGTTACGAAAAATCATTGAGGCAGAAAGTTATCAAAAAAAGGGCACATAACCCCCAATTTGTTTCGGTTGCTGATGCTGATGCTAATGCTTTGGAAACTTAATCAGGTTTTGGAAGTTCAGCTTCCCGGGAAGAAGGTGGTAAATGCAACTGCCTTTTGGAATGGTTTACGAGGTCAAAAGCTGAAGAAACTGAGAGTGGATGAACCACTTCATTTGACGGCTGTACAACATGTAAGCTGAGAGTTTTAGTGGAGCAACCTTGTGGACCATTTTAGACGCAACATTTTTTTCTTTTTTTGAAAACTATGCTTTGTTTCCTCTCTCTCACTTCTCTCTCTCTCTCTCTCTCTCTCATTCCTTTTTGATGAACTAATTTTTTATTTGATTCTTTAATGAAGTTTATACTTCACTCTTTTCATTGCATCGTTCTTTACTTTACTCAATTTGTGTAGTGCAGGACCTCTTAATGCCGTAAAATTAATGTACATGCTGGAAGAATATGCATGTAAATATATTCGCACGTACTTATATATCGATTATGGAAATGAACTTGATCCAAAAGGCTCTATTTGATTAATATCTGTTTCATGCACCAAATGCTATCGGTGCATTGTCGTATTCATTTATCAGCAAAGTATTAGTAGCATTAGTTATGGGAGAAACGGTTGATGCATTCTAGCAGTATGCTTTTGCATGCTTGCTTGTGATCCAAATGTGTCTTCAATGTATCGCATTGGTCATGGCTGATGCTAAAGTTTTGTTTGCTTGCTTAAATATTAAATTCAGAAAATCAATTTTTAATTTCAATGAACTGTCTGTGCATGAAAACAGATGCTGTCTCTTTGAACACCTTGAATCGTGATCTCATCCCTGGCATCCCACGCGACAAATATGCCTTACTGTTGTTCACATTTCTGATCATAGACATTTATGTGTTCATCAGAGTATGTCATATCTTGTTTGTGCAGCTAATTGTGAGAGTGGTATGCATTTGTCTTTTTTTTGGTCCTTCGGAACTGGTAGCCTAATGATTGGGGGATAGGGAGACAGGAAGAGGATAAGGAAGGGACTGAAGTTCTCTCAGTTGAATGCCTTAGCTGCCAACTATCGCAATTAGGTCGGGTCCTCTGGTGCCCAATATGTTTGCTAAGCTTCAAGAAATAAAATTTTCAAATACATTGAACCATGACTCTATTATTTGTGTTGAATAATTGCATTTTGGATTTTTTATGGTTATGGATTATTGATTACCAAACATTTCAGAAGTTGAATGGACGATAAGTGGGGACGTTTAATAACCTGACACCGATCGAACTGGATTGCTATTTTTTCCAATCATTCGAAGTGGGGTCGATAGAAGCTTGCAATTGGTGTTATTACTCAGATGGTCATATCTATTCTACAGCACATATGTCACACAAGTGTGCTACCCTAATGCTAGATTAGTGGCAGCTAGATTACGATAGCAGGAAAAATGAGGCTCTTTAGCATTCATGCATCTTCAACCATTTTAGTTAGAAAATTTGGTAGGTGTAAACAAGCTGAGTCTAGTTAAATTTTGGCGTGTTAAACATGCAGTTCATTTGATAAAACAGACTAACATGAAGTTTGGTGTTTAACGAACAGGTTTAAACATTAGATTTCAATTTGGTGAGCGAATTTTGACGAAGTGATCTCTACCGAGCCTGTCAAATAATTAGAAAAAAAAAACAAAAAAAAAAAAAAAATTCTGGCTACATGGACAGATGATGGACGGAGTTTGGCCGGAATCAAATGATAGAACAAACCATGACTCTCTCTAAAACAAAACCTTTCTCTGTAGCTAAAAGAGTAGGGCTGTAAAGGAGGTTGACAACGTGCCCAATAATGCATTAATCTTATATATTCTTAAAAAGTTATGTGAGTGGTGAAATTCATGGACATTATAATACATGTCTGGTTTTAAAAATTGTAAATTTATAATTTTATATTTTTAACAGTCGATCCTCTAATTTGTTCATACACAACTTGTTTATGTTTGTAATATTAATAGAAATTATTAAAAATATGAAAACATGTTGTCTTGAATAGAGGCACCAAGCCCTTTAGTAAACTATGAAAATACTTAACGAACTTAGCTTATGAGTCGAAGTTCGCTTAAAATTGGCACGAATGGTTTGGTAGCCAAATGAAAAACTATATGCCAGCAGAATGTTAACATGGAATACTGCAAAAGGCATGAATGGTTTGGAGCCAAATGGTAACGTCACAGTCTTTCTTGACGGGCAAACCAGAGATTACAACCAAACATAAATGAAACAGTAGACATAGGGGTGTTAAAAAGTAATCTGACTTGATAATCTGTTTGAATTCATCTGAAAAAATTAAGTCAGGAACTCAATTTTTCAATTCAAATTTAAAAGTGACCCAAAAATTTTGAATTAGATTCAAGTTGGATCCGAATCACTCGTTGGGTTAAGAAAAAGACAAAATAGTGAAAATTTTTTTGATTTTTTATCTTTGACTTATCTTGTTTAATTATTAATTAGTATCATTTCGTAAAATATAGATATATATATGATACAAAAACTAAATTTAAACGTTTAGTTTACTATAGGAATGAGTTTTAGATTTAATTAAAATATTTTATTTTAGTAAAAATGACTTAAAAAATAATGGTTCAGTGCAAATTCGACCCGAATTTGATCTGAATCCAATTCAAATCTGAAACGACTCAACCTGAACCTGAACCGAATGTAACGTGACCTGAAAGTAATCCAACCGAAAATGACCCGAAGCAGAAATGACCCAACCCAAACTCGACCCAACCTGACTTTTTGATACGTCTATGTAGGCACATAAATTTCAAAGAGTGACTACATGAAAGCAAATAGACTCAAAATAATTTTATAAAGCATACCAAATATTTCATACTACAGCGTGAACCTTTTATATAATATATTTTTTATATAATATATTAGAGATTTTTTAACTTTATACTATTTTATTATCCATTTATTTCATGTTGCATAAAATATTGTTACGTAGTATAAAATGTTTATATATGATATAAAATATTGTGTTCATTTCTATCAAAAGAATGAGTCCGTCTACTCATTTCTTAAATTTTATGTATGCACATGTACGGTATGACTAGGCAAATAAGGAAACAAATTGGTACCCACCTTTTCTCATTCTTTTCAAACCTAACTTAAAATTAAATTTCAGTGGTACCGTCTTGTTCTGTCCTGTCCTAATAGTTTAGTGGTTGAACACATGATATTTATTATATTGATTTTATTATATGCTCATACATTTCATACTCTTTTAAAAAAATAATAATAAATCTTAAATATATTTAATATTATTCTAAATATATTTAGTATTACTCGTAAACCTTAATTTTCAAAAAAAGTCTTATTATATACCCCGACGTTTTTTCTCTTATTATATACACTAAGGAATATTCAAATCTACGCTCTTCGCTCTTCTCTAGTAAAATGGAAACTAACTGGCCAACTTTTGCCGCCTTCTAACTTTGTCGAATATTGCTGATGATACAAGACCTATTTTATACTTAAACTCGGAGGGTTGGGACCAATTAGGGTTGGAACCAATTAGAGTTGGAACAAGTCGATCTAAATAGAAAAACCAGATCTCCCATTAATTTCAGTTATAAAAACAGAAAAACAAATGAAAAAAAAAGATTGAGCACATCAGGATTAAACTGAAAAATCTGGAAAATCTACTTACTCGGTTGTCTGACTCAATTGACTTAAATAAAATACAAAAGCTTATAGTTTAACCACAAAATTTTGTCTAACTTGTAATTAGGTCATCAATTGTATTTAAAATTGCAATTTAGTCATTAAAACTAAAATTTAATAGACAATCAAGTCTCTTTATACTTTCTTTGGTCAACAACTTTTAAATTTAACCATTAAACATTATTTTTTAATCAAAAATATCATACATTATGCTGTTTTGATTTATTTTTTCAGTTCAATTCCATCCCGAGTTAATTAATTAATTCTTGACCCAATAACCGGTTTAATTTTGATAACATTTCTCTAGCTAGGCCCAACCAATGGTAGCAATTATTGGGTATTCTTTAATGGGGGTAATCGAAAGGCAAAGCCACACTCACTGGACAAAACTGAAAGCTAACACAAAGCACTTTACAATTAAGAAATTCCCATTAAGCAATTTGAATTGATTAAACAATTAAGGAAAACCCCAAAAGCATTATTGCATTCTCATTCTCATGATTTCGGGCACTTTGGAATGGTTTATGGGGCATTTCTTTTGTCCCTGCTTTTAATTTTCTTAGCTATACTTTTTCTCCAACATGATATACCCTACTCAATTCTCTGGACACACAGGCTGCTCAGTGTCTATGTCCAACTCAACAAGCAACTCTCCTATATATGCCTCGGGCCATTAACATTTACCCATCTTCTAAATATCATATTTTCCCTCCCTCTCTCTCTGTTTTCTCTCTCTAGCTTGCTTTCTACAAAAGTTAGGCAAAATGGGTGCTCTTTATTACCTCTCCACCTTTTGCACTGTAATCTGCACAAGAAGCAAACACAGACCAATGCAGGTACTCATTAGCTCATATCAACCCCCTTTTCTTTACTTTTCACCAGCTAGCGCCCCCCCCCCCCCCCCCTCTCTCTCTCTCTCTCTCTCTCTCGCTCTCTATGTGTTTGTGTTGTATCTTTTATTAGGGTAATGTTCAAGTGGGCCTTTTGTTAAAAGTAAAGATGATGACTTGCATTTTGGTTCTCATCGTCAGACAGTTGATATCAAGGTCAAAATGGACTGTGATGGCTGTGAAAGAAGAGTCAAACATGCTGTTACCTCCATGAGAGGTTAGACTACTACTTGAAATTCTCTATATGTCTCCTTGTGTGTGTTATTGTCTTTTTGCGTGTATGTACATGTGTGGAAGTGGAATTTTCCTTCATTAAGGCAGACGCTAAGTCACTTTGTTTTCATCGAATCATAGGCCGATCAACTGTAACCCTGTGTGTGTGTGTGTGTATATATATATATATTAGAGAAGCAAGCAATCATAGAGGAAAAGGACATGTAAATATTTCCAAGGAAAACAAAAAAAATAAAAGCATTTTTATTCGTTTTTGATATCTCAATCATCAAAATTGGAAACAAATGAATCTATTGTGACCCTTCTCTCTCGCAGTTTTTGTTTTTTTTTCAGCTAATAATCTAAATTTATTTACTTCTAAAAACAAGAATAATCTAAATTAAATTTTATGTTTTGTTGGTCATGATTTCATTTTTTTTTTTTTTCATTTGGGTACAAAGCTTCATGTTTTGATGCTCCTTGCACTTACATGGAAAGAGGGTCAGGACGTAAGATTTTATTGGCAGTGAAAGAGGTCACTAGGTTATTCTTCTGGTTGACATGTGATTAATGGTCAAAGAATATAAGGTGCAGAAAGGAGAATACAAATCTTTTCGCTAGAATTATTTCGGCAGCTACACAGTATTTTTCATATGTTTGAAAATTATGGTATCTAGTTTCTTAGATCATAAATCAAATGTTGGACATCAAAAAAACCATATACATACATACATACATATATATAAACTTTTATTTTAAAAATTTTGAATCTTAACTACTGAGATAATATATATTTGAGTACTAGGTTAGTGAAATATCACAATATATTCTTGGCAGAGCTCACCTTTCTCAGAATATAACCGTTGCCTAGTGCTCTTTATTTTCCCACATGTCAAACCGTGCTATATTCCATTTTTAACAATTAAATCGGATATTTTTTTCTTTTATATAAAAATTGCGAAGACAAAAACAAAATTTATTTTCTTCCCCATCACGACATGAGAACGACGAACAAATGACTCTCGATGCTCAATTCGATCATATATTAAATGACATTATTCTTGGTCGTATAAATTTTAATTTCTTGCTTAATTTTTTTTTTATAAAAAAAAGTTATATTAAGCTGTTTATGCCACACTTTTTTTTTTCTTTACGGGAGATGAAACATTCTGGTTTAATTGTACATTATAAAGCATCTCAATTGCAACTTATAAGTCTAGAACCTTTTTATCAAAAAAGGTTCCAAAACCTTGATGCTATGTTAAGAACATGGGAAAATAGTGGAAAGAGAACGAGTATAAATATAATGAAAAGTAGAGCAGAGGAAATTTTCCTTTTTATGTTTGGAAAAGCATGGAAGAGGGAGAACCATAAAGAATAAGCTTCTTATGGACTAAATTTTGTTTTGGTCAATAAGAATATATATTAGTAATTTAAAGCATTTTCTAGTCATATGTCTAACTTTTCTTCCTAAATTGGGGGGAATAGTTATGGTGGGGTAAGAGAATTTATTTAAATCTTCCTTTCCTCCATCAAGTCTTTCAAAAATAAATCAAGCAAAGTATAATACCAATTTTCCTACCATTTTCTTTCCTACCCCCCTTGTCCCTCATACAAAGCATATGAAAACTATCGGAATTTTATATTATTGTTGACCCATCATGTAAAATTGCTAATTCTTACATTTACTTAAATAAATCATGCATGCAAGTTGAGCAATTCACAAGCTACATTTCATGACATTATGTACAAGCTAGGTGTAAAGACAGTGGAGGTGAACCGAAAACAAAGCCGGGTAATAGTAAGTGGATATGTTGATGCAAATAAGGTGTTAAGGAGAGTGAAGAGGAAGACTGGCAAGAGAGCTGAAATCTGGCCTTACATCCCTCAACACCTTGCTTACTATCCCTATGCCTCTGGCGTGTATGACAAGAGGGCACCGTCTGGCTATGTCCGCAATGTTGTGCAAGCATTTCCAGCCTCCACTGCACAAGAAGATAACATTGTCTCTCTCTTTAGCGACGATAATGTCAACGCATGTTCTGTAATGTGATGATGAGGAAGCTAAGTTCAAAAGAATTTGAGCTGAATGAAGCCATTAAGTGTGTTTGGTATCTTTGATTAATCTCCGTTTTGGGGAGATTGAATTTGTTTTCCAGCAGAAGATTATAGCCCGATGATTGTTGCCTATTTAGTAAATAATATCATCGGGAATTTTCTAATTTGTTTCCCCTTTGCCACGTACACTCACCAAAAAAATAAAAAAAAAAGGAGTGAAAAAACAAAAAAGAAAAAAACCATATTGTTCTGATTGTTTTTTAAATTTGTCTTGGTACATTAGAATGGTACATTGTAGTGATTTTGAATGGGAGAGGTAGTGGAATTACAATATTATTTTGTCTTATTTTTATTATTTTTTACAAAATTAAAACTTAGATGTAAATGAATATTACTTTAAAATATAAAGTGTAGATATCATAAAAGATTTGTTAAAAAGAAAATTTCTTTTAACAAAACAGCCAAAAAATATTATTATATTATATTTGTGTACCATTCCGTATAAGAAATGTGTATACCAAATATTTCGGTTTCGAATGATATATTATCCAGCTCTCCAACCTGAACGAAGACTAATGAAGAAGCTATTATATAATAGGGATGTAACAATTTTTTAGGCATGCGGTTAATTGTATTAATGAAGCGATTGGCCTTCATGATCGACCGCTAATCAGGCATATTCCTTCCCTTTTATTTGCTCTCTTTCCGATCGATCATTATTGCTTTTCTTTGAAGTTCTACTTAATTCTCCCCTTGTTTTGCAGCTGTTTAGATTTTATTTTATTAATTACGGAGGCTACCTTAACCCTTTAAACTTTAAATGGGCATTTGCGAAGAGATTGGAATTCTTTTTTTTTTTTTTGTCTGAAATTCAAATTTTTGTCACTCTTTGTATTTAATTCACCTATGGTAAGGCACTCATTAATCGCGTACGTTAAATTTTGTTTATCAAAATAAATAAAAAAATTTTACTAAAACTTGATTATAACGCAGTATTTGCAAGCCTTGTTTATTTTAATTGGCCATTCCATGTTTTGGGGAAACATTCTAAAGGAAGCCATATCTTGGTGATTAGAATAAGGTTCCTCGTGCCTGCCACAAATATAAGATGGAATAACGCCATGCAATGACTTTGCTTAAGTCAAAATAGATAAGGAAAAAAAGGCAGTAGTGGGACTCATTATTTGCAAATAATATATATGCACATATGAGGTGACCTTAGTATTTTATTTTTAAAAAGGAAAGGAAAATATTTAAACATCCAATACTCGCTTACCAAGCATCCGATGTAACATTTTTTTTTTTTTTAAAGTTCTACTAGAGAGCTTTGTGCTTGTTAACTGTTGCAAAGGAGGGTGCGTTCAATTTGCATAGTTACAGCATAAAGAGTATTAAATATAGGTTTAGTTTCATCAATTATACTGATAGTATTTGAACTTGAGATTTATTAGTCAGTGTGTTCAACATTTATTATTAGACTAAAATTAGCCGTAGTACTAATATATATATATTTTTAACAAGACAAAAGGAAACACACACTCAACATTCCCTCATCAAAAGAACAACAGGTCATTAATACCTACTTATTACGCAGGATTGAGTTACATAAATTTTGCTAATTAAATCATTCCGACCTGTTTCCATGATGCTGCATCGTTATAATCGTCATCTCATAATCAGAAAGAGGGCGAAAATGGACAGAAATCCAGCTGTATAAAGCAGCTGATACATTAGATCAATGTCATTAATCAGCATGCCAGTGCAAACAGACTTTCATGTTAAGTTTTTTGCTCTTTTACTTTATGCTCTCTAGGCTCGTTCAAGACAGCACTAGATCATTTTTTTTGATAATTTTTTGTTAGTCGAAGCCAAACTTAAACTTGGATCGGACAGGGAGTGTTACCAAAATAAAACAAAACAATCTATATTTATAAATCATATGTCACAACTTGCTCCATAATTTTCCTTTAATCATTGATATGGATTCGTTGGTAAAAGTTGGGATTTGATTAGTTGTGCATGGTTTTTCGGTTAGGGCCTAGAGACATGCAAGATAGATAGAAATTAGGAGTGTTGAGCTGTGGCCAAGTATCAGCATTTTGATGTCTAAATCTGTGAGAGCTCACAAGGACAATGGAGCAGGAAGATAAAGGGTTTAAGGTGTATTCATCTACATATCTTGAAGTGGCTATCACATAGAGTGTTCGTAAGACTCTTGGAGAGACTAATTCACAGATTGCTTGTTAGGCCATTCTTCAAGGTGCTCCTATTACTCACCCCCAATATATTTTGGTGGCTTGCCGTCGGGAATCGTTGCAAAGGGATTGGTCCATTCATGCCATCTATGTGATAGATAGGGAAATAGAGTTGCTGACTGACTGGCTTCTTTTGCGATCGCCCATGAAGTTAGCTTGACTTTTCTATAGGAGAGTCTTTCGGGTCTCTCATACTTTCTTCGGTCTGATTTAGTTGGAGTTTATCTCCCAAAAAATGAAGTTGGGCTTGACCCTCATTTTCAACCAAAAAAAAAAAAAAAAGGCTCTTGGAGAGGCCTAGGATAACATCGTTTTTAATCTTAAATATTTATAAATTTTTATAATTGAGTCGTATGTCTTTCAGATTTTTTATAATTGAGGTCAATCAAACTGTTTAATAGTACTTAGACTAAGATGATATGAATAAAAAAAATGTAAATACTATTTCTTTCATATTTTTTATTTTAGTATTTTAAAAAATGATTAAAATATTGTATTTAGAAATTTTTTAAATTTACTTCTATTTAGTTAAAATATAATTTAAATGATTTAACTGACGACCAATGACAAAAAAAGATTCAATTATAAAAAAATTAAAAAAATATATAAAATTTAATTTAAAAAGTTAAAAATTTTAAAATTAATGTTAAAAATCTGCAAACGTGTAAGAGTGGAAATGATATTTTCCTAATAAACAAAGAACAAGCTGGGTTGACAGGCCAAGTAGGCACGCCACCTAATTATTGCCCTTGGCAGTAGTGCTAACAAAGTCTTGGTAGTGGTAGGGGCGACGCTTACCAGTATTTGATTTCAGGTTTTTCTCATTCACAATATTACTATATCGTCTCAATTCATTGCAGGTGGGTTGGTTATTTGTCAGCATGGGTTTAGCTTAGCTTACGCTGTATTTGGAAGCTCCCGTCCACATGAATATTTTACGGAGCCAGACAAAGAATTCTATTAATAATTGGCCGTTCTATTGTCCGCCGCAGGCATTGGATTCGTTCATCCTGTGTACGTGTGTCAGAGTATCCCAAGCGGCGTTGCATGTTCTATGACTGCGAGTTGGAGCGTAGTGATAGTTTGAGAGGAGAGTTATCCGCATAAAGTCCGAGGAAATTGATTCCCACCCAGTCATCGGAGTTAATAGTGTGTTTGGTTTAATAGAAAATAAATAAAATAAATAAATAAATAAATTTTAATTAATAAATATTATTATTATATTATTATTATTTATTATTTTTTTATTAATCAAAATAACTAATTTTTACTTTTATTTTCACAAATTATTATTTATTTTCTTTTTCACAGTTTTCTTATCAATTTTTTCTTACAATTTTCTGTCAATTCAAATAATTTTATTTTTTTACAATTTTTTTTCTCACAATTTTTTAACAATCCAAACACGTTACAAGCGTTTGGTTGACGAGTTGTTGTGAGGGCAGATCCTGGGCGAGCCGTGAGCCTAGAGCCTGGGATGATAATGTCCTTATCAATTAGAATCTTTTGTGCAATTTTTGCTCAATTTCAAAATTTCTCATTACAATAACACCACCACAAAAAAAAAAAAAAAAATTCGAACTTTGTCTAATCCACATTTACCTAGGAAACTTTGATTATAAAAATTAAGTAATAAAACAACTTGTAGTATAATCTCGCGCTCAGAAAATTGTTAATATATAAACAATTAACAATGACTTTTATCCTCACGATGATGATCGAAAATATTGTAAAGCAAAATATCAAAAGGTCAAAAAAGATTAATTGAAGAATTTTCAGTATGCATGGTCAATAACCATCTGCAAACAAAATAAACAAGAATTATTATAAATAATCAATAGAAAATGAACTATGCACGCATCAAAAAAAGCTTAGTTTATAAAATAACTCTACTAATTACAATACATAAGGCCAATGCCACTTGCGTCTAGCTAGGAGGTATTACGAGAAGAGGACAACTAATCCTATATATGGATGAATGTGTATTGCTGCACAAAGACGAATGTGTTTCAACACAATCCTCAAGTTTCTGGATTTGATTCTTTTAGGGTGTGTTTCGTATGTAGATTAGATAGTATAAGATATGACAGTATAGAATATTATAATATAATATTAGTTTATATTATGTTTAGATTGCATTAAATAAGATAAAATAATTATTTTATATTATGTTTGGATGATATTGGATAATTTAGTATAAAATAACAAAATGACTTTTTTATCTTTATACTTTATGAACTTATAACAACTTATATTTGTTATAGTTTTATTTTCTTTTTTTAAAATAAATAACTAAAATTAAACAAAAAAATTAATATTTGCTTCTAAAAAAATTAATATTTAATTTTCATGTCATCATTTCAAAATATTAATAATTATTCAATTTTCAATTTAACCATTAATTTTTCTTTTATTTTTTTTCTAAATTAATTTTTTTTGCTAAATTAGTTAAAATTAGTTTGTTAAATTATTTTCGCCGTTTATCAATAATCAATTTACATTTATTATTAATTTTAGCATTATTTTATTAAATATAACTAAAATTAAACGATAAAATTGAAATTATTGCTAAATGCTAAATTTTGGCCTCCCGATAGCGCGCCAGCTTCTCCGTCGTTGACACCGACGTCTGCCTCCACAATCTGACCTCCTCCTCGGTCTAGAGAACCGAGTCAAGTGCACCTTTGTGGAGGTTCTGAATGATGATTGTTGCCTGGACCAAGTCCTCACCTTTGACAAACGCTGCCCATTCGATTTGAACAAATCGAACGGCGAACGGCGGCGAACAAGGAAGGCGACATTCGAACGTTGCCCGGCGAGTTTCAAGCGAGTCGTTGGCTGGGGTTGGTAAATTGGCCGATGGTGATTCGGATCTCAAGTGTTCTTCTTCGCTCAAGTCTCGGCGCAGGGCCCGAAATCGGAAACTGACTCGGTTGAAAAAGGCCGGACCCTGACTGGGAGGCTGAGCCGGCCTGAGACGCCGTTGTTGTGATGGAATGCACTCTAGGAGGTTGTTTTGGTTTTTGCGTCTTATTTAGTAATAATCATTTTGACCGCTATCATGTAAATTATTACTGTCGGTTTTCTTACTTTTAAGTATGTATTTCTAACATTTATAAGTGAGTCTTATGTACAAATTTATTGTGTATTAATACAACGTTTTCTTTTCAATCAAAAGAAAATTGACCAATTAAATACAAGTTGAGATTGAAATAAGATAGTTAATTTTTTACTCATACTATTTTATTCTATTCCGTAAAACAAATGTACCTTGTTAGTGATGCAGTGATTATCTGAAAAGAATAGGTGCATTATAAATGGGTTAATCGGCTAGCTCACTTACGCAAGAAGTGCATGATCAATTACTAGGATATGAAGGCTTCGATGACATGAAGAAAATGGTCATTTTGCATTATGTTTTGTGTCTTCGATTTTTACTTTTTTTTTTTTTTTTTGACCGAAACAGATATCGTTGGATTAATACTCAGAGAATTCGTACATAAAAACGACGCTACCGCGTCGAAGATACTTACTTAGAGCAAGAAAATACATCGGCACCAATGACTTACAAATCAATTGGTCACACTGACCAATAACAAGTTGGGTATACAACCCAAAATTACAAACCAGACTGTAATTAAACTTAATTACAACCGAAGTGTTAATTATAACCGAAGGATATAACCGAAGTTCGATTTTTACTGCTGCACATGTTTGGTCTTTTTGCATACTCCTATTTTATATACTTCGGCCATTTTTGTCTAACATAACAATAATATTATAATTGGTAAAAAGTAATAAAAAAAATTAATTAAAAAATTGTGAGAAAAAAATAAATAATAATTTATGAAAAAAATAAAAATTAATTGTTTTGATTAATGAAAAATAAACCAAGTTCCTTTAATCCAAACACAACATAAGTCTTATTGTTTTTCCACTCTAATTCAAGAAATGCACAGATAAAAGTGTTGTAATTATATTTGAAATTACAGTTGAGCTTGAAATAGACAAACAAAAATAGGAAGGATTTGAGCGTCTCGGTTTGTCCAAACTCCAAACTTTGATCTCAAGAAAAAAAAAAAAAGTTTGTCCAGTCTTCAAATCCTAATGGCATTATTGTCTTTTTCTTAATGGGTTATAACATTTTAATAACAATTCAATAAAATTTTCTCTTTTTTGGCTCTACATAACCGTGGTTTCTTATTCAGTTTGCGTCATCTGCATTCCCTTTTTGGTGAAACTTTTGCCGCCTCTTTCTCTTCTAATAGATTACTTTTCATCATTATTGTCTTATGTTATTGGAAATGACATTGTTTCCTCGGTAATGTGTTTGTCTAAGTACTGACTAAAATTATAATTATTATTTTTAAAAATAAAATTGATATTTTTAAAACAGTTGTTATTTTTATATTTTAAAAAAATTAATTGTAATTTTAAAAATAACAGTCATAATTTTTTCAGAGATAAAATTTTAGAACAAAATTTTTGAGATATGTAATTGTATTTTAAAAAAAAAAATAAAAAAAATTAATTTATTAACTTGGTGTACCACTGAGTGATGCACCTTTATGGATGTATAATGTATTTGAGCCCTTCTCCTTATAGGCCTATCCCATTCTCTGTGTTCCCATGGCAGGTGCGAACAACCCCGTCAAAGTTCTCGAGGTCTGCCGTGTCGTCCCTTCCATTGACTCGCCGGGGCCGGCCACCGCCGAGTTAATTGTCCCCGTTACATTGTTTGACACCTTATGGTTCAGATTCCTTCCAGTTGAACGCATCTTCTTCTATGAACTCCCGGCCTTGTCCGGCACTCCTCATTTCTTCAACTCAGTGATGCTCCCAAAGCTCAAGCACTCTCTGTCTCTAACTCTCCTCCACTTCCTCCCTCTCGCCGGCAACCTCATCTGGGCGGCCGATGCCCCAAAACCCGTGATCCGGTACGAGCTAAACGATGGTGTTTTGTTCACAGTTGCAGAGTCTAATGCAGAGTTCAACCAACTGTCCGGCGATAGCATTCGTGAGGCTATTGAATCACACCATTACGTACCACAGTTGCCCGTGTCCGACTCAAAAGCATCAATCATAGCCCTGCAAATAACCCTGTTTCCTAACCAAGGATTTTCCATTGGCGTCTCCGCCCACCATGCAATCCTCGACGGCAAGAGCACAACCATGTTTCTCAGAGCGTGGGCTCACGTTTGCAAACATCAGAACGAGCAAGACAACAACGGGACCGGCTTGTTGCCAGAACTGACGCCATTTTTTGATCGATCGGTGATTCAGGACCCGAAAGGACTTGACATAGAGCACTTGAAGATCTGGTCAGGGCTGAAATGGCCAGGTTGGGAACCTTCTCCAGGAAGCTTGGAACTATTGCCTGGAGTAGACATATCCGGATTGGTGCGAGCAACGTTCAACATTTCTCGCCAGGATATACAAAGACTCCGAGAAAGGGTGCTGGATCAATTGGTAAAGGACCCCGAAGAAGCGCATCAGGATCCAGATAAAGCAAAACGAGCGATCAAGTTATCAACCTTTGTGCTTGTATTTGCATATGCAGGGTCTTGCATTGCCAAAGCTAAACTGGGAAAGGGCGATAATATGAAGGTTTATTTTGGATTCACGGCAGATTGCAGAGCCCGTTTGGACCCTCCAGTGCCTGCTAATTATTTTGGAAACTGTGTTTCTGCCCACGTCGGCCGTATAGAATTGGGAACTCTGATGGCAGAGAATGGGGTTGCCATGGCAGCACAGGTGATTGGCCAGGTGGTCAAAGGGTTGGAGAAAATTGATGTTGAGAATATAACAAAAACTCTTGCAGAGTTCGTGAATTTGGCAGGAGCTCCGGCAGTGGTATCCACAGCTGGATCACCTCAGTTTAAGGTTTATGAGACGGATTTCGGGTGGGGAAGGCCGAAGAAAGTTGAGATCAGTTCCATAGATAGGACTGGAGCTATGTCTTTGGCAGAGAGCGCTGATGGAAGTGGTGGAGTTGAGGTTGGTTTGGTTTTGAAGAAGCATGAAATGGAAACGTTTGAGGCTTGCTTTGTTAGTGGCCTTAGAGATCTTTCAAGCACCCATTGAAGTTGTTCATCTTTGTTTATGTTGGCTTTCTGCAAAAGAATTTGCCATTAGTATTCAGTTGAGTCGAATTGAATTGGAAATTATGAATTGTTATTTTTTTTTTTTCTTTTTTCCTCACAAAAGATGTAGATTAAATTTTTGGTTTTGGTAGACACTTTCAATAATCGAACTGAGTAGTTTTTTTACTTTTTTTAATCTGCCATATTATTCATATCATAGTTATTTTTGGCCTTAGTAAAATTTTGAGAAGACCATAAATATTCTTTGAGAAAAGGCTTTCAAAACGTTGATTTGTTGACCATAATTATAACGGTACAGTTATCATAGATGCACATGATTGTTAAATCTGCAGCACATTGTTATTAACTTCAAGTTTGCAACCGAGTTGTAAAAGAGAATGGAAACGAAAAACAAATATTGGGAAAATTTATTTTGACTCTTTTTTTTTCTTTAAATAAGTCAAAATAACTCAAAAAAATAAAAATAAATAATAAATAATTAGTGTTTTTCGCTGTGAGTTATTATATCTTATATTTGACATAATCAACGTGAAAAACGATTAGTCAATGTTATTGAGGTGTGGAAGAATACAAAAAAGAAAGAATTTCTATTTGATTCTTTTTTTTAATTGAGTGTAATATACTTATAATCTTACATTACATAATAAGTAGAATTTATTTAAATAAAAAAATTAAAAAATAATATTTAAATAATATTAAATAATAAATTAATTTTACTCACTAAAAAAATAAAATAAAATAAATAAATACTTAGAAAAAACATTTGAAAAAAAGAAAAGCAATGAATGGTAAGAAAACCAGGACCAAAGCCTACCAATCATTTTGTTGGGGAGGGGGGGGGGGGTTTGGGGGGTGGAATCACAGTATATCCTATAAAAATCAGGTCCTCAATTTCATTATTAAAAAAAATATATATATCTTTTCAGTATGTAAATTATCGTATATGTGAAGTAAATATAGATTCACCATTACTGTTTTCATTCAACCTACTATATGACTAGACACTCACCACTCAAGTACTGTTAAACCGGAATATGACTTCCCCAAGCTGATCTCTACGTGGATGAGTCGTAAACTAGCATATATGCGTACAACTTCGCTACTAAACGTCAGAGGGTATTAGCTCCTATTTGTGCAAGTTATGACTTGAATTCGAGTCAAATATAATAAAAGTACGTTGAATTATTATTAATTTACCGCCTAGAGTGGTCGGCCCTCAATTTTTTGAGTAAACTTTTACTAATTTTAGTAATTTAAATCATTGGTGCCCTAATTGTGGACTATATCCCCACTCCAAAAACTGATGTATTGAACTTCTATCTGAGCTGATAAGCATCAATAAATCAGTAGTCATGATGGAAGAAATTTTGAATTAAAACAAAAAATCTGAACTGGATGTAGGCTGCAGGGAATCTGATTCCAATTCCAAATCCCAACAAATATCCCTTTCGACCCAGCAACAGTACAATTGACTGCAGCACGGACACAAACATGATTTCTGTATGCATATTTTGGTCCCCCCCCCCCACATGATCTGCCGGATATATATAAAAAAAATTCTTAAATTTTTAAATTTTTTTTTATTTAAGTCTTAAATTTTTTTGAGATTTTATTTCAGTTCTAAATCTTTTGATTTTGCTCCAAATTAGTCATTCTGTTAGTTAAACTGTTAAAAATTACTGTTCACTAACAGAAATTTTTTTAAAAATGTAAAATACACTATTTCAATTTACCAGTTAATAAAAATATTTTGTATAATCTTAAAAAAAATAAAATAAAAAATAAAAAATCTAAAATCTCAACTTATATGTTACTATTTGAGAGTAAAATACAAGTATTTAATAACAAAAAAAATATTTAAATAGTATATTTTACCTTTTTAAAAAAATTTCTTTTAGTGAACAGTAATTTTTAACAGTTTGACTAACGGAAGGACTGATTTGGAGTAAAATCAAAAGGTTTAGAACTGAAATAAAATTTAAAAAAGGTTTAAGACTTAAATGAAAAAAAATCTAAAAATTTAGGAATTTTTTAATGCATATCTCCATGATCTGCAAAGGGCAGCGTTTGGCCACCGGATGAGGCATAATGCAATTAGTTATTTCCGAAGTGTAACTGCATTTGAATTTTTTTAAAAAAATTATAAAATTAAAACTTAAAAATAAATAAATATTATTTTAAAATTTAAAATGTACATATTACATAGTATACGTTAAAACAAAAAAAAATTGTGTTTCTTTAAAAAAAAATTTGCCTAAAAAAATTCATCTGATTCTACTAAAAATGAAACTAGTCATATTTTGTAATAAGAATCCGATCAAAGTTTTTCCGGTGCACAATCTTTATTGATCTGCAAAATCTCATTTTTCAGTTAATCTGCACTCCAAATAATCACAATATTGCAGGAATTATACTATTTGAGGTGGGAATCTGCAGACTGGGTGGTTTTAGCCAGGAACCAGTCAAGCGGGGACCAGCCTAGCCTAAGTCCACTAGGACCACTGGCTCGGAGGCCATGCTCATCACAAGAACCTGGTACAGTGGGTGCACGTTGGCTAAGAAGAAGTGGCACAAAGATTCTGTCTAATCGGAAATATCAATTAAAAAGTACCCAAATCACACTTTTCAGTTCAGCTTTTCTGTTTCACAGAAACTCGTCCCCAGTCCCCACAATTCTTCTCTCTTCTCTATGGTATGGACTCGGGGGGCTCTGGTTTTTTACTTTATAAGCACCCAATACAAGCGGCCTCACATAGGGGAAAGTAGACATTGTAAAAGAAATAGAAATATAGGAAGAATATTTTGATAGGTTCCTATATTTCCCTAATAAACCTTGAAAAATGTTGAGAAATGATTATGATCATGAGCTTGTTAGGATTGAGGTCTGTTTATTTGCGTCTCTTAGACAATTTTGCTCTTGAGCCTTTATGTTGGCTTTTCCTCTTTTGCCTTTTGCACTTTTCTTCTCCGTTTGTTTTGCATTTGCAACTTCAGTATGTTACCTTGATATCTTTCTATTGCAGACCCATGTACTCAGAGTGCACATTAACTGTGATGGATGCAAGCAGAAAGTGAAAAAACTTTTCAAGAAAATTGAAGGTAATAATTACCAATATATTGCCACATTTTTCATTCTGTGACTACTAATCAATTGGGGTTTCACCTCCCATTAATGATGTTGCATTATTCTTCACTTAACTTATTCCTTTACAGTTGAATGACTTGAATCATACAGTCTCTCCCTTCATAAGGCTGAGAGCCAATGATTGCAGTTGGTTCATTTAGTTTATGACTTGTGTTAGGGCTCTTGTTGATGTTATGGAACAGCAAAACTCAAGTAACTCAATGAAGTAACCACCAATCATGGTTGATTCTTTGTGTATTTTGCTGCTCTCATTTGTTCTCTTGAAAATTTCCTTCTCCTTTTCCCCCTTCCTCTAGTGTTCCATTACCTCTGTTGTAAACCAATTTATTTCATCTTTGAATTCAGGTGTATACTCAGTGAACATCAACATAAAACAGCAGGTGGTCCTAGTTTCAGGGCATATAGATTCTGCTACCTTAATCAAGAAGTTGCTCAAATTTGGAAAACGAGCAGAGCTTTGGTTTCCAAACTCCAAAAACAAACTGTTCCAAGGACAAACCAACACGAACCAAATGAAATTCCTAGCTGATGACTTCAATGGCCACAAAAGCCAACGCATGTTTCCTGCATCATTAGCTAAAGATACTGAGCAAAGCGGGAGCACTGAACATGACCTTAACCAGAGCCAGAACATTGGAATGGAAGTTGTGAATGACAATCAGGACTTCACAGCAGCAGCAAGGATGGAGGATGAAGGCGATGAGTTTCCTAATAGTCGCAGATTAGCAGATAATGTGGCATCCATGATGCACCATGGGGATTACCAGGGAAATGATCCTGGTTACATTGGATCAGAATGCCATAAACTTAGTAGGGCACAAGTTTATGAACATGAGCATTCACCATTCGTGATGACGGCCAACAAGCAGCATATGTACCACCACAACTATCCATCTATGGAGATGAACAACATTTACATGGAAGACAGACACTTAAGCAGGAAAATGAAGATGAATGACATTTACTTATCTCAACCTCATATGACATATCCCTACACTGGAACTTACTTTGTCCCAGCACCAGTCTTCTACCACTGACCAGAAACAAGTACTTGTGCAAACAATTTGAGGTGCTTTAGATGTTCTACAAAAGAAATTAAGTACGCGGTACTATTGGTTGACAAGTTGTACGGAAATAATTTCTTTGTACTGTACCTTGTCTACTAGTACTTTGGTTGAAGGTTGCTTGGCTATTCTGTCTCATCTGCTGTTACATCTACACTACCTACCTTATATTTGAGGACTAGATGAGACCAATTTGAGCATTAATATTTAGGCCATCTTAGAGCCCTCCGTGGCTTAATCTGGATTCTCCACTAAACCCCAATACAATTAGTCATGTTGGTAAATCATGGCCATAGAATAAAGTTACACATAGTAAAATAGCTGAAACAGTAGATGGACAACCTAGTACATGGCTTTAATGAAGTTCTTTTGCATCTCTATTCTTGTGCTCTATACCATTAAAGGCTCTAGACAGAGCTTTTTTTTTTAACCATCATAGTTATTATTTTCATTCATTCAAAAACCCATACGAGAGTTTACATTAAGAACATAATACAACTGATGAGGGATGGATATAATCCAACCAAGGGGGCATGTTCCTAGAATAGTGCCTTTAGCTAGTTAATCAGCAACCTTTAGACACAGATGAGACACAACTAACCATTCATATTATAATTTTATCACTATACTATCGCTTCTTCAAATAAACTCGCATTACCTTCAAACATAGAAGAGCTCTATCAACTTAGCAATTTAAATAGATTTGTTTGAATTCTCATGACTTATCACCTAATGAATAATTTTTTCATGCGAAGTATAATCTTATCCCACTTTAGGTAAGCAAATCATTCTCATTGCAGGCAATGTTCACAATCTCTAATAATTTCAAGGAGTCTGAAAAATATGCCATGTTAAAGACACAGGCACGCAATAATCAAAAAACAATTACACAAAGAGATTTAAAAAAATCAATTAAATTAATTAGAAAATTTTAAAGAAAACAAGATCTTAGGGATCTTAGGGTCATAGTCATGCATGGTAGAAGATTTCTCTTTTCTTCTAAACAAGGAATGCTAATCAAATATCAATAAAGACCTATAATAAAAAAAACTTGATTCCAAGAGTCGATCGATATACAGGTAAGTTGTACAATGGCTAAAAGGGAAAGGCAACTTAGCGTTTTTGTGCTTTCCTTCGCCTAGACTGGGCCTTTTGCCATTTCTTTCTTGGAACCAGTTTGCTCTTTGGTTTCAACTTCAACTCAGGCGTGAACTGATAATTTGGATCCCTCATGCGCGCTTGTATATCCTTAAAGAACTCCATATTCAATTTCTTAGGTCCTCCCTGTCTAAGCTCCTCGTATTCTGGTCCAGAAACAATGTTTTCGAATGCTCCAATGAGAATGTCTATATCACTCATGACCTCCCACACATTGGTATAACGCCCATCTGGCCCTTTTTTCAATTTTTTCAAGGCATTCTCCACTGCAAGTTTCCTAGCCTGCTTCCCAGGTGACAATTCTACTGGCTCCTTTTCAGACTTCAACAGTTCTGAGATTGTCCGATACTTGGGTTTTTCCTCAAACTCAAACAATTTATCAATATATTTATCACTGGCCTCATTTGGGTATGCGTCTGTTGGAATATCATCATCATCGTCGCCCTCACTTCCGGTCCACAAAGTTTTCTCTTCGTCACTCCCAGACCACACACTTCTTAATTCATCACTGTCATCAGCATCTATAAGTTCAGAGTGATCCTTTGCCTGCTGTCTTACTTTCCGGATCTCTTTCTCAAGACGGCTTCGACCCTTATCAGAACTGCTCTCGTTTTCGCTTTCGTCTTCACTTCCTGTCCACAGACAATCATCTTCATCAATCTCCTTTTTCCAGGCTTTCCTGAATTGCTCATCGCCAGGCTTCCCACTACCAAAAAGATCATAGTCCTTCCCCCTGTTGCGAGCATACGCACGCGATGCTGCAAGACATCCAAAAGTAACAAGCAATCGAACAAATGCAATTCTTTCAGGACTTTCCTCATACGTATGGACTGCATTATGAGTTCCTACTGTAATTACACAAACTTAAGAAAACAGAAACTAACCTTGGAAATGGGAAGCAAACCCATTATAGATATTGGTTCTCCCGTAAGAAAGAAGGTCTAACCTGCATGAGACATGAACTAAGTTTTCAAGAATTTTCCATCAAAATTGAGCTTAAAACAAGAATTAAAAAAAAAAAAAAAAAAAAAAAAGGAAAACACAACTAAAAAAGAAAAAGAGAGAAGGGAAAGTGACCTTGGTGGAGTAGATTGTGAAGGTGGAAAATGGAGTTTTGGGGCTTTGAATATAGATGGAAGGAAGGAGAAGCGGGAACAGAGTCTTCTGGCCATTTTTCTTCAATGTTACTTAGATTACTCCATTTTTTTTTTCCTCCCCGTACAAACTAGTCTTAAAGCATCTCTCCGGTACTTCATATTTGACAATTTATGATTTGTGAATCTCTGTGGTTATGCTTGCTCTTAAAAAACAAATGAAAGTCATTACAATAGTTGAGAACTTAAATTAAATTTTTATTGTTCAAATTTTAAGTTTTAATTAAAAGATATATATTTATTATATAGTTTATAGTTTGTTAAAAATAAAAATAAAAAAAAAGGATTTCTTTCACCAATTTAGACATTAATACATTGTACATTCATTATTTGAACTTTAGTAATCCAAAATCACACTCTTTATATACTGTCTCAAATTCATTTACTTTCATTTCTACGTGCTCATTCAATCATCTTTTTTATAAAAAAAAAAAAAAAACGTATAATCATTTTTCGGTTAAATATAAATTTGTCCTGCCAATTGTTTAAATTTTATTATTTTGGACTGCATATTAATCTTTGGCAATTTGAATCATGAACTATGATTTTAGTCAATTTGGGTTACGAATTTATAAAATTTGCTTAATTTGGATAAATCAATAACTATCATTTATATTTCATCGAAAATATTGATGTGGTATGTGATATGATAATTTGCCTTGATTCGTAATTTTTTTATTATTAATTTTGCTTATGAACTTTTTAAAATTTTGTAGATTACAACAAAGACGATTTTTTTGTGTCGAGCCGAATTATCATATCACGCGTCGCATTCGTATTATTATAAGAGTAGTAATAACGATCATTGATTCACCGCTATTAACCGGATTTTAAAAGCTCCAAACCCAAATTGACCAAAAACCAGAGCATGCTCCGAAAAATTAGTTATTCAAGTCCGCCGAAATCAAAGTACGCAATTTAAATAGGCAAAAATAAAAAAAATTAATAATCTAAATTTATATTTTATCATTTAGGATCTGTTTATTTGTTGTAAAATAACTTACATTTATAAAATATTTGTAGAAAAAAATATTTGTAGTGAAAATAATAATTTTTCTTTATCACTTACTTATAGTACAGTTTTTGTTTTCTCTAAAAATAACTTCAGATCTGTAAAAAGAGAAGTTATTTTATCTGAAAATCTGAAAATTTTTCCTAAATTTTGCCTATATAAAATATTTTTCGTAAAACAAATACCGAAAAACCTGTAAAATTTTTTCCTGTAAAATAGTTTACAGGAAACAAACACACCCTTGGAATCCGTTTGTTTGCTATAAAATAACTTACATTTATAAAATATTTGTAGTGAAAATAATAATTTTCCTTTATCATTTACTTATAGTATAGTTTGTGTTTTCCCTGAAAATAACTTTATTTCTGCAAAAAGAGAAGTTATTTTACCTGAAAATCTAAAAAATTTTCCCAAATTTTACATATGTAAAATATTTTTTATGAAACAAACGCCGAAAATCTGTAAAATTTTTTCCTGTAAAATGTTTTATAAAAAACAAACACATCCTTAGTTTCATCCGATTTTGCTTGCGGAACATATGCTCTTATATTGATCATTTCTTTTTCTACCACCAGCTTTTCTAGCTCATATTCATCTGACCGTTAAATGATTTAATAGCTCATTTTTTTTTTCTTGTTCTACTCATATACCAAAACTCAAACTCAGTATTACTTACTTCGCTACACTGTCTCAATACATTTGCCTCTTGTGGACATGCTATATGCACCATTCTCCTAATCATAGCATCAAAAACTTCCATCGATTCACTTGTTAATCTACCAACAGAATGAATCCTGTGTTAAGCTACCAACATAACGCTTAGGTATATCTTGCACTGTTGCCTATTTTCCACTATAAGTAGGGAACGCCCCAACAGAATTGCTAAACCAGACTTGAGGTCGACAATGACAAGCCTAATGTTTAGTTGGATCCTGACACTGTTTTTCTAAACAGCATGAAAGCCTAACAAACCACATTTCCAGTGCTAATCTGTCCGAATTCATTTTCGTTTACACCAACGACTCAAAAGGAAAATTTGACAATTCTCTGTATGTGTAGCACATTAGCGTTTACAGTTCCACCAGAAGCCAGAACGATCCAGAACTGATCATGGAGGCCATCATTACAGAGAAGGCATTAGTGATGAGGCAGAAGCATTTCTTCCGGTTCCAAGGTTGGTCTCAAACTGGTTCCAGGCCTAACTGCTAAGCTGACGGGCCCTCATAGGTTGGACTATCCAACACCTCAACAACAGGAGCAAACTGCAAAAGAATTTAAGAGTGCGTTTAATACACAGACTGGACAGTGCAGTATAGGATAGTATAGGCTAATATAGTATATGATAGGCTAGATTACTAACCTATATTATGTTTGGATGTCATCAAATATTATAGAATAATTATCCTATTTAATGTTTGGATGATATGTAATAGAATAGTATATTATATCAAGATTACTTTTTTATCCTTAGAAATAATTGATTTACATTTATTATTAATGTTACTTTTTTATTAAAAATAATTAAAATTAAGTAATGAAATTAATATTTATTTTACATGCTATTATACATTATACTGTTTATAATTTTTTAATTTTGTATAAAAAATATTTTTTAAAATTAAGTATTAATTTTATTTATACAAATAAATTTTGAAATATCAAAAAAAAATAATATTTTTTATTTTTATTTTTTGAGGAAAAATTAAATAAATTTTAAGAGATAAATTTTCAAATTTATATGAAAAAAAAAAGAAAGAATGAGCACGAGAGCGAGAGAGAGAGAGAGAGTGAGAAGAGAGAAAGGAAGGGAGGAAGGAAGAGAGAGGGAGGAGAGAGAAAGGAAGGGAGGAAGGAGGAGGGAGGGAGAGAAAGGGAAGAGAGAGAGATGAGGAGTGAGAGAGAGAGAAGAGGGAGGAGAGAGAAAGGAAAGAGAGAGAGAGGAGGAGTGAGAGAGAGGAGGGAGGAGAGAGAAAGGAAAGAGGGATAAGAGGAGAGAGAGAAGGGAAGAGAGAGAAGATAATAGAGAAATGAATTTTTTAAATTTTATGTTAATTTTTAAAAAATATTTAAAATTTATTTTAATTAAGAGGATATTTTAGTAAATATATAATTTATTAACACTAGTTCATGATGTACGATAGACTAACTCATAGGAGTTAGAGGGATAGTACTATCCCATGTGGGATAGTAAGTCCACACTAATTTATCCTATACCTATCTTATTAACCAACTAAACATGGACTAATGTGGGATAGTTGGCCACTAGTCTATCCTATCATATCCTATTCCATGAAACAAACGCACCCTAAGTGAATAACCATAGAGAGAGGGAGGGAAGGGAGTGCTCAATAATAGTTGAGATGGTTGGAACCAGTACCCTCTAATTGGAAGGTCTGGGGTTCAGACCCCAATCCTTCCCTCACCCCAACCCCCACACCCCCCCCCCCCCCCCCCCCCCCCCCCCCCAAAACAGTTGGAATACTAGTTCCAAAGAACGAAAAAAATAGAGGGCGGGGGCCAAGAGAGCAATGAATTTAAATGAATAATTGCATAATTACCTCATCATCCTCTTCAAAATGCATTCCATCAAAAGCACTATTCCGCTGGAAGTCCCATCCGAGGCTATTCTCAAGTAGTTCTTTGAGTTTCCTAGTCTGCAACAGTAATGAAAGACTGATGTAAGACCTTCCGCCTCAATCGTGCGATCTAACTGAAAATCAGCCGGATGAAAAAGAATAGGTTGGCATATAACAATATCAAAACCATTAACGAATATTTTGCGTACTCGTCCAAGATCTCACACGTTACAGTACATAAATGTACTAAACACATCATGTAAAGGAATGGATCATACAAGAGGAGGAAGGAAGAGAGGGCAAACTGAGAGAATGAAAGTCAATGAATTTGTTCACTCTGTGAATTCAAAGCCAAGAAAAGAATTTTCTACCACCAGCAAGGAACCATGAAAATCATTCCATGGTAGACTTCAGGCTATCAATACATTTGACAGGAATTGAAGAAACTGATTGTAATATGATGAGCCGAGCTAAAAGTACATACCCACGACAAAAGATCTCCATCTACCACAGAGGCACCTTCAACCAACAAAAAGAAATCCTGCAAATTCCAATAAACATTAATCAACAAGATGGTCGATCTTTTAACATGAGCTGAACAAAATTTAGCCCATGTGACAAATAGCACACATTTCTTATACTGATATGCCAAGAATTCAAACTGCAGTGACATCCATATTCAACTTAATGTAATGCAGTTTAATCATCATGCATCTTCTGCATGTCAGCCAACCAATGGGATTAATTTTAAACAAAGATACCTTGAAAAGTCGTTGCAAAAAGCTATCAGCAGAGAACCATGACTCATCCAAGAACGTAGATGCTTCTATCCCTGCACCACCAGTTTCCATTTTGTCTTTCTGAAGCCCATATTTCAGTTGATAGTAAATGACCTGGATAAACTGTCAGTTCACAAGTTTGTTACGCATCAGTATCAGTGGCAGTATATAGCGCCTGAATAATAATATCAGCCAATGTTATCTCAAAGCTAAAATCACAAACCACAGTTACTGCTACCATGTTGAAAAGGTTAAATAACACATAAAGAATGCTGGAGACAGAGGACCTCCAAGTAGAAAAATAACATTAAATGTGAAAGGAAAAATGAAGATCCAAAGATTAAATAATTACAAACAAAAAAGATCAAATAATTAGTTTTACTATAAATAAAGCAAAAAAGAAGGTTAATATACTACAGCCACCTTGAATTGAGTCCATAATCGAAGATGGGAGAGAAGGTAACAAAATCAAGGCTACATCTGGGGATAAAAGGGCCCAAATTTAATCAAAGTAGCAAAGAAGGACATCTGAAGACTGGAGGTAAGATAAGGCTTCAAGAAGCATAGTTCATCTGCCAACAAGATTAACCCCGGCAATTCATTTCAAAACAAGCAAGGGTGAATTTCTGAACAGGACAGAGAAAAACATTCAAATACTTGAACAAGCAGAAGATTACCTTTGTAAATAGCTGACTCCTTGTATGGAACGGCTGCAAAGAAAGAGAATAACGCACAGACATGAATAAATATGATAAAAATATGATAGAAGTCAAGCCTAAAATAACACCATAAAGAAGCATAAGCTGTTAATATACCAAGTGATGTCATAATAACCATGGAAGAAGAAGCAAATTGGAAAAGAATCACACAGTTCCAAACAAAGTGCATACAAAATTTGCCACAGCAAATAACAAGGTCAATTTCTTCTCACTACACTTGGAAATATATTTTAAGAAAAGGTGCATTAAGATCAGTTTTGCTCAAAAAGTGCATTGAGCTCCAGTAATGCTCAAACAACACATGAAATGTTTGGTTGAAGTTTTAACTGTGAGATGGTAAATATAAGTTGATGCATTGATGCTAAGCAAACAAACCTCTGGATATACACACACACGCACACAAAAAGTAAAAAGGCATAAAATTCCAGATAGCAAGAAGGGATCACAAGCACCTCAAAGGAAAGTTTACAGCTTTAATTTGGTTCATGAAAACAATGAATGATCAGTATAGATTGTGACAAATGAAGCTTACCAATACAAGGGATCATGTCAAGTTAGAGAAAGACAAGAAAAAAAACATCCCAAGGGATGAAAGGAATGATACAATAGTTTAAGAAAACATCTCAATGTCAAAATGGTAGCAATTAACACCCGAAAGAAGGAATAATTAACTACATGGCTCATCAAATTGATCATGTTTTACTTATCATAGGAAAAAAAAATCTTAACAATAAAGGTAAATTGGACCCAAAATAACATTGAAAAAATGAGGAAGAATTAATCATAATATCTCATGAAGTTGGAAAATTGAGAACTCATTACTTACAGCTTCAATGCATCCGAAGAGAAGGCTAACCAAAGATTTCCACTGTAAGAAACCTTCAAGCGATTGCCCCATCTGCAGAAATCTTCAATTATTAATGAACAAATACTGTACTGGTTTACTTGGAGAATGTCAGATTGTGCTGTGCCTACCAGAAATGCAATATATGCAAATTGCAGCTCCCCAAGAAGCAAGTCTTCAGAACCACCATAACTTTTCAGCAAAACATTTTCTAGTAGTTCGGTCTGGACATAACAGTTTATATACAAACTCAATCAACAAAAATATAAAACGAATAAAACAGAAACAACATTTATTGGGGATCAAAAGGATAACAAAGTGCACGGATAATTACCTTGTCAAGATTCAGAGTAGTGAGCATTCCCCCTTCAATTCCTCTGCGTTTAATGACATGAGGGATTGAAGTATAGTAGCATCTGCTCCTCTGAGGCTCATTAACAGGTGTAGATGTTGAAAACTTACTGCTCCTCAATTGTTCGTCTAAAGCTTTCTCCATCACTGTTTTATGACTGTTTTTAGCCATCTCAGGTTCACATGTAACTGTAATTTCTCCTCCAATTGGTTCTGCAAATTGAAAGAATAATTCAAAACAAAAGAAATATACAGAATTTGCAATGGGAGACAACTGTAAATCTCCTCCAAAGGATTGTGTGAATACAGACTTCTAAGAGAATTTATCATGAGAAATTTATAAATTCTACTTTTAAAGCCACAAAATAATCACAAGGATGAGGAACCAAGAAATAGCACAAGCAATGGAATATTCCAAAAACTACAAAAATCAGATAGCTAACAACAATGGAGCTGAATAATAAACAAATATCAAATTCTTGAGGCGCGGCTAAACATGAGGAGCAACATTAAAGCCCACATACCATAAAATGCTAATCAAAGGAGACATGATCCCCTCATCATGCAAAAGATGCGTATCACAAAAGATTTTCATTGACAGGGGCATAACAATATGTAAGTTTGTAGCTCATCTATGAAAATAACGATCTCCACAAGCGAAAAACTTCATAACAATTGAAAATGTCAAACCTAGTCAGCCTTCTGACTAGAAAATAGTGGCATTGATGTGATAAAGCAAATACTTAGTCAACTTCTGACCCCATATCTAACATGACACCTCATTATCCGGTTTAGTGAATAATTTTGTCCAATTGACAATGGTACATTATCTGAACATTTTCATAATTCTTAAAATAAAAAGAAAATTTAAAATAGCACAACAATGTAGATCATGCCAATAGAAATAAAAGAAACCAAAGTAAACTCTTGAAAAAAAAAAAAAAAAAAAAAAGAAGCCACAGAAAAACGAGAAAACTAGAGTACAGTGGGGAAAAAAAAAAAGGGCAACCCTAAAAGCTTCAAGTCTCTTGCGGTGGGTAGGCAACAATGAAAAAGCACCTGATAATTGAAGCACGAAGAAGATAAATTACCAATTCGTTCAATGATACTCTTTGTGAGGTAACTGGACAAGCACTTCCACTCTCCATATTGGCTTAAATTATAAGGACCAAGAAGACGGTCAAACTCTAAACTTTTAACCATTTGACAAAATCTCTCTTCCTGATAGTAACAAGGAAAGGACAGCAACAAAGAAAAAGAGTCAAAGCTCTTTACAAATTCCAACCCAAGGGCAGCAAGTTAAGTGCAATTTATACAAGGCTCCACCCTAATTCCACAGCATTAGGCATAATTGCATATACATTTCTCAATATAAACAGCTAGGCGAAGACAAACCTCTTCTTCTGATACTTTAATCAATCGTTCCTCCTGCTGATTCCACTGACGGACAATCACCTGTCCCAATGATAGAAAACATAGGAAAGATTAATCCAAACTTCCAAGGAGCTTCAACAATTAAAGTACTCTATTTGGAATTCTTAGTGCCCGTGGGATTCAAATAATACATGACATACATAAAAACTAATTATGAAATTTCACCTAACAAGTTCATATTTTGTGTTGAATGGGATTTTGATATGTTATCAATGTCTATTCAATCAACTGGTCAAGAGTTCAAATCATGCTATACCGATTCTTCTCATTGTGTTTCAATTCCAGCACAAGATACCGTGGGCTACACTTCATCCACATGTTTCAGCCTAATAGTTCAGCACATGAAAGAGTGTTGGGGAGAAGGTGTTAAATGACTATATGAAGTAATTGTACTACCTCCACAAATGGCTAAAGTAGGTCATAATAGTCCTTATAAAGTGCAATATATGGCCCAAATAACTGACTAGATAGAACTCAATTGAGCCCATCACCAAGCTGCAGACTAGTACACATTGAACTGATCCATAGTGTTAGCCAAGCAATTAATTATTACACTATTGTAAGATGAAATAACATGTAGCAGGTCATAATAGACTAATATGTACAATACATTCTCAATGCCATCCAATTAATAGTAGTCCAACAGTTCATGAAGAGGAACGGCATTCAATTCAATTTCAACCCTTAAAGTTCTAATGTGATTAACTAATCAGCCACCAAAAAGCTTCTAGCCTCAAACTTGCAAGAAGTGCATAACTTCCTCAGTCTCTCTCCACAATATTATAATTTCTAACTTCTAGGTACGGCTGTTGCTTATGGCCTTCAAGTATCTCATGATATTTTCAATAAAGCTCAGATAATCAACATTTTGCAGATTGATACCCCTAAATTCTAATGCAAGTCCAGAATACTAGATTGCTCTACTGTGGTAATATGTCCACATTCAATTCAAACACTCATATCAGTGGTAATTGTTAATATGACCACCTATTCAGATTTTATCTTCATATATTCACACTGAAAAGACAGTATGTTGGCAGTATGTTGGATAAAGTTCTGCAGTCAGACAAACAGGGACAGACAAAGTAGCCAAGACTACTTGAAACATGACTAAATATGATACTTGTAGACCCCAAAAAAAAAAAGTCACCAAAATTGGCAAATGAACAGTTCAATAAAATCATAGTAACTGATTGAGGGGAAAAAAAAACATAAAGGCCACAAACCTCTGAGCAGCCAGCATCAATGAAGAAGCCAATAATTGGTGAGAACTCATTGCCATACCTGTGTGGAACCAAGGTTCCAATTGTAAGAAATAGTAAATAATAATCATATGGTCAAGTTCACATCAGAGATAACTAATAGTCAAAATGTCTCAGGAAAATGAAATGATAGCTACCAATGTACCACAAAACATTTATTCTTTATGACCAGCTCATATCTCATTCAGTTACCTCACTCCCCAACCCCCACCCCAGGGCACAGGAAAATGTGGAAACAATTGGTAAATATTACTGGGTGCATGAAGGAAATACATCTAATGACAGTGTTGAATTTTCTGTTAAGCATTTCTTGACACTGGTAGATACTAGCATGAGTTTGGGTTTTCCTCAACGTTTATTTGGCATTTGACAAGGAAGAGCTTTATAATTTATTCAAAACTCTGAGAAAGAGAGAAGTTGGGATGCAAAAGAGAAAGAAGAAGAAGAACACAAGAAACTAGCTAACGTATTTCCTACTTCACATTGAATAATCTACACGGCTTCCGGAGAAACATAAACTCTTAGCTCATAAATTTAAAAACAAACTAACCTGCTGGATGAACTGTAATACACAAAATGAGGCCCAGGAGGAATCATCTTTATCCCCTTAAAGAGGGGACCTACTGTGAAGACCTGCAAAACGTACCTACTATGAGAATTGCTCTTAATAATTAAAAGTATTGCCATCCATAAACCTTGTCAAAGCGCGTAAACACATAAATATGTCGACATCACATCTGAAAATACAAGAATCAAATTTACGGCTTCCATACTTATATCAAATACTAAGATGAAAATCATAACGACAAAAGGTCGACGCAGACAGCAAACCAAAACTAGTATAAGAAATTACTGGAGAAATTTAAATGTCAATCCAAGTCCGATTTATCATAATTAAAGACAAAGCACTAATCGACATCAACTTTTTTTTTTTTTTTAAATTATTCAGTTTAACACCAAATGCAAAAATAAGATCAACCTAAATATTCCAAGAGACATCCTTCATAATCTCAAAATTTAACACTAACACAGCAAGTGCTATTAAGACATAGGAGTATATTTTCCACGAGTGCGCGCGAGTTTTTCTCGGGAACCAAACGGGAAAGTGAGTAATGAGCGGAGTGATGCCGGTACCTGAGTGTCGATGCCGAGAAGCGTATTCTGAGGAACATCGAGAAGGAGAAGCGTGGCTCCGTTCTTTACGAGTTTCAACGCCGTTTCTGGATCCATCCGGTGGACGAAGCAATTTTGGTCAATTTCCGCCCAAATTGCCTCTCTGGATTTGACAACTCTAGATAGAACGAGAGGGAAGGAGCTCCTGAGCAACCAGAATCAGAATTGAATGTCCTAGAACTTCCCTTTTTTTTTTCTTTTTTTTTTTTTTATAATCTTTTAAAAGCTAATGACCAGCTGGTTAACGAATAGGATGACAGGGCAAGAGGTTTAAGAACTGAGTTTGAGACATGATGGTTGGAGGAGTCCTTCAATTAATGTAGATGGAGCTGCGCCCTCCTCTTATCAACTCAAACAAAATCCTATTCAAGAAGAAATTTTGGATATTATAATATAAAAATTGGAAGCATTAAGTATTAAAAAAATAAAATTAACGTAGTTACTAAATATTTACCGGATGATGAAGGAATAAATATTGATGAATTATAAGAATAGTTTCAAGAATCAATGAATATTAATAATATAAAGAATACTCCTAAGCATGATTATAGAAGAATATATATGAAATATTATTACCCAATACCTTCTATACCTAATACAATGACAGAAAAAAAATTACAAAATTCTATAGTTAGCAGATCAGGAATTTATGAGTGGAATATTGATAGATATAGTAAGTGTAATATTTTACAAACTATAGAACAAATAATTATTTGTATATATAGGCATAGAAATAATGGAGAAAAAACAATTCCGTAATTTTTCTGAGAAGTGATATATTGCATGTAAAGTCTAGTTTTCAAATTTTTAAGAGTTAATATTATTATTAAACTGGGAATGAATTTTTAATATTTTTATTTTTATTTTTTACAATTAAATTTTATGTATATTAAGCGTCACTATAAAATTTAAGTCTTTAACTATTATTCACGAAATTTCATAAAAATATTTTATTATTCAAATTTTTTTGGTACCGGTAATTAGATTCAGTGTAAGTTGTTTTCTGTTTTTCCAACATCATAATTCGAAATAGAATAATGCTTTTGCGCAGTAATTCTTGCGCACGAAACTGCACGAAGTTTTTCATGTTTACATTTTTTTTTTCAAATTTATTTTCTCTCATTAATTTAGAAAAATCAAATAAACACAAGTGTAATGCCTTAGCAACCAAAAATAAAAATAAAAAAATTATTTTTTTGAAAATCAAAGGTATAAGGTACTATTATGTATATTTAGAATAGTACTAATTATTATTTAGAGTTTAATTTTTTTAAAAAAAGAATATAATAAATAAGAAAGAAAAAACAAATATAATACATTTCATCCGCTTTCGTGATGTCGTTATTCGTGCTCTATAGCATTACCCTTCAAAATATATGTATCAAAAAGAAGAAACAACATAATTCTAATTCAAAATAACTAGCTGGAATGATTTGTCTCACATACACGCGTGTAATTGTCAACACTCCACACTTTTAGAATTAGCGTGTGGAGCATTCTAAAATATGTCCCCTAAAATATAAAGATGTAAATAATCGAACATGTGTATAAAATAATTCTAATTCACATATTAGACACTTATAATTTGTATGTCAAATATATCTACTTCATGTATTAGAAACTTTTAACACATTTGCTAGACATTTTTGCTGAATATATCGTAGGCACATAAAGTTAATTTAAAAATTCTTAAAGATTATATGTTTAAGAAATCTTGAAAATGCTTTTACACCAAAGAAAACGAAATAAAACTAAAAAGGAACGAAGGTAACTTACAAAGATTTGACACTTTAAAGACTTCAATTGTTATCAATGGTTTCCTTGCTAAAAAATCTACAAAGCCTAAGAAAGTTGAATAATCAATTGCTCAATTATTGTACCAAAACAAAATCCAATAGTTATTGAAGTGGATCACAATTCCTGATGGTGAATTGTTCGAGCGAAACCCATGTCACCATTTCTTTTGCACCGAACTTTGCCTGCCTGTCATAGCCAATTACCAGAGTGTATTGCAACATATATATACCGAGCCATCGGTCGAACGATGCGAGTGAACAATTCACTTTTCAATCCTAAAGCATAATTGCTTAACAAGATAAGAGAACTGAAAACTGCTGCGAATGCAATAAACCGCACCATGACCTACCTGCTACTCTCGAGACAACGCAGCAATGCAAAATCAACGGGAACAGCCTTGGGCACAATGAGGTCACATGTAGCTTTTATTCACAACATTATTCATCATGAGCTTCGTTTGCAAAAGCACTTCTTCGGGGTTTGGATTTCATAAGCGAAATCTTAAAACGTAAAATTAAATAACGACCATAAAAAATTTGTTTCACAATTATAACATCCACAAAGAAACCATTTTGTAGAAGCCAGGAATAGAAGTAAAAATTGGAAAAGTTATTATTTTGAGAAGTAAAATTATCATTCAACTCAGCCAAAAGAAACTTGAAGCAGTATCCTTGCTTCAAATTTCCTTGGATATTATTAAGCATGTAACCACATATTGGCAGTGTCTGACAGGAATGGTAAGCTTAAGAGTTGGTGGGCAGTTCCCTTCATCCAACAACCAGAATATATTGGCGTGGGTCTTTATGCAATGCCATGGACGGCATGTCATTGAGAAGAGGATGTATAGCTAAAAAGTCAGCCACAAAATGTCAGCTGCTCTGTCTTCTCAATTGCTTTAAATAATCCAGGCAAACAATATTGGTCCGCAGAAGACATGGATTTATCTCCATATAAGTATGTTTGAATAAATGTCACCCACCTAACTGTAATTTTCAGCTTTCAATTTGACTTGTGGGTGGCGAATATCATCCTGGCTTTGGATCAACCTGATCTCCAAGCTGCTTGACTGGGGATCATATCCAGCACTCTTGTAGTCATTCAATGTCCTCTGCAGAAGGGCCTGCAAATATGGCAAACACCCAACAGTTTTCCTACCATAATTTAAAGATTAATATCACTAAATAGTTCTTTCCTTCATTCATGATTCATTCCGATGAAACCCATTCTCAGTTTCTCCACATTTTCCCCCTTTTGTCTTTTCAGGATCTTTTCTTTAATATGAACAAATATAAGGATGGACAGGAAGCATATGCTTCAAAAGCAGATTACTAGAAAAATACCTACCTTGCCACCCATCTAGTTGCTCAGGTCGCTAGATGTTTGCACTTGATCAAGTCAAGTGTTCGAGGGTTGGCAAAGAAGCAGAAGAAAAATACCTACCTTACTATTGAAACCCAACAAAGCTAATAAGCGGCCTACGAAAAGGCTATTTCACTAAAAGTTTCTCCTCTAGTCTAGATTTGAAAAGAATTTCTCCTGGTCTGGCCTGATTCTCCTTACTTCTCAGATAATAATATTAGTTCCATATATATTTTTATGTAAATAAAAACATATACGCATAAATTGGTTTTACTTTGTGCATCAGAGTATCCAAATACATATTGTTAATGCCCACTGTGCATGGCTGCGCCTCTTAGTTTGGTGTCTCACTGAGAAAGGAATATCCATTTGTTTTTTTCCCCCTTATGAAAAGAGCAATTTATTATCATTATATGAAAATATACTATATGGATATTATCTTTTTACTTTTGGGTTTCTTTTATTTGGGGGATGAGGAAGAGGGTAGATGAAGGATATAACTAGCTAAAGAAATACCTGCAAGCTTGAGACCGCAAGTTCCGCTGCCTTGCCGAGGTTATCAGGATATTTCTGAATTGCAGGAGAGAAGAAGTTATAAGAAATAAAGCACATATGATTAAGATACAGCCAAATCTTACACTGCAATACACTATAATTAATTACATTACTCCATCCAAGGAGAAGTGCTGTCATTAAATCTCCTGTCCCCTGCAAGCATATTTACATATATTCATCAAAGAATTAGTATCTCATGAAACGAATGCTTGGACTGCATCTCCAACAAAGTTGATTAACTTATTATGACATTTGTTAGTAATGTAAGCAAATATTAACAAAACGAAATCTTAATTATAATAAGTATGGTTTTTGACAGCAGAATATCACATGTTTTTTCAGGAGATAGATGGGTGACTGCAATATTTTGCCAGTTGGCACACGATTTTCAAAACAAATGAGAATGCCGGAGTCTCTTGAGGCTTCGCTCTCAAGAATGTCCTCATAAAAGGGGAGAAGGAACAAGTCCCATGAAAGGTAACACAAATTGCTCATGGTCCAACATGCAAGAAAAAATAAAATTCAATGGCATAATGAATTTGAATCTGATGGGATTTAGTTGTCAATTTCGTGACTTTTTTTTTCCTTGTGCATAAAAATAGGAAATGGCTGAGGAGGCAACCACATCCATGAACAATGGAAGCATATAACAGAGAAGATAACAGACTATCTTGACTACAACTGATCCATTATATAACTCTAATTCATAGCATTCTGCCCAACCCGCAGCGCAACCATTTTAAGTCTAAATGCTTCACATTACCGTAAAATATGCAGGAATTTTAGGTATCACAATCTTGAATTGCTTGGGAGTCTGACCCTACAAAGTAAAAAGAGGGAAACAGCGGAATCATGAACAAAAGCCATATTCAAGAGAAGAATACAAACCAAAAGTCATGACTGCCTCTGGAACAAGTAAAAAAACTAAGAAATTAAACAAATGACTCATTTTCCCAAGTATCATGGAGCTGACCTTTTCCTTTTGATCACTTCCAATTAGAAGAAGATTGCCATCTATGTTAATGCTTGTGATGACAACCTGAGACTCAGATTCGCCAGATATTAAACTATGAAAATAGAGCAACAAGACAAATAAGACTCAAAGTATGCATTTGAGTACTATTTTTACAGAGTTAAAGAATGAGATTTGCCAGCCAACATCCTTTTCTACAAAGGAAAAGACTACCTATAAACAAGCTTTGCTGTCACCTTCAACAAACAATATATGCTAAGAAGGCAGAATAAAATATGATTTCAATAATGTGTATGCACCAAGTACAGGCATTACAAATCATCCCAGAAATAAACAGTAAGAGGGGGCCAAATAAAATATCTTATGTCGCCCAACAACTGAACAATAATGATAAATGAGTAGCCAAAATAAGACGCCAGCAACAACAAAAAAGTTGAAGTCGAAAGGATATTGATAATAGGATCACAATGTACATATGCAACAAACCTTTAAAGGCCCAGCAGCATGAAGAGTGTTGCAAGCTTCCCTGCCATCTCTTTCAGAGACAATCCTGCAATAAGATTCTAATAAAGAGAAAGGCTATGTACAAAAAGAGACACAGAAGAAATATACCAGCCATTCTTTCTTGGGCATTGGACGGATTTAAGTTTCCAATGTCCACACCTTAAATTCATAAAATACAAATATTGACAACCGAGCAAAATAAAGAAATGGAGAACCTTCATGGAATGGCTTGCAACATATGGATACAAAATGAGGATCCATCCATCAGAAAATAAATGAGACTCAAAAGTAAAGTAAAGAGAACTATATACAAGTTATGGTCATGTTCATAACCAACTATAAAAGACAAAATGTTGCACAGGGTAAACTATTTAAGTCATAAACAATCCCCTCAGCGAATCAGTGAATTTAAGTATGATGACTGATGACTGAGTAAAACCTAAAATCCTGTACGATGTGCATTGATTACAAATCTACTCAATATAATGGTTTATAATGATATTCTCAGTCCTAATGGAATTCACCCAGTATCTGATAGAAACATTAATAGGTTGAAATAACCAAAACAGTTGACAATGGTAAAGGAAATCTCCCAGAGAAAGGAGCCTAGGACACCACAGTGGTCAGCTTTTATCAGGAAGGAAATAATTTATAAAGTTAAGAAACAAACGAGAGCTTCAACAGCATTACAACAAAGCCAACAACACTTATTAAGGCTGGAGTTTTGAATTGCAAAATAACATCCATGGATGATAACCTTGGAAACTGAGAAGAACCCAAGGTACTGGGGCCAATTTGAATTAAGCCTAATGCCAAATCCTTAAACTTGACGTGTTCCAAAGGACTACAACTGCAATGATAAGATTTGAGAAATGGAAGGCAACCAGGACCTAAGCCAATTCGTCTGACTTCTTATGAAGATATTTCTAGGGAACCAAATTTACAAAAGACCAAATAGAAAAAAATTGACAATAATTAAAAACACAATATGCTTCACCATGTCTATCACATAGTTCCTGCCAATACCTGGAACCAGTCAACAGTTCTGCTTCAAACTGATTAGGAGTCAACATAGTTGCAACAGGAACAACCTAATCATGGACAATGTAGTCAGAATTCGCATCATGACATCAGTTATAATTTAGATGACTCATCTCTATGTCAAAAAGATGTAAGCAAATGAATGTGCCAAATTGGATGCATCAATAATTTCTTAAGTTCTTCAATTTGAATGCATCGACTATTTTTTAGGTTGTTCAGTTCAAACAATTCTCCCTACCCAAATGCAAGGAGAAAAGTTCTTCATGATGACTGTAAGGTTAGATAAGAAGTAAACAGCGTTGTCCAAAGAGTCCCAATGCGTCAAAATCCCCATACAGAAGACATGAGCTCATCTGCAGATGTATCTAATTGAAGCTCACCTTCTCACGGTATACCGCTACCAGCTCTGCTGGCACATAAAGCTTTCCTTCATCTCCCAACACTGGATCACAAACTAGAAACAGAAACCCAAGTTCAACAAACAAAATCTTTGGTTTCTTTTTGAATGCATAAGATGAATGAGGCCAATTCTATGACTTAGAAATTGCCTTCTTTGGTGACTATTGCAGAACTAAGATTTAAGACACACAAAACACACGGATTTAGCTGAGGAAATCTAGAATAATGTCTAGTACAATACTGTAACTTAAGGAAAAGAGTAATACTCTTAATGTTAACAAAAATTGAAGAAAGCATGTCAATCCCAACTCTTCTGGCTCAAATTAATGAAAGGTTTATTTTTCTTCACTCCCTATTGTCAGACTCATCAATGAGCTTGGACACCTAGAACTCTATTCACCAAAGTACACACAAATCTACATAACCAATGGAAATATATATCCATTGAAATAAACTACAAAACACACCAGATATGCGAATGTTAAAGAGAGATTAAATTCTTGAGTAAAGTAAAAGACAGAATAGATGAAAAATATTAAGATGCTTATATAAAGTAAAACGACAAAAATCACAATCAATTAACTCAATGAAGCAAAAACTTCACAAAAAAGACCTGATGTGGCTATAAATAAATTCAGGCCTTGACAAATCCACAATTGACAAGGGGGAAACAAAAATACATTGTGCCAGGCTGTAATATGCACAGATGCTGCCTTCAATAATTGACTCACCATATGTAAGCTTAGGATTTATGGTGCGAAGCTTATTGACTACTTCCAATACAGTGTTCAGGAATGAAACTGAGCCAATGTAGCCTGCAAAACATAATATGAGGATCTCAAATAAAAGGGCAAGAAATTATTTCCAACTAAAGAACAATAAACAGGGGTGCCAGCTAGGATGCAATGTAAACAGGTTCATCAAAGCTTGTCATTTCACAGAGAGCATTATCAGTTAAATGCTCTTCATTTATGTTAATTTGACAGCCATTAACCCACACCAACCCCCCCTCTCTCCCTGCAAAGGAAAAAAAAAAGAAAAAAGACTTGAATGATTTCTCTCTTGGATAGGTGAACTGACATCACATGGAGATAACAGTATCCACAACCATTTTCAGACTATGGCATTACAGTGAAGAGCCTGATAAGTGTGGCTTTCATTTTCATCCTGGGTTATCTAACATTGCCCACTACAAAAATGGAAATTTCTGCCTATATGAGAGCAGAAAATAGTCAGTTATCACACTTTAACTCAAAAGATATCATGCTACACCCTCGGATTCAATACAAGTTACCATACAATCTGCCATTTTATGTAATCATGCCAGGAAGGACACATAAAAGAAGAAACAGCAAAATAATGACCAAAAAAGTGAATCAGTGTTCAAACTCCATTAGAGTAAATTAGGTCGCAGCAATATATCATACATGTGGATTAACCAAATATTTGAGAACATCATTCTTTTTTAATTTAACAAAGTGAAAGTCATCAGTTGCTGGGAATTTTTAGTGAAAGAGAGAGGATTTCCAACACCACAGTCAAATTTTATAACAGTTACTAAAAGCCCAATAGGGATCAAATTGGGAAAAAAAAAAAAAAAAAACCAAGGAGCTTAGAAAGACCTCATTTGAACAAAAAACAAAAAAAATAAAAATGCCATTATCGGTGTCTGAAATTCATCATTTAGAATATTGAGTCTAAAATATGTTACTGCAGCATGAGCAGAAATTTTTTAAATAAAATCTGGCAGTGAAGGCATCAACAATAAAGGCACAGAAGACATATTTCAATGTCACATTCCTTGTACCACACTAACATGTTGTGATGCCAGTTTCTACATGTTTGCATATTCTTCTACATACCACCTTTTGTTTTCAATAACAACACAAAATCCTTTGGCTTCTGAAATTATCAAATGATGCAATCTCTTGGGAGAGACGTGTCACCAAGTAGTACAAAATAGAAAATTTCTAGCCTATTGAAAAAAATGTAGCATCTGCATACCTGTTAACAAGTGAGTGTAGTACAACAAGTCATTTGCCTCAAGTCCTTCTATCAATTCCCAGAGTTGTTGTCCATTCAAAACTTGTCCCTTAAAGGTAGGATATCCTGTCCATAATTAAGCAAAAATAAGCAGACTAATATTTTTACCAGAATTCGCCTGAACTTATACAGATTGACAGAGACATCGCACCGTACGTCAGGCCTCAGACTTCTGAGACTGTTTGAGTGAAGTAGTATAAGCAGCTTGCCTGTGTGATTTGAGAACTGTACAGAATTTATAGGATCCACGTCATAGCCCAATAGTTGGAGAGGAAAGACGGCTGATTTATTGCCAACATATCCCTAAAGGAAACAGACAATATAGATGTTGTTAAGATCAAAAACAGATGTAAAATATGTCTAGAACCGAGCAAATAGCAAACATTGACACAGGATTGTATCACACATGATTTGTATTCAAATAGATTGAATATAATAAAGCTTGCATGCACTTCTGTAACCGAGAATTTCTTTGTCACACAGGCTTGGGGCTACTTTTGAACATTCTAGGAAGGACCTTCAACTCTAACTTTGTTTGCTTTTTAGAAAGATTACTGTAAAATCCTTATTATTCACAAATAAAGCGCACTATTTATGCTAAATTCTAGTGCAAACAACCAAAAGAATTATAAAATGATTTTGTTTTCTCTTTTGCACCTGATAGTTTCTTCTTCTTCTTTTTTTTTTAAACTCTAAACAATAACAACAACAATACCAAAGCCTTAATTCCAAATTTACATCGAGTCAGCTATATGAATCTTTTCTCATCTTTCTGCTCTATTATTAACTGAGTTTGATGTGATGTATAATTGTTCCAGACACTTCCTCACCAAAAATTCTCAAGTTAACTTTGGTCGCCCTCATCCCTCTCCTCTCACCTTCTACCTGGATTTCGTCCTCCTCTTAATTGGAGCATTTTTGCAAACACCTTGGATATATCCAAACTCCAAATCAATTAAAATGCCATTGTCCTAGCTTGTCTCCAATTAGAGCTACACCTACTCACTACAAATATCAAGCAAGTCGAGTTGACACCCACAAGAATTAAAACAATTTTGGGTCGGAGGACTGATCAGGAGCACCTAAGTTATCTTACATTGATGGTCATTAAAGTTCCGATTCCTCTATAGAATTTGTTCAACTAACAAAGAATACCACATGGGGAAATAGGTGCCCAATGTAAAAAGACAATGGACAAACCCAAAAGTGCATGCATGCCGAATGAATATTTCCCTTTCCGTTCAATTCATTATTCAGCCACGTATGTAACATTTAATTTATCCCACAAAATTTTGCAAAATCATTCTTGCCAAGTAGTACTCATTGTAACAAATTTGATGCCAAGAATTTATTCAATTCACAACTTTCTCACCAAGATTTTTCTTTACCACTAAGATTTTTTAAAATCGTTCTAGCCAAGATTTATTCAATTCACAACTATCCAGATGAAAACATACAACGTCATATCTTGATTCTTTTATCATGAGAGTATTGCATTTCAGAGATGACAATATGACCGATAAGCTCTGCCACGCGTGCCTTCACATTATGGACACAAAGGGATGTCTTCCTAATTTATATTATTTTCCAGATCAACATACTACCGACAGAACCTACAATGGACAATCCAGCAGTTCAGACATAACGACTAAGCATTCGGATATTAGAATCCAGAATCATCACAACAAGAGATGTACAAACGATACATCTATAACTAAGCAATCTGCATGAATCAACTACAGCAGCGCTCCACTGCCCTGTCTTTCCAGTGTGGCCTAGAATTAGCTAACATTTTTACCGTCACTACCCCCAGCAATAACCCTGGAAGGAATACCCATTAAAATTGGGAGACCATCTACCGGATTGTTGGCCAATTACAAATTACCAAGAAAGTTAGCTAATTAAGCACCTCCACATGCTCTGTATTTCAGCTTAGCTAAATCAATTTAAGTTTTAAAACATTCTACTGTCACTTAACCAAGGATTACAATGAGGAAAACAAGATCACGCGGAAATAACAGAACATAAGATAGAAGTAGAAAGGCATGCAATCCCCTTCGAATCGAGTCCAGAGACAGTGAGACACTGAATATATACAGAGAGATTAAAAGAAAACATCCAGTGATTCTACGAAACACAATCAAGTTAGTTGCACAAAGATGATGAGCTCTCAATCATTTTTTCTTCACCTTCTCTCAACTGATTTTCTCAGGAACCAAACAGAAAATGCGAGCGAGAGAGCACCTGAACGGTATGAGATTGAATGCTGAGAACTCGACCAGTATCGGAAGGAAGAGCCAGCGACAAGATCGGAGGTGCCATTATCGACCTTCAAATTCCGATCAAATTATCAATTCTTAAAATAAATAAATAAATAAAAAAAAGACGTTTAATTCAAGAGAGTGAAGAAAGAAAAAAGAAGCCGAATTCGGCAAAAACTTTCAACGCTTAAGGACACGATCAAAAAGAGAACTGAGTTTCTGGCTTAAATCATTTTAATGGAAATTACCGTTGCTTTTTCCGAAGATCCCCAACCCACGGCGGACGACGGCTGGCGATGAGCGACCGAAGCCTACAAAGGCTGTTTGTCCGCTGTAGGAACCGAAAGATTGCTGGTCAAGTGGTCAGAGTGGGAAACCAAAGCTGGCGAAGTTGACCTCGACGCTTTAATTTACCCAAAATGCCACTCAAGCAAGATTGCTGGGTTATTATTTTTTTTTATACCGTCCATCAATCTAATAGTTGATTAATTTGAACGAATTCGGTTAATATTTCAAAAGACGATGAAAGATCTCTCAACAAATAACTAATGTAATTATATTTTCAAAATTTAAATTTAAAACATTTGATTAGATAATATTAAATTTTTATTATTTGTACCGACGGCTGTTGTTAGTAAGATTGCTGGATTCTCACGCTTGGAGGCGGCTATTGTCTATTGGGTTTGTGGAATGTGGGGGGTAGTTTGGTAAATTCGTGGGATGGGTTTTTTTCGGCTTTTTTTGACATACGTGGGATGGGTTCAATATCCAAATTTGTGAGTTCTGATGTAGGCACTGGACCCAGCAGAGCGGATCTTGGGAAGGGGACGACCCAACCCAATGTCAGATTAGATATTTGGAAAAAAAATTTGTTTTCAGAAAACAAAAAAAATTCAGTCCGACACAATAATATATTTATGTCTTTTTGCTATTGCAAAACCAATGTTTTTGACAATTTTCAGAAAAAAAAAAAAAAACATAATATCCAAACATGACAATAATCATTGCTGTTTGTCTCCGGCTTCCCCATGTCCATGCACCGACTTTCTAGAGAAAGTTCAAAAATTTTTTGTGCACTTTAGGCCTGTAAAAGAAAGGGAGCAATAATACATTTGTCTACTTTTGTGTGTTAATTAGAGTATTGCATATAATAAAATTAATAATTTTTATAATAAAAATTAAAATTATTATTTGTTATTATAAATGTTATTAAATTTGTTACAAAGACTATTAATTTTATTGCATTTAACACATCAATTGACACACAAAAAATGAGTATACAAATAATTTTTTAAAGAATTGGGTTTACTTAGCGGTGTATCAAGTAGGCATTGTATTATTTTTTAAAAAATAATTTCTTTCTACAATTTAAGAATTTAGAGTTTAAATTTAGAGTACATGATGACACCCAACCAAAATTAAATTTTAATTCTTAAAAAAATAATAAAATAATAGCTCTAGTGCGACTCTGTCCACCTTGCCTTTAACATAATTCGCAAAATTAAACAAGTTCTCTCTTAACTTAAAAAAAAAATTTTTAAAAGGAAGAAAAATAAGAAGAAGAAGAAATCTTACACAAATCCTCCCAAAGAAGTGTTGTCCCCCTCAAGGGTACTAGTGCATATAACATGTTATTATCATAAACATATCTTTTAGAGATTTATTACAACAGTAAGAGAGGTAGTAAACTATAGAGAACAAATTAACTCATACTCTATTATTGCGTTGGCCGTATTTTTGTTATAAATTTAGTTTAACACAACTTTAAACCTGTAATTTTTTACACATAAACTAAACCATTAACCACTTCAACCATCCAAGTTTGTGTGAGCTAATATCCTTTTGCTGCCCCGTGATATCAATTGTGTAGGTAGTGTTTCGAATTATAAAATGATGTGATTGATAAACACTAGGTTGAGTTTGATATGCGTGACCATCATTGTTCGAAAATAGGTATGTGTAACCTTCATGCTGTTCGTGACCGCTCCAACGTGTCCTAAGTATGGAGAAAGTGGAAATTACGTTCAACATGATGTGACCACAATTCTGTGAGTGGGTAAAGTGATGGAATATTGGAAAATAGAACAGGAAAGAAAATTAGATATTGAGGTAAATTATTAAAATGATTTCTTTTAAAAATAATGATTTAAGTTTTTTTTTTTTTTTTTTTTTTTTTGGTTCTTTGTCCATTTTATAAGCGCTTGGTCTTTTTGGGTGAGGGTCGAGGTCATCACTAATGGTACGCATTAAAGTCTCGCATCGGTCGAAAGTGTAGGAGTAAAGCTCTACGCTGTAAAAGCCTCCTCTAGAAAATATGAGACATAAGTGCCATATTCTATTTACTGGACATCGGACAAGAGAAAGAGAAGGGAATAGTCTAGCAACAAACTTAATTTCACTAACATATTTAAGAAAAATATTAGGTGACAATATTTATATAATAATAAAGTGATATAAACTGTAATTAAAATTTTAAAAAAAATAATCTATTAAATATTGTTAGATAAATTATGATTACTTTATTACTACTGAAGATGAAATTGTATAATGAAGTTATATTTTCAATATTTTAAAAGTGGTTTTTTCTGGGCAGAGAATTTCAAATGTATCTATGCTCTGCAACTTTTGTTAGCGCCTGAAAGTTAATTTAAGGAGAAGTATAAGAATGTATATTTCCTTTTCCTCCTTTTAACTTAAACTTAGAACTAATTAAGAAAATTTTTATTTGGTCTTCTTTTAGTTACTCTTGTGCTACAACTACAAGTACAAGATATTCTCTGTTTTTTTTTTGGCTTTTTTATAAGTAAGCTTCAGTAATTTCATTGATTGTAGAAGAAACAATTACAGTATACAAACAAGAACAACAAGAGCAACATGGAACACTCTTAAAAGTGCATATTACATTACAATGTATTATGTTAATTGAGATACATATAATTTGGCATCAAAGTCTAGACCGTTTCACATGCAAATTGTACTACTAGTTAAGAATTAGAGTTTTGTGATCCATAATCTCGGCCTATTTCAATAGCTTAAGTTTTTTAGTAAAAACATTTTTTGATATGAGATCATAGCTTCTAACCAAATGGTATTGCATTCAAACTACGTTCCCTAGTATTTAATTATGAATTTTCATAAATATGACAAACTTATCTTTCATTTATGCTTTTAACTCAATAGAATTTTCTGTAAGAGAGCATATCAAAGTTTATTATATAATCAATGATGAATCTCTTCCAACAAATTAAACTTTTAAGTGGAACGGTTGCTTGACTAGGAGAACCAATTATGGATTTTTTAACCTTATGAAGCAAAGTGAATTTGAAGGGTCAATGAAAATTGGAAAAGATCAAAAGAAAAGTAGAAATTAAAATGCTTACATGGAAGTGATAACCCAAAAACTATATGATATAACGTTGACCTGGGAATTTGAGACCAAAATTAAGATTCATATGCACTGCATTCATTGACTTTTAGAAAAATGGATCATAATTAAGCACTTCTAACCCAAGAAAACAAAAAACAATTAAACAAGAACATTTTAGACTGGTTGGCTGTACCCACCCCGAGTCCCCAACTATAGGTCAAGCAGAGGCCATTAATTTTGCAGAATGCAAATTAATATTATAGTGGCTATATTTGTATATAGCCAGGCCCTTAAGACCCCAAACATCCATTCCCATGCATGAAAAGTCAAGTTTATTTTGTAGCTTACGCATACTCAGTCTTTATTCTTGATCTACAAGGAATAATGGTTGGGGGAGGAGGCAGTCGATTATGAGTTCTGGAATATACAAAGACTGACTCTGGCTAGGATGTTCGTGGGGGCACAAGTGGCGCAAGAGAGGATTTAGAATGACTCAATCCAAAGAAAAGTTTGTAGAAACATGACTGTTAGCTAGCCCGTGTGCATTTATCATGCGTTTTCCCTAAACCAACCAGTCTTGAGTGGAAGTGGAATTGTGGGACAAGATTATTTTATTTAGAGGTTTCATTATATGGGCAGACTGAATTTCTACACTGCGTCTACACGCATTCAGTTTCTGCAACTACGAGTACTTTTTGTTCAACGGTAATTAAAAAATGTGAAACGAAAAAAATAGTAATAATTTTTGTATCACTTTTTATTATTACAGTTGTATAAAATGTGCTTGTAATTGCACAAATTACGGGCGTGTGGAGGCAGTACGGAGATCAGTGTCTGTCCATAAACATTTTCCTTTTATTTAGAGCCAAACTTGTCGATCCTAACAGTTATACTCGAAATTCCAAGTAGGGTGTTCAAAGTCAGACCTTTAGATATATAAAAGGCCAAAATAATCCAAGTGTGCAACAGAAAGAAAGAATATAAACAGTTGAATCCAATTGGTTCACCTTGTTCTTGAACCCATCTGCCAGCAAATTACAAAATTTACTCTTGATCTCTTGTCAATTGTTTATTATTTGATGTGCCGGCAATTTTTTTTTTTTTTTGACACTGCTTTAGTTAGAAGTATAATTCCCAACCCAAATTCTATGAAAATTGAGATTGCTAAAATTTGAATCTCATTAACTTCCAAGAGTTTTACTATTAATAATCGTAAGAAAAATACTAGTTAGCAAAAAAGTGACATTAGTCATTGGATAATTGAAATTTGAAAAAAAAAATAAGTTATTAGATACTGTTGGATGAAGTATGTAACTATTTATTATTATTTAAAGTTGAGCTGTACAGTAAAACTCTAATTATAAATACAAAATAAAGCCAAGGATCTAGACACACTAACTTTCCGTATGTAGTATCTTAATCCTCTCGTTACATGGAAGGTAAAATTCCTTGGAAGGTTGGAGAAAGCAGGAACTTTCTGTAGATAAACCTGAGGGGCTTGCAGAGAGAGAAAGGCCCATCATGAATTGGTAGTTGAATTTTTTTTAATTAGATTTCAAAAAAAAAAAAAAAAAAAGCGTGTAGAGTACCAAGCTTAATCTGTTCAAAAAGGGTACCAAGCTTAGTATTCTATAAAATGTCATCATCCAACAGTCCTCCACCGTCTTTCATTTGCAGCTTCTAGGTGAAATTTGGTGAACATGGACACAAAGAAAGGAGAAATTTAGGATGCTAGCAAAGCATTGCAATAATTTCTTCGAATTTTTTTTTTCAAAATTGACTATGTGCTAATTTCTCATTTAAATATTCAGGCACTCTATCTTGCATGAAAATCAACAACGAAATGCAAAAAATAAAAAAATAAAAAAATCTCTTGTTAGTTGTACGTTTTGATATTCTAATTGTAAATTCACTGATTTTAGGTAGAAACTAAAACTTGAAAAACACAAAAATATTTTCTTATAGATAGGTTCTACCCTATGGTGATTCTCAGTCCAAATTTTCTGGACACATACTGAAACTATAAACCCAAATGAGTATGACAGAACGTCCCAACAAAGATTTAACAGTTTCTAGAGGGGGCTGGCGTTTGGTTCGGTTACTCATCCCTTCCTTTTTGTCCTTTTCTCAACCATACCTCTTATCTTTTCATAAAATCTCACTTGACTTATAAAAGCAGAAGTACAAGTGGGGTGGCCAATTTCTTTCAGCTATTTTTCAATTGCGCCCGTATTGTAAAGAATTGTTTTTTTTTTTTTGGGTTAATGGTAAAGAATTATGGAGACACAGATTACGTGTGGTAAAGAATTATTTTTTTTGGGGTTAATGGTAAAGAATTATGGAGACAGAGATTAAGCCATTTGTTAATGCATAATCTTCTGTCACCGGAAAATCTTGTTTGATAAAAAGAATTGATTTATCTTTTGTCACCCGAAAGTCTTAGAATAGTCTTTGGAGTCAAATCAAAGGAATCTGTAGACGATTCGCATGACCTTAGCATATTGAGTTATAGCATCGTTTCCGAGGCAATTAGAAAAAGGATGAGAAACGGTTTTTTTAATCAATTGGCTTTAACTCATTTTCGAGTTTGAGTTTCAATTAACTAAAAAAAAATCGTAGCTAGTGAGAAAAAATTAGGATGTTGTGCTCTAGCTGAGCTTCAGCACTTCAATATCTAAAAATAGGATGTGAGAGGCTTAATATTACTCCCTCCTATTTATAGATTCTAAAAAGACACCAGCTTCAATGGATTCCATTGCTTATTTGAGTGCTAAGAATGGGCTATGGAAGTCATGAAAGGGTGTAATTAGGTTTATCGAGCCAAGTTAGGAGGTGTTGAGCCTCATACAAGCTCGTGTAAAAGGAACTTAGTAAAAGTTGTTAGCTACTTTAGGGTATATTTGGTTTAGCTGATATTGATTTTTATTGTTGTTAATAATTATTGATTGTTCTTATTAATTATTAATTGTTATTTTCGATTAATATTGCTGTTAAATAAAATAAGTTTGTAATATTTGGTTAGATTAATACTTGTTTTTATTTAAATATTAAAATAACTATGTGGGATCAAACTGAAAATTTTAAAGATATGAGAGAAAAGAAAAATAATTAGAAGGTATTCTAATTTAATATCATTTATCATCATCTGTTTCAATAAAAAAAAATAGTTTTCAACTATTTTTTTGGATCAGTTGCTTTTGAAAGTCATTAGAAGCAAACATTAACTTTTAAAAAAGTTTACTGACCACTATTTTTTTACTTTTTAAAATGCAAATAGCAATCAATTAGCACCCTTAAAACTTAAATCAAACGCCCCCTTAATTCTTTCTTCGCATCAGCATTTCCCAGCCATGGGTATCGGGATTTCCTCTTATTTTTTTCCAAGATTATCTTCCGGCACAGATAAGGTTTGATTTTGTACGCTGAGTGACATAGGTGAGTGGCAACTCCACGGTTCATCATCAACGAAAAAATAAAACAGACTACAGGAGAAACAAAAACTTTGTTCTTTTCAACTTTTAGCTTTTTTTTTTTTTTATCGTTTTTGATAATACGGTTTCACTTGATATTAGCCAAAAGGCCGAAAAAGGTGATAATATGGATTCAAATTTTGTCAATAAAAGGAACATATGTACATACCCAAAGTTTTTGTTTCCTTCACTCTCTCTCTCTCTCTCTCTCTCTCTCTCTCGTTTTATTTTTCATTTTTGAGTTTGCTCTGCTTGTTTACAATTTTTCCTTATGTTTTTCTTTTTTTTTTTTTGTTTTAAATTATCAATATGCTTTATTCAAACGAAATCATATGTCCTTTTTTATTTTTAAGATTTGGATGTTTTATATTTTAAAAGAACAATTCTGATTTCTCTCTTTAATTTTTTCTCTTCATAAGATAAAAAAGTGAATTTATGTTATAACTCAATTATTTATATTAAGCTCAGAACGTGCTACATGTTTGTTATTTTCACGTTGAGGAATTAATTCAATATACATTTAGTCATTACTTTTCTTTAATTAAAAAAATAATATCAACAAGATTTATTATCATTCCAAAGCTGACAAAATGATAAGGACAGGCGTAAGTACGTGTTTTGATTTTAATTTTTGTATTTTGTCTCCAAATTAATAATTAACAAAAATTCTAGTGGAGTGTGTCAGCTTCCAAGAGTGGTATATAACTCCGACATTTTTTTATTCATAGGAAAGACAACATTTAAACTTTAATATTGAATGATTGACGTACTTGAACATGAAAAGCTGTATCAACTATGTGGAACAATTTTACAAACTCACACCTTATAGTTTTATTTTTTGGATTCAAATTGTTCTTTAATAAAAAAAATGAAGGCATAATTAAGCAAATTGATATTTATTTTCACTTTTGGTGAAGTGTCTTAATTAAGCCATTCCCTTCATGAGTAAACTCAAAATTTGTTCTTTTGTATCATTTTTTTTTTTTAAGTGTACCATTCCGGGAATCAGGTTTGAGAGCACATTCATAATTCTATTTCTTACCAAACAATGTTATTATCATTTCAATTAAATCCCACTTAAATTTTTATTTATTTATTTATTTTCCTTCATATTTAGCAGTAAGTTAACTCAAAATTTCATGCCAGATATTTTGGCAACCTCAGCTGGGAAGTGAAATGAGTTGAATGAAGAGACGAGACATTGCAAATGTTGGTGAAGACAGGGATGTATACTTAACGGTAAACGGCAAGAGACTCTCCATGAAAGAAAAGACCCCTTATCCATTCCAACTGTAAAACATTTGCAACCCACAAACACACCCCCCACCCACACTTACCTAAAACACCTCAAAACAACCAGTCCAAGTCAAATCCACCCAAAGAAGAAAGTGCATCTCCCTTTCTCAACCCAAACCCCTCTCTATAAAATTGCTTCTTTTGCACTTCCAATGACTTCGTTTCACTTATTTCTCTCCGTCCCCCCCTCTTTCTCTCTAGATATCTGCAATTCTAATTGGTGTCTTGCAAGAAGAAATTAAAAAAAAAAAAAAAAAAAAGAATAAGGGGCAATGAGAAAACCTTGCTGTGATAAACAAGGAAATAACAAAGGGGCTTGGTCCAAGCAAGAAGACCAGAAGCTTATTGATTACATTAAAACTCATGGTGAAGGTAGCTGGCGTTCCCTCCCAAAGGCTGCAGGTATATATATATATATATATATATGAATATTATATCAGACATGTCAAAATGCACAAATTGGCAAATTCCCTAGCTAACTGATACATGTGTAATATTAGAAATTGCATTTTAATTTGCATGGCCAATTAGCTGACTATGGAAAGTGCAATTTTGATTCCAGGCTTGCACCGTTGCGGTAAAAGCTGTCGGCTGAGATGGATAAACTACCTTAGACCAGACATCAAACGCGGTAACTTTGCTCAGGATGAAGAAGAACTCATTATTAAGCTGCATGCCCTCCTTGGCAACCGGTACATCCAATTCTTTTGCAATTAATAAGATTTCTTGTTTAATTTTTGATAACGAAAGAGAAACATTTACATACATTGGATTCAAGCTAAAGAATATCTACTGGTCGTGGTGGGGGGCTGTTAGGTGGTCATTGATAGCCGGAAGATTGCCAGGAAGGACAGATAATGAGGTGAAAAATTATTGGAACTCACACATCAGGAAAAAGCTATTAGGCATGGGAATTGATCCAAATAATCATCGCCTAAATCAAGTCCTTCCTCGTCCTCAACCGGGCCACGTTTCCATGATGATTGCTACTGCCGCTGCTGCTGCTGCTGCTACATCCTTAGGGTCTCCGAAGAAAACAGGCAAAAGAGTTCTCAAGAAACCTAAGCACAACAATGATAGGGTTTCTGACTCGGCAAGTTGTCTTGAAGATGAAACTTGTGCTTCTTCCAAAGTAAATCTTGACCTCACCATCGCGGTCCCTCCTCCCCCTCCTCCTCCTCCTCTTCCTCCTCCTGGCAATATTCCCGAAAAGAGAACGCAAAATTGCGAATGGGCAACGATCGCAAGAAATGGTGGAGTAAACATTAATGATGCACTGCCTACGCTGCTTCTTTTTAGATGAGTGCTTATGCAGTGGTTTATCATAAGCTGACAAGCCAATGAACATATATATAGCAAAAAATTGCAAAGATACCATGTGTATGCATTGTTTCCCTCGGGGCAAACTAGTGTAGAATCATAAACTAGCTATGGACTTAAATGAGTACTTGAATTCATATATATTGCTCAAATATTGCTAATTAGACTTTTTTTTTTCTTTTTGAGCCTGATGATGAAAAATTATCCGGAATCTGTCCATAGAAAAGGACAGCCTCGGAAGGAGGGATCTCACTGATTATGAGAGCTGAAGGGAAGAGTTATAAGGATCACCAATGAGATGAAATTTAATTAGTACTAAAATCATTTTAATTGAGCTATAGCTAATTAATAAAAAAAAATTATAAAGATCCATTTATAAAGGAGAAGAACGCGCAATTGTAAAGAAATAATCACAATTCTAATGTACAAAAAAAAAAAGAAAAACAGAGAGAGAGAGAGAGAGAGAAGCATTCCAAATGGATCATAAGAAAAGAGTTTAACTATATGGATATTAGATACATATTCAACATTTTTTTTTTCTTTTTTTTGAATTTAATATATATTTTATAATTTAATGATTTAAATTAATACGTACCTATCACGTATTTATTTAAGCATTGTCGTGTAAAGCATTTTACATGACAAAGAGTATACTCAATGCATCCCCCAACACACAGCCAATAAAGTTTACATAATAACGGAGCCTCCACACACATTATGGAGAGAGAGATTTGACTTTAAGAAGACTAGACACTTTCCAGTTTGGTGATCTTCCATTTTCATTTTAGTTTTGAGTAACACTGGGTGATAAGGATGTTAAAATCACGATCTGGATCTAACGATTCAGATCGGCACAAAAAATTATTCCTAAGTAGAATCTTTTTGGCCACCAATCTGGAAAATTAACCTAAAAGGGAATACTTTCAGGTGGAAGAAAGAACGAAGTGGAGGGCCAGTACTTCTGCACCACAATTCTCTTCCCTTTGTTGCAAACTCAACGAAATCCACAGCAGGTCCACCATGTTGCCGTTGCAACTGCCCATAACTTTAAATAGGCAGATTGAGAAGACGAGTGAGCAATGATTGAATTCTCTTCATGGGCTTCAGGGGAAGCTTGGGTTCGTTCTTGGCTTGTTAGTTTGTTGAAAGTGAAACTGCTGGATGTTCTAGCTAATAAGAGATACTGTCCTTGTTGGCTATAAATTGCACTATTGTTTTTTTTTTTTGGTTGTTGTGTACGGATTCGTCTTAATCCTCACGGGAAACATTTTCAAAGGATGTAAGTACGTTTTTTTCGAGCTTCTTAAGTTTTTGGACGTGGAAAGAAAAATATTATTTATTTTTGTATTATTTATTTATTAGTTGTTTTTGATGATTAGAAGTTAATAATTATATTTTAATTGTTACTTTTTCTTTTTCATACAATTTTACGATGCAATTTTATAATTTGATCTTCATATATCTAAAACGATTTTAGGTAAAATTCTGATTCGGTGGCTTCAGATAAACAATAATAAATAATTATACAATTTGATCTAACAACTCTGACAGTTTATTAGTTTTTCATTTTTTCATAAATTTAGTTATCCAATAATTTATATTATTTTATAACTATTTTGAAATTATCTAAATAAAACTATTAAATTTTTTCTTTTTGTTTTTTAGGCTCTATAAAAGTTTTCTGAGATTGGAAAACTCAAAAAATTAATTAGTAGCAAGAATCTTTCGTCTTGGACTTGGTTAACAAGAAACATTGTAAAACACAAATTTATGAATACAGAAAAATCTCCTATTTCGAGGAAGTACCCGTTATTTTTAATTTTTCAGGAGGCATTTTCCCACGTAATTTTTTTATTTTCTGAGAAGATTAAAAAATATATTTTCAAAAAAAAAAAAAGGAAAACATTTTGATAGAAGTTTGAACACAAAAGATTTGGTACAATTGAAGAGTAAAAAGTATCAATGCTCACTGCACAGCACTTTATTCCGTTCCAATATCATGCTCGGCACCAGCTGGACATTTTGTTCTATGATAACAATTCCTCTCCTTTAGGCATCCTGCAATAAAAATTCCTCAGAAATGTTTAATTTGGTTATGTATGGGTAAGCTGATAAAAAAAAAAAAAAAAACCTATGTATGGGTAAATAATATGGCACATTGGCACTATCTGCTCTTCATGAAAGATAAAATGACGGGCACCAGCTGACAATCATTTTTTTCTGGGACATTTGCTCTGTGCATTTCATGTTTTTAATTGGGCCATATTGGGCTCCATGGTAGTTTTCAAGTTAAGACCCGTTAACAGGACGACTTTCATTTTGGGCCAGCATGACCCGGTTTACATTTCTACCATGACGTGGGAATTAAAATGGGGTGGCAGCATTAGTTGTAATGGTTGGAGGAAGTTTCCTCCAACCATAAGGTCTGGGGTTCGAACCCCAGATCTAATGTCTCATATCCCCTTCCTCCAATCAATTGGCCTCCAGCTCCTATAAGACTAAAAAAAAAAGAAAAGGAGTTCCAATCAATGTCCATTGATTTAAGTAGTTGGAGATTAATTTTTTTAAAAATAAATTCTTAAATTCAGGTCTCAAGTATAGAGAAAATAGACACTGAGAAAGTTTTACTTCTTTAATGAGTCTTTTCCAGCTTAAACTTGATTAGGAGAGGTCCAATATAATTTTCAGACACTGAAGTCTAATCTAAAAAATAAAGGGTTCCAAGACCAAAAATAAAAGTTCCAATTTATAGGTCTTTGATCTAGTGGTATTGAAAACCAATTTTCAAAATAAGTAAAAACAAATTTGAATTTCAGTATCATAGCCCTATGAGAGTGCTGATGTTCTGCTTCGAATGACTCGTGGTGGTTGGATTGTCTTTAGGGGCAATAGGGTGTTGCTGTCCAACATGTTTTTTTTTTACCTTCTAATAAGTGCTAGGTTATATGGACAGAGACTCAACGACATAAACACAATAGTACAGACATGGAAAAACGTCAATATTAAAAAAAATTAGGATGCAAACAATGTATGGATTCAACTATATGGGGAGCGCGCGCGCATACACACAAAAAGACATTGAAATCCACAAAAAAAAATAAATACACAAATACAATGTATACAAATACATGAGAGTTTCATTTATAAATGTAACATTAATTTCAATTTAAATTTTATTTTTGTTGATAAAATAAAAAAAAACTACAGAAACACAATATATACAAGTACACGAGAGTATAATACTTTGAACACAAAAAAATAACTTTTCGACATGTTCTTGACGTGTCATAAATATGTCCTTGACGCATTCGATTCTTTTCTTGATTTTTTTGACAGTCACATTCTTGCCATATGGGACATGTATCCATATCATATCCAACGCTTGTTTATGTTCGATGCATAACAGACGCAGACACAGCAGCAATTTTAATGTGTTTGTGTTTCCTAAAATAAGTGAGATACACGAGATGCATCCAGGATTTGTTTTCCTTTTATTTATTTATTTATTTATTTATTTATTTATTTATTTTTTTTTGTCTAAAACTGCCCAATATCTAATTTAATGGGTTGATTAATCTGAACCGACTCGCGCAGGACTCCAAAGAGCGGTAAAAATCTTCTAGTGAGTATTTAACGCGATTGCATTTATAAGAACACGAACTCAAGACCTCTGATTAAATGATAACAAACTCCTATTACTCACACCAACACTTATTGATTTCCTTTCGTTTTTTTTTTTTGAACAAAAAGAAAAAGTTTTTATTAGATAACAATATAAGTACAAGGCCCGATCAACTTAATCCCAACCCACCACACCGAAGAACCTACCGAAAAGTTAGCATACTAGTAGTCATTCTGGAAGCCCAAAAAGAGACCTAACCCATACAGGGCTAAAGATCCATATCTAGCCCTAGGAAGACTCCAAAACCACTGCCACCACCACAGACGATGGCAAGTAGGCACCAGTGATAAAGGGGCTTCTTCACAGCTGTATGGCGTATCTGGAAAGGCAACAATTGGTTGACAGATCCCCAACCATCATAACTCATCAATAGAGAAACCCAACTCGCCGAACAGAACAGATACAACAGCGAGCAAACAGTAGGTGGCATCTCCACCTCCAAGCACCAAAGACCAAACAGGGTGCAAAAGAACTAAGGCTGAATAGAGGGCCATCCACATGAACACTAGACAAGGGTCTGCGGCCACCAAAAAAAGATGGAGTCTCTTACCTCTGCATCTAAAGCAACGAAGGCGAACAGGCAGGGGACACGAGAAAGTAACAAACAAAACCTTGGAAGAAAAAACTTGACAGCAACACCGATCGACAAACACAAACCAAAACTAACTACAAACAACAACGGAAAGGGTAATTAGGCCTAAAAAATCTCACATATGAACCCTAGATGGCCACTGGATTTGTTTTCCATTTAGCTTTTGGTAGAAAGCAAATTTACATTTGGGAACATACATGAACAAAAGTTTAACCTACGTTTTTTTTTTCCAAAAAGAAAAGGCTGCCTTTGCCCATTGTTGCCTTCCACGATAATAAGCCGTCAAATCAATGTCTTTGAAGAGGTGACTCCATTAAAAACTCTACCAGCCTTTCTTTTCATCATCAACTGACACTTTATTTGGAGTGCAGAAGTGGGAAGAGAAAATAGAGAAAAATAAAATAGCGAGAATGAAAGTGAAAGAAAAAATATAATTTTTATTTATATTATTTAAAATAATAAGAAAAATATGAAGAAAAAAACAGAGTCAACTAAGGGTGGACGCCTCCTTTCTTGCTGGGTTTAGTTATTTGCTTTGTTTAACACAATTCTATAAATTTACTGTACATTCATATATTTTTTTTTGATAACTTTCTCTTGAGGAAATTGAAATTCATGTGCCTCCTACATTAATTTTCACCAACCTTTCCTTTACTTTTCACTTTCTCTCCACCCATTTTCACTTTCACTCCAAACAATTAAAAATTTAAATTTTCTTTCTTCTTTCATTCTTTCCATCCTAATCATCGCATTTCAAATTGAATGTTAAAGTACCAACTTTACAGGGAATGCGAGAGAAAAGAAATGTAAACATGAAAAAGATGTTCTGTGCGAGTGCAAAAAAAAAAAAAAAAACAGAAAAAGAAGAAGATGTTCTGTGCCAATAAATCTTCCATATTTCATTAGAGGCAAATTTTGCATCCAGCACCGAAAAGCGATATTGTGGCCCACTCTTTTTTTTGGCTTAAATCGTTCTCAGTTGTAAATTAAATAAAATAAGGATTTAAGTTTTGGATTAATGCAAAAGTAAAATTTCCTCATAAAGTGCAACGATACATTCCCTATTGTTTAATTCCTATCTTTTGCATCCATCTGATCCCAATGTTAGTCTCAATGGTGCAAAATAAATTTTTTTGGTCCTTTTTCGGGTTAGATGAAATGAAAGTCAGAAAGTGGATTGCTAACTTTCTTTTTGTAGAAGGTTACAAGGCAGAAGATCATAGTTTTAAAAATTAGATTGAATTGACAGACGAATTAAAAAATCAGTAAATAAACTATTAGTTCGGTTTAAGAGGAGCAAAGGTTCGCTTTTTCTCATTTAGGAAAATACTATATCTATATATCCATATATACGTATATGAAATTGAAATTGAGAAAAAATTTTAATTTTTATCTTTATACCATATAACCGCTTCTTATAAATTTGCGTATTAAAAATATTAAAATATCTTATAATTATCGAAATTTTATTACAATCATAACAGAATTAGAATTATATAAATCAATTAATGTAAATTTAATTGTAATCAAATAAAGATTGTATTAAATTATAGAGTACTATTTTGACTCTAATTAAATTTTTATAAAAAAATAATAAAAAAAGAATTAAAAAGCTATTCTTGCATTCTTCTTAAAAAGATTAAGAAAATCTCTCAAATTTATCTATTTTTATTAAAAAAAAGAAAAAAGAACTATGCTAAAAGTTCTTTAAAAGAGAAAAAAAAAAACTACTCCCAATTCTTTTTTTTGCTTAAAAAAAATCATTTCATTTTGTTTAAACAAAAGTTAAACAATTCCTAAAAGATAATATTAATATTAAAATATATTTTTTATAAATAAAATAAATTATCAAAAAACATTATTAAACCCGCATAATGCTTGGATCTATTACTAGTGGTATATAGAATAAAATACTCAATAAACATATAAAAATTCTTTAAACATATTCTTTTGGATTTTGGAACATCGGTGAAAAAATACCTTGAGCCTTGAGGAGAGCAAAACTTTACTTTCTCTTACTAAGGCAAATATTGTATAATATATATTAATTAAGGGTTAACATAAAAAAATATCACTAATTTTGTATAAAATAGTAAATTTAATATAAATTTTAAAAAGTGATAGTTTATTCCTCTTTGAATTTTTTTGCAATAAATTTAGCAAGCCGTATTTTTTTTTAAAAGAATTTATATATTTTGATGACGTGATAATTATACATGTCACTAAATATTAACATATCAAACATATTTTTATTGATCTGTTATCAAAATTGACATATTTTATTTATATAAAATTATTACGTATTAAATTTATTACAAAAAAATTAAAAAAAGAGTAAATTATTACTTTTTTAAATTAGTACTTGATTTATTACTTTATATAAAGTTAATGACGTTTTTATATATTAACCCATTAAACAATGATGAAATAAGAATACACCCTCAATAGATTTATAAAATAATTTATTTCTATATATTATTAACATAGTCCAGTCCAAGAAATCATTATTTTAGCAAATGAATAAAGAAAAAAAGCTTATCCCAATTGAATAAAAGTTAAGAACTATATATATATTTTAGAACTAGTAAATCAACGGTCCGCAAATAGAAGAAGTGGGAATCAAACGTCCATTCATGTGTTAAGACATACTACCTTATATCTTGTTAGGTTATAGAAAGAAACTAAAAAAAAAGGAAAAAAAAAAAAACAAAAGAAAAATCTGTAAGGCTTAAAAAATTTAGCAAGTATTAGAAAACTCTTAACAATCCCTTACAATTATGGACATAGAATTGATGGACTACCAATCCCACGACGCTGAGGTTATTTCTGATCATGATAAATTGGAAAGCCAAAATCGTCGTTCTTATGGGGATTTCAACGCTAAAATCGTTGCAACACTTATTGGATCATCCTACGTAATCATAATGTCATTAGCGCGAAATTTCCCGTAGGCAATAAGTCAACAATAATCCAATAAAAAACGCAATTTCTGATGAGGTGTCGGTCTAACCCTTGTCACTTGCCTTATCCTTTTTTGTGAGACGGTCCAAGTATGTGTACACACAAGCCAAGGCCCACCACCGTGGCTTTTGCTGCATCCAAAGATGGACAAAAGAACAATAAAGATGAGATATGCACACCCATCACCCTTCTTTTGCTTTATCATTACGGGCCAATAGCCGCCCAACAATCAATTACTTTTTTTTCCGCCTCAAAAAACGAAGCTTAATTTGTCTTAGCCGGACTTTGGTTTAAACTCCCATACTTCTATCCATATAATCCTCAAAACATTATTTATTACTTTTTTTTTTTTTTTTAAGAATACATATTTTTTTGTCTCAAATAATATTTTGATTAAAATTATAATTGATATTTTTAAAATATAAAAATAATAGATATTTTAATAATTATTAATTTTATTTTAAAAATATTAATTTTAGTTTTGTTTTAAAAATATTAACTTTAATTTTAATCGAAATTTCGCTGAACACAGTAACACTTGAAGCACTAATATTTTTTCTTTGGAAAATCCTGGTATAAATTCTGTCACGGGTCTGCTTTTGCACTCCCATACTGAGGGATTTAGGACGCTAACAATTTCACACCCGCAAGTTCATATTTGGATCAGCATATCAACTTCTTAATTAATTAGACAGGTAGAGATAGATAGATAGATGGGAAACAGCGTAGGAAAAGGAAAGAAAGCTAAGGTGATGAAGATCACCGGCGAGACGCTCAAGATAAAGACCCCGGCAAAGGCGAGGGATGTCCTTCTGGACTATCCGGGGTATGTTCTCTTGGATTCGGATGCTGTTAAGCATTTCGGGATTCGGGCCGAGCCGTTGGATCCGGAGCAGGAATTGAAGCGTAAGAAGGTGTATTTCCTTGTAGAATTGCCAAAGTTTCCTGAAGAAAAAGAGCCTAGAACTAGAAGGGTCAGGTCAGGTATACAAATGAGTGCCAAGGATAGGCTGGAGTGTTTGATGCTTTCCAAGAGGTCAATTTCTGATCTTACGGCGGTTTCTAGACCGTTGTCTACTGCTCAGGTGCCTGATGGGCCTGCAGGCGAGAGCACGGGGCCGGTCCGGGTCAAAATTAGGCTGCCTAGAGCCCAGGTGGAGAAGCTGGTAGAAGAGAGCAAAGATGAAGTTGAAGTGGCTGAGAAGATTATTGACCTTTACGTGGAGAAAGCTGATGAATTTTCCGGCGGTGAAGGTGGGCAGCGGCATTTGCAGTGGAAGCCGGAGCTTAGTAGCGCTACAGAAAGTTTCAAGCGGCATAAGGTACATACTTTGAGATTTATTTTTGTTTTTTAGGCAAAATTAATTGAGAAATTGAGCTTTTAATGTTCAACATAAGAAGGGGAAGAAAAAAAAAAGGAAACTATTTCTTAGTTGAATCCTGAAGATCAGTATACATGTACATTAGGGGCCCAACATGATGCATTACTTAGGGAACAAAGGGCATAACTTCAACATTGCTTTTTGGCACTTGATAGGCATTCCTACATTAGTAATTACAATGCATAAGTTGCATTTTTTTATAGTGTATAAACGATTGACGATTGACTGAGGTGCTTGAAGGGCGGGGATAGCCAAAAGGGAGAAAGAACTTGCAACAAAATAGCAACCCATAGAGCCTTTTTTTTATTCTTTTATTTTCTTAGTTGAAATGGGGAGAGGATTCAACTTTTAATGATATTTGAGATTGGAATCTTAAAATTTATCTTAAAGTTTCATAATCATAAAATTTGAATAACTTTTGTGAGTCAAATTGACCACGTTATGAAATTTTATCTTATATCACGAAAATAGAAGATATATCAGATATTATCTAACCTAACAATTTGATATTTATCATCAGTGACTATCAAATGTCATGTGCCTACTAAATATTTGGTGCTACATTACCAGCCAAGTGATATATTGGGCGCTTAGTCCTAATTACAGGGCTTAAATTCTAATTTAGTCAAATTAAGGTGTCTTTGGAGCATCACTTATTCTTTGTGAGAGCCTTCACAATTGTTGATTATTATCACAATCTAATCGTTACCCACCATCGGAATGTGAAACGAACAACAAAGAAAATGACATTCTGCCTAACCATCATTAACCCTCCTAATTTCGACCCCAAATTCTGTCGGCACAAATGGGTCACGGGCCTTTATTAGATGCACCATTTTCTCTACCGTTACAACCACCATCCCCTTTTTAATAACTCACAAAAACGAAAACTTGGACTTCTCTTGCCTGCTTTACGGCTCAATCATTGGCACAATGGTTCAGGTGGCAAGGTTAAAATATTCTTGTCAAGTAGCTCAGGTCCCTTAACTCCATTATTGCTAAAATTTGGTGCATTTCTTGTACCTTAAAGAGCGCCATTTATTATTGTTAGTCTTCAATAATACAATTTACTATCAAAGAATAAAAAACAATTTTCTTTACTTGTCTTTCAATTGTTCGGAATTCTGACCACTTAATATTGTTTGTTAAATCATTTACAGAAGCATGTCAGTTTTGATCCGGACGAGGAAGCAATCGTTTAGCTGCGGCCCGACCAAGCCTAAGTACTAGAACTATTCTTTTGTGTAGTGAAAATTAATTTGCAAGCCACATTATTACAAATTGTAACATATTTTTGTTTCTTCTTCTTTTTTTTTTTTTTTTTTTTGTTTTTGCTTTTAGTTCTTTTGCAGTTCTTATTTTGTTAGTGTTATATGTTGCAACAAATGCAAGTAGCAATTGCTAAAGCGTGTTCCATAGCCTAGTTGCTCCATCTTGACATTTTTCATTAAGAATGTATCGCAGTGACATTCTTACATTAATTGTTGTGAAATTTTGTCCCAATTAACTGATGTAAATTGAAGCTTCGCTTATTTGAGTGGCTGAAGCTAATTCTGATGATAGCGAATAAACTTTTAAGCCTCCAGTAATATGCCATATAGCTGCGAGTTAGGTGGCTTGGGTTAAAACTAGCTAATCAGTAAATTAGACCTCCACTTCTTAATCCACTTTACTGTGACACAAAACTTCTTCAATCAATGGTTATACACGCCATAAAACTTGCCATTAGTGCCACAGAATTCACAGTCAACATGACATCGATGGTCAAACTATAATTGACCTTCTAATTCGTTTTGGATTCGAACGGCGACAATAGATTCAAGCAATAAGATAAAAGCTCGGTTGAGTGTTAATGCCCTGACTACCAACCCTCGTACCCCTGCGCAGAGAGGGGCGTGGTCAGATGGATTGCCACCCGAACAAGAGGAGGTTGGGCCTCAACAGTGCGGCCCAACCTAAAAGCTACATTAAACAACACGGCTGTAAAAAGTGTGATGGGCCTCAACAGCGCAGGTGTACAACCTTAGTGCTCGGACTACCCGTCCTGGATCACTTTAAATGGGCTTGTCACAGATTGACCAACAGAACTTAAGAGGCCCAAAAAAAAAAAAGAAAAAACTAAAAACTAAAACTAAAACTAGAACTTGCATTGCAACCAAAAGAATATTGTAACTGACTTCATCCTAAAAAAAAAGAGAATGTAGTAACTGACCGAAGGCTAAGGGAAAGGCAGGGTTCCAAACTTGTCTCTTGTTGCCTCTCTTCTTGGGTTTAGATGCTCCAACAGATAAAAAAAAGAATATTATCTTGGTTATGTTGTTTTTTGGATTAAAATGTAAGAATTTTCGTACCATATCCAACTTCAAACGGAAAAAAATTATAAACAAACAAATTGTCTAATTGGTGGATAAATGTATCAACAGTTGTTGTACTATACTGCAACATAATGCTTTCTTTTTACAACAAATTTCGTATAGTGCTGTAACACATTTGTTTACTGAATGGACAATTTATTTATCTATTTAACGACACTTTTAACTTCAAAATGCCATATAAGAAACAAATACCTTGGAAATTAAACAGCCAAAGCTACAACTCTTCACGCCTGCTAGAACGTTCACTACAAAGATCATTTCCTGAACAGAGAAGTTACAGCATGCAGGGATTAAGAGAAGTCCTTCAACAATCAAAATAATAATTAGTTCCACATCTATCTCCCTTCTTTTGTACAACTCTACTTAAAAGTAAGTCGGCAATTGGCTTTCCACAATTGGTCAATCCCCCTACTGCTGCCATTCCAACAAGCATCCACACACAAACTGGCAACTGGAAAACCATAACTCAAACGTATCTGTGGTTGAGAGAGTAAGTAAGCCAAACAATTAAAGCTGAAGAATTAAGGAACAATCCTTATTTTTATTTTTTGGTTTGGATCCAGGAGGCGATTCTGGCACAAGGTTGCCTTCAGAGTCATACACAATCTTGCCAGAGAAATCCAGTGGACGACACCGTTCCCCTAAAATGATGGTCTTCCTCCAAATTGCGTCATCGCCGTCACATTGATCTCCATCTTGCACTTTCCTCCAGGATATCATCTTCACCATCAGATGGGCCTTATGATTAATATCACTGCTTAACTTTGAAAGTATCTTTTTCTCACTTGATTGTGATTCTGTTCTCTCTTGGTTCAGCGTGTGGGATGCTTTTTTCTTTTTGTGAGAAGAAGCACAAAGGAATGTCACAAAAGAAAGCACACTAAAAATTGTTGCCAGAGCAATCAAAAAGGTAATGGGCATAGAAGATAAGAATGGAATATTTGGCATGGGGAGAGGCCTAGCCATTGGGGCATGTATGTTGAACTGAAGTCAACAGGAAATTTATAGAAGTTTGAAGAGAGAGATTTATACAGATGGGGAAGAAAATTAGAGAAGTGGGGTTTGATTAAAACTCTGTTTTCCAGTTGTTGCATTGCGCCATGAGTGCTGTGCAATACATATATATAAGCATACAAAATAGGAACACTAGTTAAAATTCCTCAGCCATGTTCAAACACTCGTCCAGGTTTCTTTTTCTTTTGTTTTTCTTTTTTTTTTATTCAAATAACTTAGCAGGACTTGGACTAAGTCCATGATGGGTGGTATTCCACATCCTGTTGTGGCAGCATTGGTCCACCGTAGAAGCTGACATGTCAAACTTCGGTTGGCTGTAAAGTCAAGTGGGGGGATCGGCCGTGTGAAGCACGGTGAAAGTTGTCTTGACCAATGACTTCATTTCTGTCGTCTTTGAAGGTTTGAAGTGAAAATATGTTGTTATTCAAAAAATGATTCAAATGGTATGTAGTCTGTGGTTAAGAAGTCCTAAGTTCAAGGCCCCTCTTACCTTTGCTTGTGTTTGGGTCTGAAGAAACGATTGGAGAGGCTTCTAAGCAAAGACCAAACAGTACCAATAAATAACCGTCTAAAACATATTTAATTGGTAGTAGTTGTAGGAACTAGGAAGCTAATGTAATCTGCTGATTTATATGTAAATTTCAATAAAATTTTAGAAATTATCAAGGAGGATATTAAAGAAAAATCATTAGATAACAATATCTGGAGATTGGTGTAGGCCAGGGTGTGCGGCTGTAGTACTATTAGGCCATTGGGTTGCTTGGACCAACAAAGGCAAAACGTTTCAATTGGGAAAACATTCACATCATGGCAATGACGACTCCAAAATGTACATTACATGACACAGAGAAAAAGAACCAAAACCAAGGGGTAAATGACCTCGAGACTATGTAAAAAATTACATATTTGAGGTCAAGTCAAGTTAAATGATGGAATTAGTCGACACAATATTAGGGGTGAGTTTCTTTTCTCATTATTTAATACTTCCTCTGCGTACGATCGCAATCATTCTAACGAGACTGTGAAATATTAATCTTATTTTCTCCATTCACATTTTGTGCGAGTTTTTCCAATTTTATAAAAAGTAAAAAGAAAAGCAAAAAAAAAAAAAAAAAACAGACGTTGGATTTGTCCAAACAATTTAAATGTTAGTTCTTCTATTTATCTCTAATAATCGATTCTATACTTACTTCAGTATGAATACCTGATTTTCAATTTTAACCCTACAAATGCTGTCTTCCATTTCATTTTTCTTCAGACTAATTTCTACTTCTTCTTTTCAATCTCTCCCTTATTTCCTCTAATTGCAATATTTATTTTATTAGTCAAATTTTAATTATTTACTTAGATTATGATAATCCAAAAAAATTATTTGTGTTTCTTACATAATTTTTTACTTACTAGCTAGTTATTATTTCGACTCTACTATTAGAGATTTTTTTTTTCTTACATAAATTATAAGAAGTTGTCGAGTTACGCATCAAAACGAGGCTATTTTCAAATACGATAGGCATTTTCCTTTATTTATTATTATTATTTTTTGACATAGACATTTTCCTTTATTTCAAAGAGGCTTAACCACTCTTTGTATTTAAATTTGAGCAGGGCCTACATAAAAACTTACCAGTTTGCCAACAAATGCTAGAAAAATAATTAATATCCTGACATTATTCAAATGAAAATCTTAAAAACCTAAGTTATTGATAAAATAAAACTAACGAATGTCCACGATTTCCCGGTAGAACAGAAACAGAAATTCTGACGGAAAGACAAAGAATACAGGAAGGATGACAATGATTTCCGCTAGAAAGAGAAACGACATGTCAAAAAGTCTGTGGGTATTCATTTCCGTCAGTATAAAAAATCCTGAAACAAAACAATGTGAGAATATGCCAATCGGTCTTTCATCGAATAGCACTAAAAGTAGTCTCTTAAAACAGATCAAAACAAGTTGTCCAACCAAAATTTTTTAAAAAAAACGGATACCGTATGGAAGCCTGGAAACCAATAGATGGCCCAGCCCTTGTTGATAGGAAGACGGACCAACTGGACTGGATACATTGGGCCACTGTCCAATTGCCTCTTCAGTCCCTTCCAACCAAACATGGATTACTTTGGAACGGCTATTTTCTCGTACCCTTTTCTTTTCTTTTTCTGGGACGTCTTTTTTCCTATCTTCAAATTAACTTTTTTTTTTCAATGGAGAAATGTCCATACGTAATCCGTTAAAAATTAGAAATTTGTTTATTTATTTCTACCTAAGGGGGAAAGATCTATCTTATTCTTTTTCAACAAAACATATTAAATTATAGTCCAACTAAAGTTATTTTATTAAAGATGAACAATTGATATCTAACTTAACTGTGACTTCAAAGTCATAAATTCTACTTATCAAAACATAATCTTCGTAAAAATAAAAATAAAATTGTTTATATTTAATTCGCACTTGCACCCCATTATGTAGTAGTCGTACAAACTGTTTTTGGTTGATCAATCCCTAACTAATCAACTTAGTCAATGGAATTTTATATGTATGCTAGATAGAAATTTATTATCTCTTAACTTAACTGAAGTTCATCTGGAGTGGCCTGGGGGGCGAAAGAGAATTTATAGGTTCTGAATTTTTTTTTTTGGTACCCTTTCCCATGGGCTTACAGTAAATAAGTTATAATTTATATATATAATAAAAAAAATGCAAATTTTAGTTTTACAACAATTAACAAGAGGGGGTATGACTCTATAGGGTAAGATAGAATGTCATCTGATTTGATGGTGGAGGTAGCAGCGATCATGGCTAATAGGGAATTCATTCTGCTGGTAAAGAGAATAATTCACTGATTTGAAGAAAAAGGGGAAAAGGTTTTTGCTTTGACAGGGCATATGATTCCGTTCACGTCACGAATGTTCTTCATACACAAAACCTTTCGTGTGCTTTTTTGGGGCTGATCGCCATTAATTGAAAAAGCTGCGACAAACCTCTTTTCAGTTGGATCATCAAGAAGCTTTACTTTTTTTGACCTCTTAATTATTTCGGTCGATGGAGTAGTACAGTAGCAAAATGCCTAAACTTTTGCTACCTTAGAATCTTGCTTTTCCCTGTCACCGGCGGAAATTAATTGGAAAGTGTTCAGCTTCATTTATAAGACTGCGGGCGGAAGTTTACGTCAAAAAATTATTTCATTTAAAAAATTTAAACTATTTAAAAAGACTCAAAATTTAGATCATATATTAAACTATAATCGTTTACGTGAAACAAAATATGATCATTATATTCAGCAAGATTGAACCGTTTTCAATTAACAGTCATGGACACTATTATCTTTTGGGGTAAAGAGATTATGTCAGCTTCTATATATTGTAGTTAATCTCATGATTGTAAGTTGAATAGAAGCCCCGAAACTTTTTTTGGAGTTGAATAAAAACCTTGTATTGCATAAGATTAATGCCAGCCTTGTATTACAAACTAATAAGTGAATCAAAAGATAAAGTAGAAACAGGGAACAGATCATGCCAGCCCCGCCCTGACTACAAAATTACGGTTTATCAAATAAGTTGGACCCTTCTGAGTGCAAAGTCATTTAATTACACTCGCTCACATCCACACAAATTTTATTTCCATCAAATGAGCAAAATGAGCTAAAAAAAAAGGCAAAAATGTAATTAAACTGAAGAAAGTTTACACTAGCACTAACCAACAAATTTTTTTCCCCAAAAAAATGGGTCATCATTTATTCTATTTTCCTTGCCTTGAATATACATATATACAGACACACAAACACAGGACAAACCATTTATTTTTAGGTGTTTTTTTTTTTTCGTTTAATTAGGTATAAATTGTTCTTAGTACGTACCATATTTATTTTCCAAATTTATTCCGAAGAAAAACGTAATTTAACTATATTAAGCTAATCATTAGATATGACCTGATTGTTACCAAACTTAAAGTTCGAAGGTAAAATCTAAGGTTTAAACACTCAGATTTTAATTATTTATAAAAAATATCTCCTCTCCCAATTCAAGTAGACAAATAATTATAAAAAAAAATGAAATTGATATCAATGACATCTCCCTTTAAAATTCACAACTAACCCAGTACATGAATGCCTAATTCCAAACTAAAAAGGTGACATAAAGGGTCCAGTACATTACAACATCCACATGCAGATTGCTTTCAAACATTAGAAGACCCATTTCCCATTTGAAAGAGTCACATATATCAAGCCTATATCAAGCCTCCTCCTGCTCAACTGTGCAATTTTCCCTATTACTAAAAGTAGCTAACCATATCACCATTGCCCTAGTGCATTACTCCACAATCTACGCATTAAATAATGAGTAGCATTAGGTGGCATCTCTTAAGTGGTAAGAAAGTGTATACACTGTCTATATAATAATTTATCTATTTTATTTATTTATTTTAATATAATTATTTTACTTTTGATACGATCACTTTGATCACAATTTATCTAATGTTTCTTTTAAATAATTTCCATACACTATTTTAACCTCACCATAATTCTTCTCTTGAAAATTTCATGCACACTCTATATCTCTCTCTCCCTGACCCCGCTCCCCCCCTTCCCCCCCCCCCCGCACCCAAAAAAAAAAGTTAATGAAAATGCCATCATTACTAACAATGTGTGAAAAGAGCTCTCAATTGCTTTCTGTCATAACTCTTTTGATCATGTATTCATCTACAATTCTAGGCTAGACAATGGTGCCACCAGAAGCAGCTGAGACTGATCCTGGAATTAAGTGTGGATCATGTCCTTGTGTGAACCCATGTGGCCAGCTACAACCTCCTCCGCCACCTCCACCTCCACCTCCTCCGCCACCACCAGCACCCAAGACAGTGTACTGCACACCTCTACCTCCTCCACCACCAAGGTTCGTTTATGTGACCAATCAGCCTGGCAATTTGTATGTAGCGGATCCTTATGATTGGGGGTTTTATAATGGTGCTGGACAGAATATTGCTAATTGGTCGCTGCTTTTGCTTGCTTTCAGAGTTGTGGAGGTCATGATGTTTTGGTGACCCAATTCCTGCAACATATTATTATTGGTCTAATTTATGGTCTTAATGACAAAAATGTAGAGGCCTTACAGCCATATCGCATGGTTGGCAAGGCGAACTTGAATTTGTGTGGTTAGACGCACGATTTTAGGTTATTCTTCGTTTCAAAAGGAAAGATGTTTATTAGTTATATTAAGCATTCATGTTTGTTATCTTCAGTTTGCACAATAATACAATTTAACAATGTGACTAATTATGTTTTTCAGCGCGAAGGCAATGCCGCAATCTCTATTTCTATATGGGCATACCCCAAAAAAAAAAAAAATGAATTATTTGTTTATTTATCTCGCAAAAATTTTTTTCGCTTTTATGATTTGTTTACTTTATTTTGGTGTCAAGATTTAAATTGGTTTTCTACGCAACTGGTGGCTACAATTCATTTACTTTTGCTTTGGTTGGCTTCGATCTTTAGACCGAAGAGTTCTGATGTCATCCTCAAGAATTTTAGTCCAAGTCAAATTTCAATGCATAGGCAAAATATAACATACCATGCCACCCATTTGCTTGGTGCTTGTCAATTCGGTTCAGCATAATACGTCTTGATATCTATAGGCTACATAGCCTGAAACGGGCTGGGTTCATAGAAGGTCAGGCAAGTTGTCTCAAGAGATTGGATCGTCTAGGCTTAGGCAGTAATGGACGATCAATATTTGGGCCACCTTTATAACAATTTATGTTTTCCCTTAGGCAAAAAGCGCTAATACATTCCCTCATTCCAATTGAGAATAAATTCAACATAAAAGGTCTCGTTAGGCTATAAGGTTTGATTCTTTTAATCTATAAGGTCTGACTTCTTTTTTAATTAGAGTCATAACCTTTTTTTCATGATATTTTCTCCGTCAATTATTTTAGTCATGTTCTGTTAATTATGTCATTAAATATGTCATCTCAACATATCACTTCAATTGGTCAGTGAGTCTGACAATTGATGTATTTATTTTTGCTCTCAATCGAGCATGCGACATGTTGCACTATGTGCAAGTAGACGATTCCATTTCTAAGTAATTCGAAACTGGATGCAAACCAAACTGCAATTGAAATTACAATTAGCGTCGAGTTTTTATCTCTAACTGGAACCATAGGTAAGAATGGTCAGGCAACGATTTGTCCTCTCCAAAAAATGGGAACAGGGAACTTGAACTGTAGCTGTAACAGTACAATAAGCAAATTGAAATTATTGTTGGAATCGACAATTTCAAAGAAGAAAAGGCATGCGTGGCTCAAAATCGCACCGAAGTCAGAACAAGAACCTGATAGGAACCACAAATGGCTCAAACCTAAAACTGAAACCGGACCATATACAGTAGTCAGCCTGGGTCAGGTTCCCCGACTGCAAACCAGAAAGTGATCCGTGCCGTAGGTGCAAGTTTTTATTAAATCACATTTTCAACTTAATTCCTTACAAGCGCCCAAAAAGCATTTATAGATTATTTATTCCTTAGCTTCCCCGACATCAGCAATTGATGCCAAAGGCCTATCGATTATTGTTGCATATGAACTGCCTAGCTTTTTCGTGCCTTACCTCCAAATATAATGCATTTGTAGATTTTGCCATCATATATATTTATGATGGTTTGCCTCTTGGGAATCATTTTGCCAAAACGGGTTTGCAGGCTTTGTAATAGAAATTGTTGGTTGATTGCCAAGATACAGAACTCCCTTTAATGTTAAATGATATAAAACTTTCAGAAAAAGTTATCATATTGATATTGTTTTTTTTTTTAGGAAGATCATATTGATATTGTTATCAAAACATAAATTTAATAGTCAATTGGATAACATGTTTATCATATAAAAGCTAATTCTGACCAATTCAATTTTCTTGGCCAGTCTTTTTCATTATTATTACACAAATTGACATAACACATACCAATTGCACTGCTGCATTTATATTCTCAACAACATTGTGCCACTGACCAGCTGTCAGTTAGTCAGTGTTTGTTACCACGAATGTTCTTGGTTTTTCCAATGATGCTTGCAGGCTGCAGCTCTGCTTAGGGTATCACCCCAAACCGACTTGCAATCACTCATGCCAAGGGAAAAAAAAATGTTGGAAGATAAAATCAATAAAAATATACATATATCAATCTCGTGATCTCATCTCACTTCATTATACAAATAAATAAAATTAAATATAAAAAATTACTTTTTTTTAACCAAAAAAAAAGTAATATTTCATTAAAACTGAAACAGTCTAATACAAAACCTAAGCCTAAACAGGCACAATCTACAAAAATTATTAGTACACATAGTCCAAGCTGCCAACAGTAACTCATACAGCTGAGAAAAAAAGTTGCAAAAAAAGCCACAACCCACAGGAGACAGGCCTAGCCCAAGGTCATACAAGAACCCGACCCCTAAGCCAACAGGAAACCTGCCCCAAATGGTCTGCAGTCCCCTCCGAATTGGTGAGGAACCTGAACCTGCGAACTGTCAGTGCGAGCCCACACAGCCACACATGGCCAAACGCCACAAAGGCTTCAACACAGCAACAAGTGCCGACGAAATCCACCACTAAGCATGCACAAGACAATTGCAAAACCAGAAAGCACGAACAAAGGTTGCAGCCAACACCAAGAACCCTTCTCCAAGAGGGCATAGATCGCCGGAACTACCAAACCATGACAGAGGAACCAACCATCACCACTGTATAGGGCCTGTCCGGAACAACAAAAGTAGGAAACCTCCCCCACCACTGTGCCGACCACAAGAATCAGGGAGGCAGGGGATAGAAAACAGCCCACAAACTCGCAACCAGAGGAGAAAAACTGAGCAAATAGAGAATATAGAAACAAAGAGACATGAGTTTGAACATTTGCTCTAGTAGTTGAGAAAAGTATCTCTCAATCATGAGGTGAGCGGTTTAATCTCTACCAACGTCATTCCTCCTTCCCCTCATTTACTCATTATAACTCTTTGTAAACCAAAAAAAACAAAAAAGAAACAAAGAGGCATGCGGGGCCTCACAGAGTTCACCAAGGGGCACACATGGCCACCGAATTGCTGAACGAAGTGAAGCCGATGAAAAGGCTCTTGACACACGTTCTCTAACGTGCACACGATGGCCTTCTGTTTGAGAGTATAGAAAATTATTTTGCTACATACCATCTTGCTTAATAAATATTATCATATAATAGTGCCCTTAAAATAGAACCTGAGTAACGTCTACTTGCAAGCACTAGGCAAGAGCGTAATTAGGCCTGTGCTCTAGGGCACCAGCCCATCCTGGGCTTTGTTTTTTTTTTTTTTTTTTAAGATGTTTTCAAATAAGAATTCTATACTGGGATATTTTAATTTGACTTACTAAGTGAGTCAAAATTAATTCAATTTCATAAAAAAAAAGAATTGTAGTGAGACCCAATTGAAATAAAAAATAAATGAAGTATATAATATATGAATTATATAGATGTCATACTAACAAAAAAAAAAGTGAATAAGTAAAGCAAACATTAGAATCATTTTAAGTAATATTAAAAATAAATATTTTTAAATAATATTTCAATTTTTTTTTTTAAAAAGGGAATTTGGAGTCTTGGACCACTAAATCGCTGGACCAAGCACAGCTTGTGAGCGTCAAGCCCCCTCCTGGGCTATGCCAGGTTAGCTAGGCCTCCTTCCTTCTGACTTCTTCCCAAGGGTATGAAGAGAAGACCACTTAATAGGCATACCATATAAGATTTTCCTTGGCAATGTCTCAATCGTAGGATTTTAATCGGTACAAGAAAGGATTTATGAAGTGAGCAATCGTAGGCTTGGCAGCCACGTAATTAATTTACTATAAAAAAAAGACGAATCACAACAGTATACTTGCTACGTTGGATTATAAATAGAACATACTCTATGTTTCCCATGATCACTTAGAATTGCAATACTATTATGAAAACATAGCACAATACTTCTTGGAAGGGATGTCGTGCTCTACCCCTGCTTTCAAATTTCATAAAACCAAAAAAAAAAAAAAAAAAAAGAAATGTACTGCAGAAGAAAAGGAACGTGAATTATCAATAGAATATACAAAATATTCTTATTTTTTGTTACACTAAAAATTCAATGATTTTTTTTTTTTTTTGGGTACGTACCGATAATTCAATTACTGTATACGTGATTTTGCATAAAAGCTATCTACAAAAGCGTAAGAATCTTCAATATTTGTCAATCAAATAAGCAGGCACAAAAGGTTGCGTCAATGCCTCTTCATTTCCTCTGGACAAAGTTTAGGTCATGCATGTGGGTCATTTTCATTGATTGGAGCTTCTCTACATGTCTGCATCAGCATTAATTAACTGTTAACCGTTAATGAAAATATTTTTGAATGCAAATTAAATGTTAAAAAGTGGTTCATACTCATACTTTTAACCCAAGTTCCCGTTAGTTCGTACACAATTCTGAGTTTTATTTTACAAATTTCCAAGCACTCAAGAAAAATTTAAAAGAATCAAAGTTAAAGCTGTGTAAAGACTCCATTTGCATGAGTAAGGGATTTGCTCCAACATCCAAAAGACAACCCATTTTAGAATGTTACTTTTCATGTCAAAAAATCAATCAATCCAAAAATTGAAAGACGGTAGCACAAGTGTAGAATATAGATTATATATTAAATTTTAATATATGAAAGTTCATTAGGTTGAAAGTATGAACGAAAAACTTATTTACCTTACTTGTAAAAAATTTCATAATTAAATGTGAGGGCAATGAATTTCGAATAAACACTTTTTAATTATAAAATTCTGATAACATGTAAGGAAACTAATCTACTAACCAGTCTGAGTTGTTGAGAGGAGTTTAGAATATGAATAATATATTAAATTTTAACATTCAAGTAGTATGAGACCCAACTGATTTTCTTAACACTCGACCACAATATTAAAAGGTCTTAAACTCGAAGGCACGTCACAGTGCAAACCCCTATTTATTCAAGGGTGGGCAATAACACGACGACTTTAAACCGAATCAATTAGAGAAAGGCACACTAACTTACTACAAAATTATTGTCTCAGGTGCTTATTGGCATATATAGCATTGTTTATACAAGAATATCGCATATTCTTTAGATATGGGCTATCTCCATTATTCCTTAAGCTATACACCGTACAACATATGAGGCCAATTATCCAAGATAATTTAAGACATAAAAGTATATCACCGGCCCACGTCAACGTCAAGTGGGCCAAATACACCATCCCTAGTTGAGGACTCTCTTGAACTATGGCAAAGGACATAACAAAGGAGAACAGAGCATCCGATTTAACATTGAATAATACTAATAATGCAATGATCCAGTTTTACTAAAATGGTGGAAAGTGTGTGTTGTCTATTGAAGAACCGAGGTTTGAATTCTAGTTTTCTCCCTTAATTGCTTGTCTCATTCTTTAATGATCGATTATCAGTTACACTACGGATAAAGGAAAAAAAAGAAAAAAACTAATAATGTCTATGCATGTTAGGGCTAGTTTCAATGTCTCCACCTTTTAACCATATTTTCAGAACAAAAGTCTAAAAGCCTTGAAGCCTTTTATTATCTCCCATCACACATCCCATACCCAAGTTTCTTTTCGCTCTTGGCACACATCTCTTATTCTTTTCTCATCTTTGTGAGGCCGGCCACACTTTTCTTCACAATGGCCAAAAAATTCATGCAAGCATTTCACATCCCAATTTGGATCATTGTTTTCTTTGATTCAGCAGCCAAATTAGTCATGCCACAAAATACAGTACCCCTGACCAAAATTCAATCTCCTACTCCTCACCCCCTCCTCCTTATTCTTATCCATGTTCCTACCCTTGTCAACCGCCACCTATTTCCACTAAATTTTGCCCGCCGCCACCTTCACTGTTGCCACCGCCGCCCCCACCTCCATTCTATTCACCGCCAGATTGGAATGTGCCATACCCACCTTCTGTTTTTTATGCTCCTCCACCTCCTAACCCAATATTATTTTACTTCCCTTGGTATTACAAGAACCCTCCGCCACCACCGGATTATTCGGAGGCAATAAGAAGGTATAAGCCAAATAAGCCAAGAATGCTTATCATTTCATGCACGATTTCGGCAATCTTCTTGCTGGTTTTGGGGCTTTGAATTGCACACATTAAGGTACGGTTCTTGAGAATTAAGTTATGTTCATGAAGCGGTAGGAATCAGCTGAATGGAGATTTGAAGGATTTGGACAACAATTAAAGTGGCTGCCGTTACATATTTCTTGATCTCGTAAATGAATTGCAAACTTTTATTGTATCTTTAAGTTCTATTTTATGGCAATTCTTTGAAAAGTCGAAATCTTTGCAGCTGTCACATGCACGTACCAAAGTTTTGCTCGAAGCCATTGATTTTGTTTCACTTTGGAATTAATAGTATAGAGCATTAATATACAACTAAACAAACAGTACAATTTGATTTGTCAACTCATTTTGAGACCTTTTGTGTCACGATTGCAATAATGGTCGTCCATGGCCTAAAAAAATTATTGAGGACGAATGGGTTAAGCGCATGGTACTATAGATTTAATATCTTAAGTGCATATCATATTTTGAGTAGAAGTTGCGGCTATAGAGTCGTCCCATATAGCAACTCGGGTTTGCTTACAAGACGATTCTTCAACATAATACATATATATATATACCCAAAGGCATTATTGCTTCCGCTTTTTGATATTTTAGTTGTTTGCTAGCTTTCAGTACTGGAAAAAAAAAATCAGTATTTTTATGAATGTAGTATGAAGACATGTACAATCGATTTCTAATTAAGTGGGCATACCAGAATCTGCCTTTTTAAACCCCCAACTACAGCCAAAGGTCTAGTGGTCACATAAGATTCGTTTGTTATATACAAAGTTGCAATGATTTCTCATCTAACAGATTGCGACAGGTTATAAAAATGTATTGATTCCTGCCAAATGCTAAACCATTTGATCAACAATTTAAAGTGTCTTCTTTTGCTTGGAAGTAAAAAGATCAAATGTGATGCTTTTATCATTTATATAAAATGTACAAATTAAGTAGTTTACAATCTTATGCACCTCGTGATGGACCAAAAAAATTGTGCGTTTGAGCTTAAACTTCTATTCTAAAGGTTTTGAACTCCAAGTTTGAGCAGGGAGTGCTGAGATTTATAAAAGAAGAGAATTACTTTCATTGTGTTGTCTATTGCTCAATGAGCATGAACAAAAAAAAATTATGGATTTAGTATAGACCACTTTGTTCAAGAGTTCAAGTTGTTAATGCTCTTTATGACATCATCAATCGATTTGTTCATTCTCCTTCAAAGTGATGCCTTCGCATTTTCGTAGCTGGCTAATTGCCTTTTCACAATAGAGACAGATTGTTTTGGTAGGTGGACCACGTTCAAACACACGCATTCTAGGCCATTGAGAAAGAGTGATGGGAACGTTTCTCTATTTTGCCCAAAATAAAAATATGGTTGAAAAAAAATATCTCTCTCTCTTTTTGATGACATGAGATGAACAAAAGAAAAGAGCTCTACACAATCCAAGAGTGAACTACTAGCCACCTCGAAGAATAGCAACTCTAAAAACATCATCCCAAAGTAAGGTCTTGACGCTTGCAGGACTATTTTTCCATATTTTGACTGCTCCATCAACAGGATGCCCCAAGATTGGTCGTGAAATCCGCTGCATAATTTCCTTCTTTTAGTGTGTGTTGGAGACGACAATCCCATGACTGGTTCATCAATCGCAAACACTCTGTAATAATATGGCGATAGGAATCCTCCTCGTACCCTATCTTTCTGTTTTATAGGAAAACACTTTGATCCATTAGAGTTTAATTTTGAATATTTTGTGTTTATAGGACCAAATTAACTATTAATAGATGCAAAATTTAGGATTAAAATGCATTCCTAAGATCAAATATAAATTTTTCATAATTTGATTTTCTTTTTTTTTTTGGCTTGATAGAAAAAGTGATGAAATTTTATGAAAGGATAAAGGAGTAGGCGCAAAACAAAAATTTGGACCAAAATAATTGAAAAGAAAATATTAGCGGATTGAAGTGTTATATAAGGCATGCCTTAGTAGTATTTTTTGTAATTATTCCAAATAAAAAACTTATTTTTTTTAACGATAAAGACTTTTCAATTTTCATTTCCACCAATGCGGGATTGGAAATTAAATTAATACTATGCGAAAGCGAGAGCATAAGATGACTCAGTCTAATTGAACCCAGAAGATGGACTTTGACAGACTTACAACTCATGTGATTATAAAACCAAAAAATATATACATATAATTAAGATGATTGCACTTTTTTTAGAGAACTAGGAAGATAGATTTATTATGTTAATCCATACAAGCTCAAATCAATTCAGTTTCATTAAATAATTTTTGAGCATTTTTTAAAGTAAATTATTGTTTTTTTAAAAATTTTTGCCACCTCAACTTTTCAGCCCTTAATGTTAAATTGTTCACTTTATTAGTTTTACTGTTAGATGTATAGATTTTGAACTAAAAATTAACTCTGCAATCAATTAAGTCGTCGGTCTGTCTGTTCTATTAATATTGCAAGAGTGCTAAAACCTATGTGGTAACCCTAAAATTGGTAAATTTTCAGTAAAATACAAAATGAAAATTTACCCGCATGCAGTTCTATTTTTTGGTCTTGTGACTCGAAAATCCAAATTATTTTTTCTAAAAATAATTTTAATATGCAATTTAACTTTAAATTCCATATAAATTTTTCTACAAAATAATCACACAATTTATTGAACAACATCTAATGAATTATTTTTTTTAAAATTTTAATTATCTCATAGTCAATATCATTTTATTATTATTTTGTTATTAACTAAATGTTGCTATATGATATTTTCCTTTATTGAATATAAAAAAAAAGAACGTGGTTTGCATTTGGACTAAAAGAATTAGAAGACTTCGCCTTTTATTATTTTTTTATTGCTAAAGTATTAAACAGAAAAAGAAAGAAAACAATTGTAATGGACTAAAAACGGTATGAGACAATTGAAGAAGGCAATGAATAATTTTGGGTGCCAGAAGGTTTGATCCTCTTTGAGTTGAGATTTTTTTTTTTTTACCATCCAGTATTCAGTTTAATAGAATAATTAATTTAGACCGATTTAGGCAGAATTTCAAAAGACGACAAAAGTCTCTCAGAAAGAATTTAACACAGTTACATCTCTAAGAATTTAAACTCGAGATCTCTTATTAAACGGTAACAGACTTTTATCATCTATATCAACGTTTAATGATTGAGTTGAGAATTTTGGTCGACAAATTATCCGCTATTTCAGCTACTGTAGATGACGAACAAAGCCCAAGTTGACCAACTAATTGCGGCAACCTAGTTGGCATAGAAGCTGAGCATCTAACCTTAATTACATAGCATTGAATGGGCCCATTTGAAATTATGGAACATCGGTCCTGAAAGAGCCCCTATCTGGTGCTGCCTAAGGTAGCAGAGAATCAGATCCAAGAAATTAGGGGTACAGCGTTGGCTACAGTAATTAAAAGAGTATTTCTTCAATTATCAAATTTAAGGTTCGATTTCCGGATTTCTTATTCCACTCTCTCATTTCTTATTAGCTGGTCTCCAGCTTCCGAAAATCCAAAAAAAAAAAAGGAGATCCAAGAAATTACAAAATTCATGTCACCAACTAATGCCACTTGTGTCACGGATCTAATTCCCGTTAATGTTTTCATATTTTTAGTCCTGACTGTAGTGAAAAGATTCTAAAAAAAAAAAAAATGACATTGAATTTTTCTGTGTTATTTGAACCTCATTATAAGCCAAGGAAAGACCCAGGCGATTTGGGTATTCATGACAAACTCAATACCGATTTTGTACGGAAAATAATATTTGAATTCTTCTGGGCCCTCACTTCTTCGCCAGGAATATTTATACGAGATTTAAGGAAAGAAGTCGGAAATTTCTCACAACTATCATCGTTCAAAATCAAATCTGAATTTTCTCTCCAGGCTTTTACATTTATCATGTAAAATTTAAAAAATATCATAATAAATTCAATTGAAGATTACAAAAGCTATACATATATATCCTGTTGATAGCACTGCATACGTTTATCGGCCTCCTTATATATATAATGGGCTAATTCTAATGCTAAATGTAATTAATGGGCTGATTCCAGTCGCTAATTGCCATATATAACCCAATCTTCTGCTGCTCCATCGATCCATATCATCTTCCAATGTGCTGTGAGCAATTTTTCTTATATGATAGCTAGTTACTTTTTATGATAATTAAATTCCTATCTAAAAAAGTTAATTAACTAAATAGAATAAAAAGCAAGACCAGCCCATGGCCGTCGGCAATGGCATGGTTCGGGCAGGAAAAATAGATACAATCATAGGGACGGATAAAAAAAATGGAAAAAAAATTGTGAGGTTCACATTTCAAATAAATCTTCAATTTAATTCTATTAGATATATTTTTAATTTTAAGTTTATGAATGTCTACTTCTTGTATTGGTCAAACTTACCCTATATGTAAAATGGAAAATGGGTGACACTCCATACACTCATTAGAAAAAATGTGTTACTTTATTACGCATAGTGGACAAAGGTCACTACACTAAACTATTACTGGAAGAGCATATTCTTGAGGCTAATTAAGAGTCATAAAATTACTTTTACAACTGTACGAGAATAGATGTACATTTAGTTACAACGAATATTTTAGTAGGAATTCAAATTCATAATTTTATGATATAAACTATTTCTCTAACTATTAAACCACAACGATAACATATATACATATATGTTAATGTGGTACATATGCCAACATGTGCATTCACAATAGTTTGCATATTACTTGCATACTTTGAACTTAAGAAGACTCCCAATATTAATTATAAAATATAACCCCCAAGACATTAAGGCCATACACTATATGTATGTACGCCCTCCCGTCCCATTCATCCTTTTAATTTGCTCCAGTAACAAAGTTTGTCTCCCCAAAAACCTTAAGAACTGTCTCCATGGCCACAACAACTACATTGAGCCAGCAAATTGCTGCTGCCCTTGCTTTTTTCCTATCGTGCTTGACTCTTATAGCCAAATCAATGTCAATAGTTACATGTGCATTACAATCATCTAATAGTTCAAGGCAGGGCTGCTGGGACTATCCACCGCCAAGTGCCAGTACTCCACCTCCACCACCGTTCTTGCAATTTCCACCACCTACACACCCACCACCTCCGCCTCCACCTCCGCCTCTGAGCTCAAACATACCGCAGCCACCTCCTACCGTGGAATGTCCTCCGCCACCCGGTCACAATGATACTCCTTCTGTGCCGACTGTACCAGCTCCGCCGTTATCAAATGTACCAGAGACTCCTCCGGCTTCCGCTCCTTCGCCAAACAAATCATCAGCAGCTAATGTTAAGCTTTACTCTCTTACCGACAACATGGGATTGGCTTTGACAATGCTATATATGATTCTCTTTTTCCTACCCTCCTGGCGACTGAGCAACATCAAATAACACTACTTCATGTGAAGTTTGGTGCTTTAATTTAATAATTTTTTCTAGTTCTGATTAATTTTCCTATTATTAAAGCTTTCTCTAGAAAATTTTCTTCCCCTTCTTTTTTTTTTTTTTTTTTTTTTTTTTTTGGGATTAACAGGTGGAAGAAAGATTTGGAGCAGCCTACTAGGGCTTACTATATTTTCGGTTACTATCATAAAGATTGTTTACGTTCTAATTCCTGGTTGTTACGCACACAGATATCAATATTACAATAATGCCGGCCGTTACAACAGCTCTTTAATTTCCTTTTAATTATATTAGTATACTTAGTTATTTCCTTTAAGTTTAATCTTAAGCAGATTTTGATCTGAAAGTTGACAATGTAATATTTTTAACTGCTCTCTGTACTATTTACATTTGATTGAGCACAATGGCTAATAGTTTTACAATGAATCAGAATAGAGAAAGAGGTTTTAGTTCCACTAGAAATATTTTGGCGCAAGGGTACGTGGATACAGGAGATTCTTTAATTTTGACAATATAAGTTTCAATATGCATTAGCTATAAGTTTCAATATATTTTAATATCATTAACTATGCCGCAAGGAAATCTCAATCTCGACCAACACTAAATCTCCACTTGTGACACAATATGCGTACTCCGATTGGGAAAATGTTATTGGCATACTATTTATTTAGGAATAAACAAAACAGATGTGTTGCTTTTCATTTTTTTTATTCTTAAAAGAGGGATCATGGGTAAGAGAAATAGGTGAAGAGTAGACGGGAGTTTGAACTCTTATTTACTATAATAAGACACACACTTCATTACTACTAGAACAATTATCAAATAAATATGGTAACTAAAACATTTGAGATAGGGAGAATATATAATGATAGCACCATAATTGTTAGAGTTTAGTGTGCGTGCAATGATCTATAACGTTCGATCTGAAAAATGTTTTGAATTTGAAAAAGTAAAAAACAAATAAATCGTTCGATATTGGTAAATTAATTGCATATTTCTCACATACATCACTAAGTATATTCACATAATCTTACTCAAAAAAAAAAAAAAACACCTTTTTTTTCTTTTTTTGGGTACCCTATATTCATTAAGTTAAATATTTAGTTCATAGTCTGCTTTACTAATCAGTTGGAGGATAAAAAACCTATTGAGCAGATTAGGTCAGATGAAGGTCGGACCAATTCCTATTTTACGTCAACATAATTGCACACATCTCAATCGAAATTAGTAGACCACATAAAATTTGAAGCTGATCGTTTGCAATTAATTTATAGAAAACATCTCAAGCTAATAATCAATTAAAAATCTTTATAAAAGAAAACAATTTTAAAAAAGTTCAATCCACGCGGTGGTAGTTTAGGTCGTTCAAATTTAGCTGCAATATTCCAATAATCTAAGCATTACTACTTGCAAATTCCACATAACAGAATAAAAAAAAGGCGGCCCGGGGGGGGGGGGAGAGGTGGGGAAAGAAGAGGAAAAGAAAAATGTGGACAACACAAAGAGTCAGTCATCAGCCATTTATCGGTTTGAATCCCAACAAAGGAATACTATTACTCCTTGGTGGTTCGGTTGAAGGAGACCCGTTTGGTTAACTCCTCGAGTGGCTTGTCTGTGGGTCGGAGCATGTTAGACACCAATCCTCCAGCCACAGCCCCGATGATTGGGCCCACTATATAGACCCATATTCCTCTGTACTCATGCTTAACAATGGCTGGCCCAAGGCTCCTTGCGGGGTTCATTGAAGCTCCTGAAACCGGCCTGCACCAAAACAATTATAAAAATTGTGTTACTAACTAGCTTCTTTTATGTTCATGGATGTAAGATACTTGGCCAGTTAGTAGTAGCAATCAATCATCTAGGTCTTTAAATAGAGGCAGGTAATTATAGGAGCTCGCAAACTTATGGATGCCTGGTTATATCAACCATTTGTTGCGTAAAATGCCAATTTCTATTTACGGTGCTTCAAGAATGAAAATTTTTTAGCATAGCAATATTAATTAGAAACTTTTTTTTTTTTAGTGCAGTAAACAACTCGTTAGATTATAACCTACACAATAGAGTAACTTTTTAGATTATAACCTATACAATAGAGTAACTTTCCAAAAATTGTCAAGTTCTAACTAATGAGATGTGCTCGAACGGGACAATATTAATTAAAAACATAAACATTTGTTACCCGGCCACAAAAACGTTCAATAATATGGTCATGCCAACAAGAATTCCAGCTAGTTTGCCCACCTGTTGAAATACAAGAGGAAAGGGAAAAAAATAAATAATAAATAAGTAATTTTAGCAGCAAATTAAACCAACAGATAGCACAGGTAAATGGTAATGGGTGTGTTAGAATGACGTACTGTCTTATTATCAGTTGTAACGCTGCAAATAACAAAGAGCAACAGGAAGGTGATAATGATTTCTAGTACTAATGACTGTCCATTGGATCCAACTGGCACAGTTCCAAAATAAGCTTTGGGAGTCACTTCAAGAGCCAGTGCTAATGTGCCACTGGCAAGAATTGCTCCCACTATCTGAGCTGCAATGTATAGGGGAACCTACAACCACAAGACATAATAAACTGACCCAAGAATAATCCAAAATGTATAATGGCCTACTGCAAGCATACTTTTTTGGGCCTGTTTAATTTTCTTATACTAATTTAAATAATGTCTATAAAGATTGTTAATATAAGCTTTAGCTCTACCGAAATAATACCGGAGTTGTCAACCAAAATTAAAATTCTGAGAGTTCAAGTCACGTTCACAATCAATTAACCAAAACAATAATGTCCATGAAATTATTGTTGAGAAGAGATTCACCTGCCATAATGGAAACCCCCGCAAAAGAAAGAAAGTGATAGTGACTGCTGGATTGAAATGGGCACCAGAAATATGTCCCACTGAATAAATCATGACCATTACAATCAGACCCCACGTCACACAGATGCCTGGAAACGTGACCGATCCATATATCTTGTTCACGGCTACAGCTCCACAGCCAGCAAATATCACAAAGTACGTGCCAATAACCTCAGCGATTAACTAACCATGCACAATAAGTACATAGAAATTAACGGTTGATATAGCAAGGAATTTAATTCTTCAACTTGATAATAGCAAGGAATTTAATTCTTCAACTTGATAGCTTACTTAGTGCACTAGTCATTAATACAATACTGCACACCTTTGAAGATCAGCAAATAAGATTCTAATAAAATGCACATGTGGGACAATTGGAAATTGGAAGAACAAAGCCGCTTTTTTAGCTTAGATGATTCCAAAATTCCATTGAATCTAGAGAAAGGAAGTTGAGGTGGGATCATGGAAGTCTTGTTTAGACTCAAAATTAGGGCGTGCTACTCTTACTAAAAAAATGAAGGTTATAGGAAGAAAAAAAAAAAGTCATATTTGCATGCACAACCCTTAATTGTCCCAGTGCACGAGACCCTACACTCAGGCTCGACTTTGTGAGCTCTAAGAAAAAGCAAAAATAAAAATCAATGCATGCAAAAATTATGAGAACAATTGGGGCTTGAAACTTGTAAGTTATTGACCTTTTGGGTGATGGATACCACTGCAGGCGATGTGCAAAAGCTGGAATTGTCATTGTCTTCGGACTCGTACTCAGGCGACTTGACGCCTTCTTCCATTTTTGAAATCTCTTCCACTTCTGTGGCCATTTGTTTTGTTTTTTTCGTTGATTTGGGACAAGATAGTGCGGAAAATTAAGGATGACTGAGTATGAAAATTAAGGTTGCAGCAGCTGGAGAAGAGGCAAAAAGGAAATAGAGCTATCACAGATATTGTAGCTATCTCAAAGTAGTTTTCTTAGGATTTCGGGTCCGTTGGGATAAATCCCCACTACTCGAATTTTATGAGAGATTCTTGGCAACTGCCTAGAACGTGTTGGACCAGCAACAATCACAACCACAACAGAATAATCATCGCACCGTCAAAGGAGAAAAAAAAAAAGATATCAGATGCTAAAATAAAATAAAATTAAATACATAACTCCATTATTTTTTTTTTTTTTTTGTCGCCAATTTAAAAACTTGTTAGACTATTAGTTATACAATAGATAATTCTCTCCTATTTTCATTAACTCCACATCCCTTTCTGAGGATTAGGATTTAAGACCTAAAAATTTTTAATTTGGAGATGGGGAGCGCCGGAATATTGTTTCTCCCCTTGTTTGAATGCTAATGTGGATAAATGAGTGAAATAGGCGATAAGATTATTATAAATTACTCATCAACAGTATCACTCTTGTGAAATCAAAACAAATCATCTACGTCATCTCTTTAGTAGAATTGAGACAAAAGTGGGCATAAGAGTAAGATTATACAGTATTATTCAGTTTTATTATCAATTTTTTTGTTTTCCGATTGAGGTCTAAAGATATCTGAGAATCGTGTTCCTTTAAGTTTTAACACTTGGCTGTCAAGGAAAATCACGTTCTAATGGGGCTATGCTTCTCTTATTTTCCTACCACGAAAATGGAAATTGAAGTGGGATCTCCGGTCTGGTGGGTTTGTAGTCCTGCAAAAGGCTATGGATGTACTGGGCTTGAGCCCAACGCCAACGCTGATGCATAATTTTGTGAAAGGCTTTTTCTTTTTTTTGGGGGACACGGAGGGGGGGGGGGGGGGGGGGGGGGGGGGGGGGGGGGTGGGGGGTCGTGGTGGGTAAGTAGAATAAAGCTAAAGAAGAAGAAAGGGGAGAGTGACCACTTGGAAGTAGGATTGCGCTCCAAACTAGTGTATCCCACAACAAAATAGTAATCCTGGAGTATTAGCGGACAAGGATCACATGGTTGCCAGTAGACGACGTCCTTACACGTGTGCCTGCAGAAGATAGTGGTGCTTTCCTTGGATATTACATATAATTTAATTTTAATATTTGATAATTTTATTTTTTTAGTTAAATTAACTCATAATTTAATATTAAATAAATTATTATTTTTAATTTTTTATTTAAATATACTTCATTTATTATATAATATAAAATTATAAATAAATTATACTCATTTAAAAAAAAGAGTTAAAATAAAAATTTTTATAAATTTTCTGAGGCGTAGCGGGACACAGGTTGGCGCTAAGTCTTTTTTTGACGTCGGATGGTTGGATTTGGGCCAGGAAATAATCCTTGCGGTCATGTATGGAAGCTCTTATCAGAAATAATTGAAGAGAAGAAAATTAGTTAAGATTGTCCATGTGTTATCAGATATTATGCTTAAATTCTCTAACCCCATTTCGATACTTTTTATTATTCATCTCTTTTTATATATGTATAAATTAAGATTCTCTTTAAAGACAAAAATTAAAAAAAAAAAAAGAAAGTTTTCAGTGTCTATTTCTGTTCAATATATAACCTGGGGTCAAATGCATAGAGTTCCCTAATCCTATAAAATACTGATCATCAAGCACATGCTTTAGCCTTGCCGTCACAACTACTAACGAAAGGAACCTCATCGCTTCATCTTTTGGCGGAAACCCCTTATCTGACGTGAAATTTGCCTTTTTTCTTTTTCTGAAATCCGTGTTGGCAAGAAATGGCTTTGGATTTCCACTCGACCCTCTGGCTTTAAGCAAAATGATGGTCTTTTCCAAACATTCATGATTGGGATGTGAATCAGTGTAGTTACTTATTTCACTGGCTATTAGCATATTATCTCTCCCAAAATTATTACTTCATCTCACATTATTCGAAGGGAAAAAGTAGTAGAACGTAGGATTTTAGCTGCATCTTTTGTTACAGTGATGCCAGATTGTGAATAACATATTATTTTTATATTTTTTTATAAAAAATGTTTGAATATGTAATTAAAATAATAAAATACGTAATAATATTGATAAAATATTCAACTATATTAACAAATAGATGTACAGGAAATTATTATATTTATTAATTATTTATTACATATTTTATTATTACTATTATACTTTTTATCAATTTGATTGTATAACTTATTATTTTTTTTTATATAAAAAATATATAAATAATTATTTTATTTACAGTCACATCATATGGCAAAGGACAAAGATAAAAGTCGCGTCCTTGTACCCGTGTCCTCATCCAAAAAGTTGATCTCGCTCCAATAGCTCTAAATAATTTAAATTAATACATTAAGATATGAAATTTTTTTATTCCACAACAAAGAAGTACTTTTTCACTCTTTGATATACTAGTGAATTTTATTTAGAAAAAAAAATGTTTAACACTAATAAATTTTTGGGTCAATTACTATGGGTTCTAATCCAAGAGTTATTACAACAATTACCAATCAGGTCCTATGGATTCCTACTACACTAGAAAAAATTAATTATAAATATTAATTAAAGTAGAACTGCTTTCATATCTTCTGTTCTTGTTTCTCTTTTTTTTTTCTTCTTGTATTTGATTTTTATCATGTTAGTAAGAGTTATAATGCTGACAATGTCAGCATTCATTCTTTGGGCTGCCCAATATTGGAGATGAAACTTGTATTAGGAAAGAAATTCATTAAAACTAAAGATGAAAGCAATAGATAGTGATAAACTTTTTGTTTGGCATATAGATAGTGATAAACTTGGAAAAATTGGAATAGTGCTGGTAGAAAAGAAATAAAATATTGATATCTAATTATTTCAGAGAAGTATATAATGCAATAGAGAAGGGGCCAACGGATGTTGTCCAAACAGAAATTTAAAAAAATATATTAATTCTTCCTTTTTTATCGTTGCTCTAACGGTTTCAAAAAGATTTTAAAAAAATTAATACTTTTTCCCAATATTATAATAATAAGAACAGGGCACTGAACACTTATCAATAAGTAATCCACCTTTAGTTTAATGATATTGAAAATTATCTTTCAATATTTTTTATTTGCGTATTAAAACTCATATAAAAATAAATTTAAATGTAAGTATGATATCCTTAAACAAAAAGAAAAAGGTAAAAACACACTTAGGATTGACCCCGTTTAGTGCTTTTTACTTTGCGAATGAGATTCAAGGCCAATGAAATCTGGAGTTTCTAATGCGAAGGGAAAATTTTCCTTTTGAGCAGCTGCTGCACTTTGACAATTGCTGAAAGACCAGGGAAATTAATTGCCAATTAAATGCCATCAAATGCCTAATTTCATTTCAAATTTAGTTCAGATAGTAACATGCTACCAACAAAAGTTCGGCCAGAAAAACAAAAATGAAAGAGACTTCTACCACGTCTCTTTAATACTAAGCCGTATTGGTAGGTAGCGGTAAAACTTTTCAACCCTTTGAAGGAATATTCGCCAGCAATCTCATCCTTTCTTCCAATTAATTCTACCCAACTTCTTAGTTCTTACGAAATCATACTACCAAGGATTTCAATGTAATCATTAAAACAAACGAAAAAATCAGGGTTGTTAAAATTTCAATTTGCATCATAGGATATTACTATTTAACGATTATACATTCGAACTTTTTTGAAATAGGATTCTAGTATAAAGTTTCAATAGGATTAGTGAAATTCCGATTCGATCCTAAGATTTTCATTTTCTTTATAATAGACTTGTTGAAACTCATCTTATTGATAATACCAAAAAGAAAAGGATTTTTTTTTGGGATTAAATTTGAATACTAAATACAGGGCAAACAAATAACTAGACATAGAAAAGATCTCTAAGTAATAAAAATTAGTTGTTGACGAAAATAAGGAGGGAGATGTTATTTTTCTCCTATATAGGATGAAAATTATTGTAATTCTTCTTGTTTTATTGAGTTTATATGTATAAAATGTTTAATTATTTTATAAGTTATATGTATTAGTATTAGTAAATTTCTACCTTTTTGTCAATTTTAATAAAATTTTACAATTATGCAATCCGATTTTATATTTAATCTATAATATCTCAAATCTATCCTAGGTAGAATTTTGAGAATAACAACCTTGCCAAAAACGGCCAACCAGCGGAGATAAGGAAGTTTTGGAAGCCTAAGAGTCAAAATAAGGAAATTTTGGAATTAATGGAAGCAATGATCAGCCTACCGTCTACCAAACACGACGAAAAATTGATGGGTGAAGGCCACCAATCCTGAATAAGCAGCAGCCATATTCCACTGGCAATAAGGTAAAAAACACAAATCTGGTTCATTTCATGGAGATGCGTTCAAAAAGATATCTTAAAAGCCTAGATAACACTATGACATGCATAACTGCAGACCACATCTTCATTCAGTGCCAGCAGCCTCAAGCAAAAACCAGGCAAAAAAATTTACTCTGAACCACAAATGAAAACTCAATGACACGCTTTCCTGAGTGGGAAAAAAAAAAAAAAAAGCAACCCAAAGAACGAGCATCTTACATTAATGAAGTTTGATGAAAGTCAAAAATAACCTTTCTTTTATTTTTTAAGCAATAAAACTATTTTCATAATTCAAACTCATACTTACCGAATTACAATAAAATAAGTTTTTTATTCCCCTTCACCCTTTCCTTGACAAGGCACTCCACAAAATCTCTAGGTGGTTGAATTTCTTGGGAAATATTAACTAATAGGGGAAAAACCATGGGAAACAAAAGGAGATGGAGAAATATTTGACTAATTGCACATGTTTGGTACAACAATTACTTTACAAGTACAACCCCCTCCACTCCCAACCTTTTCCTTTTGATTTTAAAACTACAAAAGCTATAATTTCAAATTCATACAACTGCCAGTTTTCTGATGGACCAAAAATATAACTCATACAACTGCAAGATTATTGACACTTTACCAGTCACCCGACACCAACACGGCAGCCTGGACTGGCATTCTTCTCTATACCACTGTATTTGTCTTTTCTTTATACAAAAGATAACTTTTTCTCTCACAAACCTCACATGAGAAACGAAAATAGAAGAGGGAAAAATGATTGTCAAAACAATCATTTTGAAGATACTTCTGAAGTACAACTACTAATAGGCAGCTCACTGGGTGTGCATACAATAGCCCTTCGCTGCAGATGGCTTAAGCTTTGTTCCATGCTAACCTGCACCATCTCAGCAAGCATTTTCCTAGCTTTGCCAGATTGATCATCTCCATCTATCTTGGAAATGATGTTGCACACAATGTTTTCTAGCGTGTCCGGTTGAAGCTCAGATCTTGGATATGGATTGTCTCTAAGCAATCGCAGTAACATCTGTGCTTTTGACTGAGACTTGGGCGTTCCTTGAACTGTGAGCTCGAGAAGTCCGGGGATTACACCTTCTCTGAGAATTGGTTCCCTATACTTGGATCGATCACTCTGACACATGGTCAACAACACCCCAACAGCATGTTCTCGGCTTTGAAGAGAACCATTTTCAAGTATTTCAACAACAGCAAGAACTCCACCTTCTTCAGCTATCAATGCTGTTCTGACATCTTCAAAACCCACTAAAGACTCTAAGAGTGAACAACATTTTTCAGCAGTTTTTGAAGATTTTTTACATGCCTTCAATAAACTCACTATAGAAGGGATTGGATTCATTTCATGAATGACCGTGAGATTATCTGCATACGTTGAAAGATTAGAAAGAGCCATCACGGCATCAACTTTTGCCTGTGGACTTCCATGTCTGAGGATTTCCACCAGGAAAGGAATGGCACCAGAGGCACTAATGACGGGCTTGTTAATGGCGGAAGCAGATAAAGTAAGCAAAGCTGCTGTTGCATAACCCTGTAAATCTAAATTGTCCGACTGGAGGAAGCTGATTATCGGTTTCAAGGCTCCAGCTTCAACAATGGTTATTTTATTCCTACAAAATAAGAGAGGATTGTAAAACTTACATCATGAGAAAGACAAATTGAATGATGAAGCTTTAAAAACTTGATTATATAATTACAAACCTAGATCTTTCTGATGCACATTAAATAGTTACAAGCTTTGCTAATACAAAATAGACAGAAAACTGAAACATCTAATATGGAGAGAAATATCATATGGAAGTCAAGAGACAGTTGGGACTTCGTGAAATTCTAACAAACCTAGTAACTTCATACTAACACATCATGACTTCTAAAGTCACCGTGAATTTGAACTGCTATCCATGCAAAATCAAACATGCTGCATAATGATCGCCTAAAACTGATACATCTACATGCTTAAGCAAAGACGAAAATCCATCATACAAATGCATCGAACCAAAAGTTTCAACATTTCAAACTCATTTTGCAGTAAAAGGTTTTCCTACATCAATTGGCCATTAAACCCCATGCCTAGTTTGATTGTATTTTTCATCTAGTTAGACAGATGTGCATTTCCCAAGGATCTGCTTGCATGAACTCCTTTGCAATCCCCAAAAATATTGCAGGATCCAGACTTCTTAATAAGGGTAATCAGTACCAAAGAGCTAACAAGCAGGTGTAAGTCTCCCATTAAAGCATACACAATTTTTAGTATATTTTTTCAACTGATTCTATTATTACTCATCACCCAAGTTAGAACTGAGCTGATGTTTGCAACAAATTTTCCATTGAAAACATTATGTTGAAAGTAAAAGCTTATATATTAGCACTTTCCACCAATAAAGATTAAAGATTAACAGCTGCAACAAAAAGGGTCCATTAAAATAAGGAACAGAACTTGATTCTATATCTTTCTTGCCCTCACCATACTTCCTAGGGAAGAAAATGAAAAAAGTGATGAGAAAAAGTCAAAGATGGAAACATGTGAGCAAAAGAACAGCAACCAGTCTCCAATCATATTGCCCTACGACCATAAAAAGCATCTAGTTCTTTGTAAAGGGACACTAAATTCATGACTCGGAAACCCACCGCCACCGACACATTTTAATAAAATAGATTCCACATTGTTGCATTCACGCAACCATTTATATCTAATTCAACGAACAAAACTGAAAATCAGCAGCTTTCTCTAATTCATTTTCCCAATTTGCTAATTAAAGCCCCGCCTGAACCAAGGAAGATCAACTATAAATATAAAAAAAAACTCATCTATGCCTAACGAGTTTCATGTTTTTATCGCACCAAGGTCAACTCACAAACCATACAGTACTTTGGCCTTTTTCCTTTCCCCTTCCCGGTCAACACACAGAAAATGGAAGATGACACCAGCACTGATTGCCAATTCCCAACAAAAAAAAAGTTTAACAAAATCGCAGAAACGGATACATAGGATGCCTCTCTTGTCCCCCCTTTTCCCTTGGTGAAGGAGTCAAAAGATAGACAAACCAACCAATTAGATGTAAAAGAATAAAGCAAACAGAGCTACGGACTAGAAAACTGAGAGATAGAGATAGAGGTGGGGTTGGCGGAATAAGGAACATATTCTCGAAGTCTAGCACAGGGATTGGATTGGCATCGATTAAACCCATTGAGGAATCCGAGGAACATCATTATCTTAGAAAATGACTTTCAAGACAAGAATCATCTTCAAAATCCCCACACGCAAAGACCCAGGTCCATTAAAGTCTTCAATTCCCAATTCTCTCAGAGTAAAAAAGTCCCAAAGAGTAAAAAAGTCCTAATCTATGAGCAAATTTCCCTAGAACCGAAGCTAAGACAATTCATTCACATAACCCAATAGCAGTCTTAGTACCGCGAGCGGAGATCAATTTTATATGCAAGGCATGGATTAGTCTTGCATATTATAAAGCGTGCGAGACACCTCGTTCTAAAAGGGGGGAAAAAAAAAAAAGGGCTCACATAGCAAAGCTTCAACCAAAAAACATTAGGAATATTACCAAATAGTCAACACCATTAAGGCTTTAAAATCCAATTCTCTCAATCGCAAAAGAAGAAAAAAAAAAACTTTAAATATTTATAACAAATATATATAGAACTGCATAATACTAGAAAATAGAAAATTTCAATATGGATAAAATACACACATAAACAGAATCAAAGTTGATGAGAAAAATAAAAAAAAGAAAAACAATCAAAGCTTGCAACTTTCTCACAAGTTCCATCAATAATTCTTTTACAAAACCAATTAGTTGCCTACACAACAAAATCAACATTGAGAAACAAACAGCCGCACAAGTACATGAATTAATATTTGGGATTTATGATTTTGATGAATCATATCAATATTAATTAGTTGAAAAAAAAAACACAACAATGAACTACAAAGTACAATCAAATCCAAAACTTCCATAAACCCAAAAAATAAAAATAAAAATAAAAAATTTTAAAACGATAGAGAGACAGAGAGAGTGAGAAAATACACAACAACATACTTCTCGTCTTGAACAGCGAGATTGAGAAGCGCGAGCAAAGCGGACTCGTGGGACTCGGGCGGGCCGTGGACCCGGAGCATGGAGACAAGCGGCTCAACCGCTTCGGCAAGCTGCCGCCGACACCTCTGCGAGTTTTTGGCGAGGCGCCGGATTTCCCAGGCGGCTTCCAGCTGGGAATCGAGGTCGTGGGATTGGATCAGGCGGAGGGCTCGGCGGACGGCGGAGGACGCCGCTCCTCTTCCGCGAGGCGTGTCGGCGTCGGAGGACGAGCTATGGTTCTCTGCGCACGTGTCCATCATAAATGACAAAACAGAGAAACCAAACAGAAAGAAAGAGAGAGAGAGAGAGAGAGAGTAACAGTTGTGGCGTTATTGGGACTTCTTGTGGTGTTTGTTGTGCGTAATGAGTTTAGAGAGAGAGAGAGAAAAAAAAATCAGTTATGAATTTAGAGAGAGAGAGAGAGAGAGAGCACTGGTGGGTGCGCGTTTGGGGGGTGGGTGATGGCGTTAAGCGACAGTTATGTTTTTTGGCAGATTCGTCGTGAAGTTGGGTGCCTTTTTGCTTTTTTCGTTTTTTAACTCAGATTAGATCATAAATTATATAATTTAAATTAATTTTATATTTTTTTATAAATCTTATATCTTTTTTTTTATTTTATTTTTAAGAATTAAAACCTGAAACTTTTAGAATAAAAATTTAAGAATTAACTGTTAAGAGTCACAAGTGTAAGACTACTTTGCTTTGCTTTTGATTTTCCTGATTTTCACTTCTTATTTAGCCATTTGATTTTAACTTTTTTTTTTTTTCGAGAAGCATTTGATTTTAACTTTTGAGTGCTAAGTGTTTTGACTTCTGATTTTATGATAGGCTTGGTATTATTCATGTTATCGCTATCTAGTCTGTTTATATTCTTTTTAAATATAAGTATAATATTTTTTAATAGAATTATAATTACTATTCTTACTTTTTTATTTTATTGACAAAAAAAGAGTTTGATAGTTTGTTGATGTTCTTTTAGATTTAGGATTACTTACTTATTTTGCTTTTTTTTTTCAATTTTTATTACAAGAATTCTATGGTTTCTACGTTTTTGTAATTGATGCCTTTCATGATGATTTTATTAGTTTTATATTTTTTAATTTTAAAAAACAAAATCTTATTATTATGGAATTTATTTTTTAAATCATCATGATTTTTTTTTGAAATTTTGTAGAATTTATTTTTTAAAATGTTGTCAGAGTTAAAAAATTTGAACATATAGAATTCACAAATTATAAATTCTAAAAAATTTCGAAAAAATATAATGAAGGACGGGTAGACAGTAGAGCGGGGGGCGAAGGTTTCTCTATTGGGATTAGGCATGAACAAGCCTCTGATTGGCCAGCATTGCTGAAAAAATGCGAAAAAACAAAAATTGTCATGCCATTTTTTTACGGAGGAAGATTATGTAGATACGCATTATACGGTATGCAGTTAATTTAATAATTATTTTATTTTATTTTTAAATTTAATATATTTTTTACGATTTAACAGTTTAAATCTCATATGTCAACTTTGTAATTATTTTTATGCATATTATATAGTTGTACCCTTCTTTATTTATGTTACAGTTCTCAACTCGATTCCTTGATGGATTGCTTGTGGAGTGAGCTACTGAGCTCCCTTGCCTTTTAAGTGAAAAGGAGCGAGTTTGGCTAATGAGTTGGTCTTTTGAATTGCCGTTTTAAGTGGCAGTACAGTAGATAGTCTGTAAGCTCCATTGCTTGTTAAAAAACAAAAAAAAAGGCTACATTGCTTGTTCCCGTCTTGTTGTGTAGTTGTTCTTTATGGCCCCACTATCGCCACTGATGATAATTTCAATAATTAAGAACCTCTACATTTATTTTGTAAGCCTCAAGTTGAAATCCTAGAGAAGATAGGTGTAAAATTTAAAGAAGATGTGGAAACCTGTCTCTATTATATATTTATATATCTCCAAATGACTTATCGGGTTAAAAAAAAAACAAGAAGAAAGAAAGAAAGGTGCCCTAATTATCACCATCAATTTTCATTCTGCCGCGGCCTTTATCTATGAATAGTTTTTATTTTCTTTCATTGTTACAAAAATAATAGAATTATTATAAATTGAATATTATTATACTAAATTAAAAGGTCTTAATATAGTGTCTTAATTAGTTGTGTTAAAAATATGAGATTTAATATGTTTTTTTCAATAACCAATCATCATTCCTTCTACTATGATGGTTAATCACATCACTTTTAGGCTTAGATTAAAATTGGACTTGGATAACGAGAAGAAAATAGATTCCTTTTCCTTTTTAAGGAAAAAATAAATTATATGCACCATGTAAGTTCAACTCGTTGATCAAATCAGGTGAATAATTTCATCATCAATCGAACTTAAAACATATCAAGAGAGCATAATATAATTATTTTATTTTTAAATCAAGGGGAATAGGAATTCAGTAACAAAATTGAATTGAAATAAGGATTCAAGTTCCACTAAAATTTGCAAAATACTAGATGAGAGTGACAAAAAATGCATGAATTCCATTAATCCTAAAATTATTGGGTTTTTTTTTCTGCACAGATAAATCGAAAAAAATAAATCGCCTAAATCAACAAACGAGCATCAAATACTAAAAAGATCGAGGAAAGATTGCCAGTTCGTAGTCATTTTCACCGCACTTCTCTCAAGTTAGTTATTAGTAGCATGGTAAGCAAATACTACTTTTTTGTTTGGGAGGAAGAAAATGGAGAGAGAAAGCAAGGGAAATAGTAGAGCAAGTGATATTTATCATATTGCTTGTTTTATTTCTCGAGTTGAAAATATTTTGAAGTTACTAATATATCCTACTGAAAAAAAATATATTTTTACTCCAGAAGGATAAAAGAGTAATTTTATTGTTTACAATTGTCTTCGTTTTCAGGCTTTCGCCTATCAACTTCCTGTGTTCATGTTTTCTCAAACATAATGTAAGAGGAGAAAATTATAGATAAGGAAAACGAAAAAGATAAAAAGTATTAGAGTCACTTTTTACTTTTTTTTGATAATTTTTAATTAAAAATCAAAATATTATCACTTCTTAATAACAAATTAATAACCAATCAACACATAAGGATTATAGAAGACAAAGTTATATATATATAATCTTTGTTTCGTTGCACGCGTTTAAGCAAATCCTCCACTCAGAATGAATTTTATTTTGCTTTTACCTTTTTTATTCAAATAGAAGAAAATTTCTGCATTGAAGTGCTATTCATGACATTAGAACACACAAAGGTAGTAAGCTCTTTAACAGCAAGAACTAAACAGGACCGGTTGACTGTAAGTCAGTGAACCCAATATGTTTTTTCGTTTATTGGTTTAATCAATTTTTTTTTAACAAAAAAAAATTATTATGAATATATTAGTCATCGAATCTGTAGGTCAATACTTAAGTAATTCTCGTTTGTATGTCTCATTCAATTCAATCCACAAGAAAAGATCCTCACCCGAGTATTATTGGGTCCGAGTGAGTCATCCTCAAACCGATCACAGCAATTGTTAAGTTTAGAATTAGCACTGTGCGCGCACATGTCAACTGACAGTAAAAAGAGGAATATTGCCTTCAAAGTGCAGTCATTAAGACGCTGAAACTCGAACTCAAGTTAAATGTGAGGAAGACACACTAAAGGAGTGTTTGGTTGGCCTTTTCTTATTTAGGAATGAGAATGAGAATGAGTGATTCTCATTCTTAATGTTTAGTAGAGAAAAATCTCATTCTCATTCTCTTATTTTTGGAAATGAGATTCTCTCGTTTATGAGAATCACCATTCTTACTTTTAAGTAGTTAATCATTCTCATTTATTCTCACTTTGTAAATTGTTTTATAATAAAATATTACAAATAAATCTCATAAATAATAATAATAATAATAATAATAATAATTAATGATAATTATAATGATAATAAATATTTGTATATTATAATAAAATTAAATATTTCAAAAATTAGGATAATAATTACATTATAAATAATAATAATATTATCTATATTTTCATAATATTAATAATAACCATAAATAATAAAAGTATTTGCATAACAATTTCATAATTTTAATAATAATTTATTTATTAAAAATTACTTATTTTATAATATCTACAATATCATTTTGGTTATAACAATATTATTCATACTTCTTCTTTGTTATCATTATTAATAAAAATTTATGTTATTTTTTTATTTTGGATTTTATATTTATGATTGTTATTGTGAAATAAATAATAATAATAATAATAATAATAATAATTATTATTATTATTATTATTATTATTATTATTATTATTATCTTTATTTAATATTTTTAATTTGAAATTATGTTACAATATTTTTGTATTTTTTAATTTTTACTTTGATATTCATAATTTTTTATTTTTTATATTTATTGGTTATTTATTTTTACTGAAATAAATATTATCATATATTTGATATTGATTCTAATTTCAATCTAAAACAAACCACTACAAAAGATTTTGATTCTGATTCCTGAATAAACTAAACATATTATAAAAAAAGTCATCTCATTTCTGATTCCACTTGATTCCATTTTCAATTTTAATTCTGATTCCAGCTCTTAAACTAAATGTCACTTAAATTACTATCAAACTATCACTTCAAATGAGTTCATCAATTCACTCCCCTGTTATTGAGCTACTGCATTCAATCTTATAAAAAGCCTGCGAAAGTGAAAATATCAAGAATTCCAAAACTCTTTTTGGGTTTCTGTTTTCGGACCACGCAAAACCATGGGGCATGAAATAACTAAATTGTCCTCGTTGAAAAATTTGCAACATGCTAAAAATGAAGAAGATGCTTGTTTGTCTAATATACACATGAATACCCCACCAAAATTTATCAAACCTGAGATTTTCTTTTTCGTGTGGATTTGGAGTTATAATAAATTATTAATTAGGAGCTTTTCCGTTGACACGTTAGGATAACAGTGTTGTGACTGTTGTCCTTCGTGAGCAAGCACATTGCAAATTTAATGACCCATCTAGCCAGCAACATATATGATGTAAATAAGTTAATGACATAACGGGGCCTAATGGTACAGAAAAATATGTCATATGTAAAAACAAAAAAAAAAAAATCTCCTGTCATACATACCTCTTCTATCATTGCAAAGTTAATTATAATATTAGAGCGTTTGACATGCATGAGAAAGACCCTATATCAATAATAGGACTGCGAAGCAATATTATATCAATATTATTTATCTGTAATAGATTTAATACTTATTTGGAGAAGAATTGTACGGATGGAGACGGGAAAAATCCAAAAGAAACATAATCAAATGCCAAATTATGACTGAAAAAAATTAATGAAGTTAAATAGCAAGCATATGTTTTACACATGCATCACGTTATGGGGATGTATGGTTTGGACTTTGGGCCATGCTGTTTTCTTAGATCTTGTCCCCCTGAGACTCAAAAATATTGTGCCACGTGCCTGTAAACTCAACCATTATTTATTGTCGTATTGGTTAATATTATCTTTAATTAACTTAATACTACTAATTTATTAATTGAATAAGGTCACACAATAATAATGAGAAGTACGCACACAAAATATAAATCACACGTTCTTATATATTAATAACAACAAAATTCTAATTCTACCTTACAACCAAATTCTACTTAAATAATAATTAATAATTAAATCTGGATTAATCTCAACGTCCCCCTTAATCCTGATTTGGTGATACTCGTATTTCCAACATCTGCTTCATTTTGACAAATGCATCATACTTTAACGGTTTCGTGAGAATATCTGCAACTTGATCTTCAGACTTGCAATAAGTCAATTCAATCTCTACTTTATTAACTTGAGCTCTCAGAAAATGAAAACGAGTATCAATATACTTACTTCTTTCATGCGTCACTGGATTCTTGGCCAAATTAATAGTTGAAACATTATCAACAAATATTTTCGTGGGGCTTTCAACTGGAACATGAATCTCACTCAATAAATTCCTCAACCAAAAAGTTTGACAAGCACTTGAAACTGCGGCTACATATTCTGCTTCACGAGTTGAAAGTGCAATAATAGATTGTTTCTTCAATGACCACGAACAAGCAACTGTATCAAAATTGAAACAATAACTAGAAGTACTTATTCGATCATTAACATCTCCACCCCAATCACTATCAGAATAGCCTATAAGAGCACAATTCTTAGATGAAGTATAAAGTAGGTCATGATCAAACGTCCCTTTAATGTACCTCATAATCCTCTTAGAAACTTGCATTTGAGATTGACGCGGAAACTCCAAAAATTTGCTAATCAAACTAACTCCATAAGATATGTCGGGTCTCGTGCATGTCAAGTACCTCAAACTTTCAACAATCTGCTTAATGTGGGTGGAATCAACATGTGTTTCATTGCCTTCTTTAGACAATTTAGTTCCAACTTCAACAGGCGTTCTCACAGGATTGCAATCATGCATCCAAAACTTCTTCAACAACTCTGTAGCATATCTCTTCTGGCAAATAAAGATTCCATTATCTCCTTGAGTCACTTCAATGCCAAGAAAGTATGACATTAGGCCCAAATCAGTCATCTCAAACTCACTCATCATTGACTTCTTAAAGTCTTTAATCATTCTATGATTGTTGCTTGTGAAGATCAAGTCATCAACATATAAACATACTAGCAAGATGTCACCATCACCATTAACTTTCACATATAAGGCATGTTCAAACAAACACTTCTGAAAATTAGCTTCATGAAAGAAAGAATCAATGCGCTTATTCCATGCTCTAGATGCTTGCTTCAATCCATACAGCGCTTTCTTCAACTTATACACCTTCTCTTCACTTCTTTCCTTCAAAAAACCTGGAGGTTGCTTCACAAAAACTTCCTCTTCAAGTAGACCATTGAGAAAAGCTGACTTCACATCCATTTGATGAATTCTCCAACGGTTCTAAGCAGCCAAAGCAATAATGCGTCTAACTGTTTCCATGTGAGCAACAAGGGAGAAAACCTCATAGTAATCATAACCAGGACGTTGTTCAAATCTTTTAACTACAAATCTTGTCTTGTATCTCTCTACTTCTCCATTTGACTTCCTCTTAGTCTTGAAAACCCACTTCACATCAATAGCTTTGTAACCTTGTGAGATATTAGTAAGCTCCCAAGTCTTATTCTTCTCAATCGCCTTAATTTCTTCATTCATTGCATTCACCCACTTAGGGTCTCGAATCGCCTCATCAAACAATACAAGTTCACAATCTGCAAACATTGCAAAATGCACCAAATCCCCATCATCATTAACTGCATTATCAGGGATTACCTCATAATTTTGTAATCTAATTGATTGTTGGCAATTTCTCCTCGGTCTTTCATTCTCTTGGAGAGCTTGTGGTATTGGATTCTGAGCAGAAATTGGGGCAACTTCCCTATTTGCATTAGGGACTACAACTTGAGACTCCTCTTCTCCTAAAATAGCAATAGAACGTCTCTGAGAATCATTGTACTCCTCAGCATCAAATTTCCAAGCTTCATCTTCTGCAAAAGTCATATCTCTACTCAAAATCACCTTCTTTGTCAAGGTTAACTTGTATCCTCCCTTTGAATAACCAATCAAAATTGTCTTCATTCCTCGATCATCTAACTTTGTCCTTGTCTCAGCAAGAATATGTGCATAAGCAATCAAACCAAATACCTTTAGATGTCTCACATTAGGCTTAAAATTGGTCCATACTTTTTCAGGAGTGATATTCTAAATACTTGCTATTGGACGCTTATTCAACAAGTAAACAGAACACAACACAGCTTCTGCCCAAAAAGGATTGGGCACTCCTTTGGCCTTCAATAAGCTTCTAACCATATTCATAATCGTTTTGTTCTTCCTTTTAGCAACTCCATTATGCTGTGGTGTGTAGGGAAAAGTAGCTTCATGCTTTATGCCATGTTCTTCACAATACTCCTTGAATTCATTAGAAACATATTCACCACCTTCATCAGTCCGCAAAATCTTTATATAACAGTCACTTTACCTCTTAACAAATGCTTTAAACTTCTTAAAATAATCAAACACTTCAGACTTCTTCTGCATTATACATCCATGTCTTCCTCAAAAAATCATCAATGAAGGTGAGAAAATACCTATTGTTCCCAACGAATGGAACACTCATTGGACCACTAACATCGGAGTGAATAAGCTGGAGTGGATGCCTTGCACGCCAAGTTCTCCTTTCCACAAAAGACAATCTGCTCTATTTTGCAAGGATACATGCCTCACATATCTGGTTCGGATGATCAATCCTGGGCAAACCTTTCACCATATTATCCTGTGCAAGTACTTTCAAACTGCGAAAATTCAAATGACCAAACCGAAGATGCCACAACCAAGATTTGTCTTTGACAACAGCACTCAGACAAGTGTAAACATCTGTGGCAATATCAACTAGAAACATTTGGTTCTTCGTCAAAGGGGATTTGAGAATAAGTATACATCTACCATTAATTAACTTAACACTTCTAATTTATTAATTGAATAAGGTCACACAATAATAATGAGAAGTACACACACAAAACATAAATCACACGTCCTTATATACTAGCAACAAAAAAATCATAATTCTACCCGAATATGAAAACACACTAAACAACCAAGTTTTACTTAAACAATAATTAAGAATTAAATCTGGATTAACTTCAACAGTTAATTTGTAGATTTAGAAAACAACTACATTACCGGCAAGCATTGGTGCGGATGGCAGGAGTCCGTTACCGTTTAATCAGAAGTCTCGAGTTTAAGACCCTGGGAATGCAGTCGCATTAAATACTTACTCGGAGACCTTTGCCACCCTTTGAGATCCTGTCCGGGTCAATCCAGATTATTCAGCCCATTGGACTGGACACTAAACAGTCTCAAACAAAAAGAAAACAGCTATATTATGGACGCCCTCTATTGTCTAATTACAATAGTTCCGATTTAGTTGTGATCTGATAATTAAATGATTTTGTTGAAAACATAGAATCATAGTTAGAATTTTTATTAAAATATTTAGTGAAATGTAACGTAGTCTGATCTTGTATAATTATAAGAGAGAGTAATGATTTTTATTGGATATCATAGAGTCTATTCTTATATAAATTTTGTGTAGCAACCTAACTTACTATACGGTATACTTAAAATAATCTTTCTTTATGGATTGTGAAATAACACTCTTCCTTTTCTTTTACTTGAAAAAAGAAAAAAGAAGAAAAATTACAATGACCCACTCATGAATATGATGGTCGCCCAAAATAGAAAATTTGTGGCCTGCACTTTCACACAAATAACTGAGGTAGCTGAGGCGATTGTAAAGAGCAGCCTCTAATTAAACCAAAAAAAAAAAAAAAAAGAGTAGCCTCTAAACGAAAAATTTAGAATTTAAACATTAAGGGCTCATTTAAAAAGGTTGTTAATTTTTTATTTCTGTTTCTTTTTTTTTTTGTTTTTATTGTTTGCTAAATTTTTGTGTTTATTACTGTCAATTTTTATTTTTTTTATAAAAATTAAGAAGTAGATAGAAAAAGGATAGTAAAAGAAATGGTAAAAAGAGTATGAATAGAAAAAGAAAAATGGGAGAGAGAGAGAGAGAGAGTAGAGAGAGAATAAGTAGAGATAGAAAAAAACAGAGAAAAAGATGGTAGAAAGAGAATGAGTAGAGAGAGAATAGAGAAAGAAAGGGTAGAGAAAGAATGAGTAAACAGAATGGTGAGAGAAAAAAAAGAGAGAGAGAGCATAGAGAGAGAACAAGCAGAAAGAATGGCAGAGAAAGAAAAGAGAGAGAGAGAGGGTAGAGAAACAATGAGTAAAGAGAATGATAGAGAGAGAAAAATGATAGAGAGAGAAAAATGAGAGAGAGAGGGTAGAGAGAGAATGAGTAGAGAGATTGGTAAGCAAGAAAAAGAAGAGAGAGACTGGGTAGAGAGAGAATGAATAGAAAAAATAGTAGAGAAAGAAAAATGAGAGAGAGAGGGTAGAGAGAGAATGGTAGAGCGAGAAAAAGGAAAGAGAGTGTGGGTAGAGAGAGAATGGTATAGAGAAAAAAGAGAGAGAGAGAGAGGGTAAAGGGAGAATGAGCAAAGAGAGTGGTAGAGCGAGAAAAAAGAAAGAGAGTGAGTAGAGAGAGAAAAAGGAGAGAGAAAGGGTAGAGAGAGAATGAGTAGAGAGAAAGGTTGAGGGAGAAAAAGGAGAGAGAGAGAGTGGGTAAGGGAGAATGAGTAGAGAGAATAGTAGAGAGAGGAAAAGAAGAGGGTAGAGAAAGAATGAGTAGAGATAATAGTAGAGAGAGAAAAAGGAGAGAGAGAGGATAGAAAGAGAATGGTAGAGATAGAAAAAGGAGAGAGAGGGTAGAGAGAGAATGATTAGAGAGAGAAATAGTAGAGAGAAAAAAATATAGAGGGATAAAGAGAGGATGAGCAAAGAGAGATATGGTAAAGATGGTATGGTAGATAGAGAGAAAAAATGTTGTGAGAGAAAGTATAGAAAAGATAGTGAAAAATAAAATGGAAAAGTTATCTTTTATTATTTTCTTAATTTATTTTTTTATTTGAAAAACAATTTTAACTTTTCAATGAAAAATAGAAAACAAAAATAATACTAAACATATTTTCTGTTTTTTTGTGAAAAATAAACGAAAAATAAGAAATAAAATCGTTATCAAACAGACCCTAAAATTTCTTTTATCTTTTTTATTTCTTAATTACTGAGCAGTCAGTTTTTTTTTTAAAATAAAAAAAAGTTAAATCACAAACCCCATTGATGGCCACAAATTTGTGAAGCCATCACCTGGGTCTGTTGTGAGCCTTTCAGATTACAAAATTATTTGATCTTTCAATTTTCTTGGCGTTGACGAACCTCCATAATTGGAGCAATTGGGAATTTATTGCTCGATGCATTTGCTGTGAACTCGCTATTCACTTGTCTACATCCACATTATAAACATTTATAATTTTCTCAAATATTTTTAAACCGTTTTGTCGTTTTCTTTCTTCACACGGTACAAGTACCTCTCATAAGTCTATTTTGCAATTATGATTCAATAGTTATAAAACAAAATTGAATTTATTTGGCTGAGTTCAATGATAAACTACAAAGTAATCTGAACACTATTTAGTCTCTTTAATTTCTTTTTTTAAGCTCAAGTTCTTTAATACTTTAACCGAATAGGTGCTCTACGATTTTTCTTGTAAGATAGGCAAATAGATGGTTCTATAAACTAACTTCCATGTTTTCTTGCAAAAAGTTACGTTGCCCGATTGTTCAAAAATAGGTTGTCTGCATAACAATTAAAATTACTCTATTTTTTGCCATCATTGGAAAATTTTTTAGCCCATCAAAATGTTTATTGGACTTTGAACTACCAACCAAAAGCTTATATATTTTTTTTCGATAAAAAAGAAAAGTAGAGTGATATCTCACAAATCTATCAAGAAAAATTATGTTGAATACACTAAATAAGGGACTAGGTCACCATACTAAATTTATAGAGAAACAAACTTCATGGTGACCAGCAAGTAGAGAAAAATCCAAAAAAAAGTTGAGGGGGCAAAAGATATATATATATATAAGTAACGATCAAACATGACTTGATCTTTCCCAAAAAAAATTTTTTATGTTTATTACTGAGTTTGGAGAGAGTTTTGAATTTGAAATTGGATTAAATTGAATCTTAAGCATCATTTTCTTAGCCCAAACGGTAAGCATAGTTGAAAAAAAAATACTATGAGTTAGCGTTTTTTCAATCCCATATTCCTATTGTATACATCCATTTTTAATAACAATACTCTACAACACAAACTCCCTAAAAAATATAACTTATATGCGTCTCTTCTTTTTCCTTTTCAAGTTTTATTATCAATAATTTGTTTTATTAAAAAATAACGATACTTTGAAGATGGGGGTGGACTAATTTTTCGGCATAAGAAAAAAATTTTATACAAACAATTCTTTAAAATTATGATAATAGAAAAGACATAGTCAGATTGTGCGTCAACAAACAATTCAAATTGAATGGGAGCCAAAACCAAATTATGAAAAATATTGTATAAATTTATACATTAAAAAAAAAAAAAAACCATAAATGGTTGGGGCTGGGGCAATCGTCCTCTTTAGTCCCCAACCTACATCCATCCTTGCCAGCAAGGGCCAACGAACGACTCCCACACCTAGTTTGAACCCAATACTTACAAAAATACATATTTTGAAGAGGAAGATTTTTAATTTTATTAATTTTTTTTAGTGACTATAGTTTATTTATAATTTTATGTTATATAAGTGAAGTTTAAATGAAATAAAAAAATTAAAAAATAAATTTATGTAATATATATTTATGAGTGAATTATAATAAATAAATAAATAAAATTAACAAAAAGATATGCCGTTCTGTCAAAAAAAAAAAAAATGCCGTTAAAATTTATTAATTGCTATCCACGTACAATGGGCGGCATCTAACTTAGGCCGTGCTTGTTAAGTTAGGGGTACAGAAAGTCCCAAAGCAGCCTATAGTCCATGGCCGACACGATAGACTTGGTCGTGTCCCACTCTATTTTATGTTCATTAAATTTAATATTCAGAGTGAGATATATAAAATCTAACGATAGACTTTATTAATGGTTAAATATCCGTATACCGTTGGAAGTAGGCCAAAAGAAAGAATTCATTAATTTTTTATCAGGTCAGAATAACAAAGGTCAAATTATAAAAAAGAAAATGATTTTTGCAGTTTGTCCCTATATTTTACTTTACTCGTGCATTTTTTCTTTTGCTGTAAAAATTAGAAAAGGAGGGGTAATTTCTTATAATTTTGTTATCTAGGAGAAACGTTAAGCGATATAATAGTTACAATATTTTTTACACTAAATGGTAAATTGTAAATTTATTCTCATCACTTATCCCTAATAAAATTTAAATTTGTAATTTTTTTATACAAATCCAAAACTATTTAGTCAACTGAACTATACAAGTGATAGTTTTCCGTGCATTTTAATCGAAAACTTTTGTCATTGCTAATTTGTTACAATGGTAGTCCTTTTTTATCCAAATTGTTTAAATTTATAAAAATTTCTTTTGCATTTATTTTTAAAATTTTTTATTTACATTTTAAAACAATGCGATTTCTAAGTTTGAATTTCATAAAATTTTGTAAAATAAAAGTTGAATTTTAAATGTCAAATTAAAAATGACTTTTCAAATTTTTTTCAAGGCATTGCTACACGCAAAACGACACCATTTTGACTAGTTTAGATTAGTGAAATTAACAAAAGTTTCACGGAAGATCTAAATTATCAAAATTAAAATACATATTAATTTTATAATGTAAATTAAAATTCCAAGATTATGGAACGCAAAGGAGGTAGAATATAGAAAATTTAGGAGCATTTAACCCCTTCCCCCCCCCCCCCCCCCCCCCCCCCCCCCCCAAAAAAAACCCACAGAATGAGGTGATAGCCCGCCAACTCTTCAACTCGCCTACTCTTCAACATTCCAACTTACACTGTAATGAGATCAGCTACGCGTACATTTCTAACGAGCACCAATTTATAGCCAGAAAAAATTGTTTACGAAAAATAAATAATGTAATAAATTTTTAATTTTAAATAATAATATTCATATTTTATGTAATAAAAAATTAAGTAATAAGATTTATATTATTATTTAAAATTAAAAATTTATTACGTTATAAATGATTTATCCGACCAAATTTTCTCTTGCTTTTTTCCATTGCTAATAATAGAAAATGAATGAGGTTACAATTCTCAGTAGGCGAGCTGCACACTTTTGAGCTAACGATTAATATAATTATAAGGTCACAAGTTTCTCTGTTAATTATATTATGGTGAGGTGGAGCCACAGGTTCCGTTCAATAGGAAGAGTTGTTTTTTTTGTTTTTTTTTGTTTAAATTGATTAAAATAAGAGAGAAAGGAAGTCTGTTTTCTCTCGTTAGTCGGCCTATTTTTACTATTATATTACATTCTTGAGAAATGACAAATAGTTGATACAAAATAAACCTGAACACATGTATTGCTTTATCATAATCGTTGAGCACAAATTGTTGATTTATCATATTATATGTCTTATTACAGTTAATGATAAGATTACCAGTTTGTTGACGGTCATAATTATAGAGAATATCAATATTTTTTGTTCTAAATTTTTAAATGATTGATATAGTATAAAATCAAAAAGTTTACCATTCAAATGAAATGTCAAAAAAATTTAGAACTCAAACGATTAATAAATGAGTTTAACTTAATAAAAATCATTTAAAAAAAGTTAAATATACGAATTAAATAGGTAATATGCATATTTTTTATAGAAAAAACATTCAATTCATATATTTAATTTTTTTTTAAATAATTTTTTGTAAAGTTAAAATTATTTTTTAATAAATTGATCACTTTTGGTAAATAAAGGGATTGATTTGGTAGAAAATTAAAAAGTTTAAGGATCAAATGAAATGTCAAAAAAATTTTGAATTCAAATATAAAAAAATTAAAAATTTAGAATTAAAAATATTAATATCCCTATAATTATGTAATGTAAACTTATATCGGTCTTACTTTATTTTTTTGTCAGCTTACGCAAAATAGAGCTCGTATAATTTTTGGCAAAGGGCATTCTCACATTTCCAGGAAAAAAAAACTTAAAAAAAACGATTTCGAATGCAGTTATTTAGATTCAATATGTAATTACCTTTTATTACAAGTATAACTCAATACAGTCAAAAAAATATACTAAATTTTTTTGTGATATTTAATTATATTTATAATTAAAATAATTATAAATTAAATCTAATTAATTGTGTTCAAATATTTTTTTAGATATCCCTTTTCTTTTTAGAACTCTAATTTTTTCCATTCGGAAAATCCACCATTCCGTTCTCTCATGCCGCCTGATCTGTTAAACACATTGGTCTTTGTCCTACCCAGGTTAAATGTGCTGAACAGCTTGTCCAAGTTCCTTTTTCAAAGGAACTTTTAAAATAGTAACCGACACGATTGAAGCGCGGACGCCCATATTATTTTATCACAATTGTTGGCGGGACATTTTCAATCATTTAATGCATAATTGCAGTTAACAACAGAAATTATAAATGTGCATCAACAACCATAATAGCGTAATAAAGCCTTCGTCCAAAATATCTCATGTTCATCGTGTCCACTTCTTAGATAAAGAACCTTTATAACCAAGCAAATTTTCAGTATGGCTAGCAGCCATCAAATTTAATGCTGTATTTGGTATGAAAAATAAAATAAGAGAAAAAAAATATATAATTATTATTATTTATTTTTTTATTTTTTTTCTTCATTTTCTATACTATTCTAAATAATATTATTTTTTCTTCATTTTTTCTCTCACAAATTACTATTCACATTTTCTCTTATCATACTTTCTTTTTTTTACTTTTTTCTACCACTCCAAATAACTTTATTTTCTTTCCACTTTTTCTCTCACAAATTACTGTTTACCTTTTTCTTTACTTACTTTCTTTCTCTTGACTTTTTCTACTATTTCAAATAATTTTTTTTTTTACTTTCTTTTTATTTCCCCTTTTTCCCCTTCTTTTTCTCTCATTTCTTTACACTCCAGACGCACTCTAAATCTTACGGTGGGGTCTGAGTTTTCAATCCCATACCTGATAGCTAAAATTTCCTCCCCTTCCCAACGATTGGACCAATCAATAAAGAATCTGTAGAACAATTTCTGTTGACGTTTCTTGCACTCTTTTCATGCTAAAACCCCCAAAAATAGTAGTATTCAACTGATAAAAAGTAATAAAGAAAGGAATGATAAAAAAATTTTGCATAGATGATAAATGGTGTGAAACTCAAATTTTCGTTTTCATGTTCCTTCCATCCTCTCCTCTTTTTGATTTTATTTTGCTTTTATTTTACTCTCTAGAACGTGTTTGAAACTCCAAAAAGAACTTTTCTAAGTTTCTCACTACGTTGATTTTAAATACCCTTAAATAGGAGTAGAATAAGGATTCAAAAATTTTAGACAGTTTTAATCTTTTAATTTTTGGCCTAATTTTGACTCTTTTTTTAGATAAAATCTAAATTTGATCAAAACAGTAAAGTTGTACCCCTTTTCTTAGTTTTAATGATTCAAAAATCACATAATTCTGATTTATATAAAAAAAGTTATTGTCAAAAAAATCGAACAGAGTGCAAAGTTAGAACATCTATCCAAATAAGATCAAACTGACATCCAATTACTTCTTTTTATATCCATTTAATTTATAAAATATAAAATAACAAATAAAAGTAAAATCTATCGATAAATATAATATTTATATAAATAAATATAAAATTATTGTAATAAGTTCTCTCACGTGAGCGTATGTTTTGGGAATATAAATTGGAGTACTACAAGTTTTAGTCAGAAGCAAGCATAGTCATGGAGAACTGCAGATCAGAATCAAGGAGATAGATCGGAGACAAGAGGACAGTCTTGGAGTTTGTTTAAAAATAATTTAGCATATAGTTGAGACAGAACATTAAATTAATCTAGTTGGGATTTATTTATTTCATTGTTTCTTACTTCATGGCGCTTAAGAATAGACAACAAAACATAAAATTGTTTCAGGGCTTATTGTCTGTTGAAAGTTGATTATTCAGAATGTTTTATTTCTCAGGTTCGACAGCAGATCAGTGCTACAATGGGTACCTATAGGCTCTACTCAAATCTCCAGCTCCAGTTAAATCCAGTGAAAACTTGGTATGTGCAATTCACCAAGGGAAAGCTTTGACATTGCGAGGCATGTCCACAAATTACAATTGATTGTAACAAAGATTGCCACATATTGTGATGGCCATAGTCACAACCATGGGGATAATGAGGGTATAGTTGTGGTTACAAACTGTAATTTAAAGGTTAAAAACTATGGACTGACGGCCGCAAAGATAGCTAATGACTAGTTTTTTTTGTTTTTTTTTTTAAGTCATAGGAAAGAAAGTTATTGAGAAGTACGGAGTAAGCAAATTTATTGGAGCCACTCAATGTCAAATTATATACGAGCTTAAAAATTTTGGATGCTTGATATTATAAACTATCTTTGAGTATATCTATATCCTTTGTCAAGTAGGAAAAGTTTAAAGACCATTACCAAAGTCGCCTTCGGAGTAACTATGTTTATTTATTGTTAATTAAACCTATTCCATCTTCATACTTAATCAACAGAATCATTTCTAAGAAATGCCTTCGTAATTGCTATTTAGACTACCCAATTTTGTGATAATTGGGAACAGAAAGACATGCACCTTTAGTTCTTTATCCATTGGCACATATATTAGGCTGAAAAAGAGTGGTAAATTGAAATTTGCAAGCTAAAGCAATATTTGTTAGCGAGCTTTTCTTCTAAAATTCGGTTGAGACATAACTATCTAATCCAGTATCGTCAGACCAAGTTGACCGGCAAACAGATTAATTGAGATTCAGATCAGGCTGATCTTATTTTTTTTCCAAAAGAATTTGACATGATATTAATTACGTTTGATTAGGCCTACCAGACAATGAAACTAGTTGGTACAATAATATGAAGCTATCTCATTTCATGAACTTGAATTGTTCAAAATTGCCTTGTGTAATTTGATTAGGCCTACCAGATTATCTGTAATATCCCTCAGTCTGTTTTACTCATGCAATGTAGTCTAAGCTTTGGCCCAGGTAAAAATCTCTCCTTTCTCTAATGCCTTTTCCTTTATTTTTTCCCAACGTTGTTTTTGAATTGATGTTCTATGGGAAAAAGTTCACAACTTGAAAAACTGATAGCAATTAACAGCGAGGGCAGTAAAGTCAACGCAAGTACCAGCTTTTGCATACTGCATAGTCTTTCGCCGTCCGAGCGGCACGATTTCGACACCAAAAGGAGCATCAAACACAAGGCCACTTGCATGCACTGGGAAGCTTCTTATCATCCACAGCTATCGACTATTATTACAGGGCTGCAGCCTCATAAAAAATGCTAGTTTATAGACATAAACTGCAATACACCAACTTCCATGTTCCTATAAAGAGCTATAGATTACCGACAAGATACCCCTTCAGGATTTACCAACAAGATACCCCTTCAGGATTCAACATTGTGCCCTCAAAATACCTTCAAAATGTCAACCGTCTATGCGAGTCAGATAATATATTCAGAACACCAAATTGTTGTCAGAAGAATAAAAGGTTCTGTAAGTGAGTTTCTATTAATGACTGGTGGCATCTTAACTTATATTGTTAAAACTTGGGCAGGACACTTGTGCCATTATGTGATTTCCTTGCACAGAAATATTGCATGATATTAGCAACAGTAGCTAATTTCTAGAAATATGAAAGCTTTTGAACAAATTATTCACTGTTTTCAAACAATTATGACTTGTACAGGCAATATGACAATAGTTAAAATTCTGGTAAATGAAAAATATAACCTGATGGTCAATAGTTCATTTCTGTCCATCACAACCAAGATTACACAAATAATCCAAGCCACAAAAGACAGTTAAGTCAGAGTGCTACTAACATACAGAACCAACAGGGAAGTTAGAGTCCTACTAATATTTACAAGGTAGAGCTATTCATTGAGCTATTGGATAAGCTGAGGCTTGACTAAAAGGCACCAAGGTGATAGATGATCTGCATGTTACAAAGACACTGATCGAGTTAGGTACAGATGTGTGCACTTACAAGCAAAGAGGTCACTAAATCCAAAGTTCCAAAATGTCAAAATAAACTTTGTCACCATTTTAATTTTCGTGTTTCAAATTTTATCTATTTAAATAAACCACATCATTTACTAGAGAACCAAGATGCCAAACAAATTTAATCCACAAATTGTTTTGCATCCTTGTAAAATAAACTGAATGCTTAACAAGAACTTCAAACTTACTGGGTATCAACATGCAATCTTTTGTTAGGCTTTTTCTTGTTCTTTCTCCGCTTTTTCGAAGAACTAGGACCAGAACTAGGACCAGCATCCAAAGATTGTTCTTGAACAGGATGTACAAACTGAATTGGAAGATTGACAGTTGGTGATTGTTGTTCTGGTTTTGGAACATTGAATTCATGGTGGGGCAGATTCATTACTGAAGGTGATTGTAGTGTTGCACTTATTGGCACATTGATCGCAGCAGCTGGAGCTCTATTGTCTACGCTGGTGCCCTCGGAACCATGTCCAATGTTCACTCTAATTTGTGGAGCAACACAATTTGGATCTTTTACTTTATCCAATGCTGCATAGAGTTTAACTTTGGATTTGATGATTTCTGAAAGAAATGTAGCCGACTCAGAGTCACCTACATCAAAGGTTCACAATCAACCACTAAAACAAAGAAAATGCAAACATAATCCTTAAAAGTGAACTTCTAGTTGATCACAGTTTGATGAGATACCCAAAAGAGAGAGAATCACAGCACGTGCTGCCAACTGCTCTGCCTCTTTCTTGTTTCTACCAGTTTCACCGCTGTAATTTACGCCATTGAATTCCAAAGTCGATACAAAAACAGGAAGCAGGCGTTGTGGCTGAACGGTGGTGTAAGTAGGTAATTTCATGTTCTTCTTGACTGCAAATTCATTCAGAATGGATTTGCAAAACACTGTGTCCTGAAAAAATATTTTAAAGGCAACGTAATTTAAAAGAAATCAAGAAATCTCTACCAAATTAGCATAGAGGATCAGAATGAGAATTGTAATTGACATCTACAAATTACTAATTAATCTTTCATTCATTTCAATGAGTACAAGTTTTTCAAACAAATTCCAAATTATGTGCACCATTACGATGAAATCCAGTTCACAATGCAGATTTCCTAACTATGCAAATCAATCACCTGAGAAAAAAAAAAAACATTTATATTGTTAGTGTTTAAATTGTCCTTAGCTAAACTGGTTCGGTGTCAATTTCAGCTATTTTCACAATAAGATTGATCAATAATTTCTAAACAAGATGCAAAACACATCAAAATAATTCAAATTTATCCCAAGATTTAAACAGAGCAAGAACAAACCTCACGAATTAGTGGGCATCCTTCTTCCTTAACCTTTTTTAAGATACTCTCAAAAGCAAGTTTTGCCACATCTTGCTCTGCTGCTTTTCGGTGCGAAAAGGTGTTTGGGGAAGTATACTCTCCTCCATCAATCAGCACAGTCGCCCTAAATTTTGGTGCATGCGGAGATCCTTCGTTGATTACATAATAAATAGGCAATGGCAGAGATGATCTTTGTGCGTATTCTTGGAGTTTATTTTTGTGCAAATGTTCTGGGATATCTAAACAAAATTAACCATTAGTTGACAACTATAATTCACGAGAAGATGTATCTCAAATGACAACTCATCAGTAGCTCAAATAAACACAGAGAGAAGGCAGAAATATTGCAAAAGTTTGAAACTTTTTCCTTTTTTAATGCTTCCCATTAGTAGGTAATTAGACTAGACAAAAATAATTAAACAATTCCAGCATAAAGGTAGTGATTTAGGCTTTTAAGCTGATAAGATAAGGCAAAGACCAAAAAGAAAACAACAGTGAGACTGATAATGACCATAAAAGTTTACAATTGCGGGTTTCCATTTTAAGCTGAGAAGTTAGAAGCCCCTATTTTCACTAAATTTGAGCAGACAACTTCTCATCTCAGTCTAAAAAGTTAAGGCTTTTCCGTGCTTTTTCTTTGTTTCTACGACATAAAAAAAAGGGACTTACAAAACTTAACCAAAAAAAAAAGGACATGAAATACATAAAATCAAATTAGAAAAATTAAAAAACTACTCATCATTAGTAATTATATATATATATATATATATATATATATATATATATATATATATATATAAAGCCAATGAATTTGTTGACTTGTATCAAGGAAAGAAAAGAGAGGCACGAACTACTACTGCTGGAAGTGGAGGCACCGGAAGGCTGAACTTGAGCCGGAACCGGACCTGGCACCAGGGCCGGCATCGGAGGCGGCACAGGCGGTGGAGTCGAAATTGGCTGGAAAGCTACCGACACTTTTGGTAGCTGGGCTTGTGGAAGCTCCGGCGCCAAATTCCCAGAAGGGAGGGAAGCAATAATGGCTGTAGATGAAGTCTGATTCGGACTCGGATCTACAATCCGTTTTGAGGGATCTGCTGCCGGACGCACCGGAATGGGAAGATGAGAAGCCGGCATGGATGGAGCAGCCGACATCAATCCGGGTGGTGCCGGGTTTTGGATTTCCGGATGTGGTGAGTTTAGCATCCGAGCCTTTTTGGCTTTGGACTTTGCCATGAGAGAGAGACAGAGAGAGCGAGCGAGGCTAGAGAGTGATAACCGCAAGAGAGCCGTTTTCGGAGTATATATTGTAAAGTAAGCCAAGTGGCTGGAGAGAAATCGAAAAAAAAAAAAACACAAACAAACAAACAAATAATACTGTTGAAAAAAGTTGGTGGATAAAAATAATTTTTTAAATTTCGGCTATATGCGTATAATTTATGTAATTATTAATATTTTTTTATGTAATTATAATGATAAAAAGTGATAAAAAATTATTTTTTTATTTTATATTTTTTAATTATAATTACACAAAAAAAATAAATTTTAATTACACAAATTAAATATGTGTAAATTTAGTTTGAAAATTCATGTCTATCCATGCAATAGGACCCTGCTACTACAAGGCAAGACTGGCTGTCATTGTGGGTGGTGAAATTTATTTTTGTTTTTTACTTTGATTATTTTTTTTTTTTAGCAACAGATTGGGGTATTTAATTAAAGGTTATCATAATTGGATTAGTCATCGAACCGAAAATATTAGTAGATTAAAATTCAACCGGTTGAATCGGTTAAATCAGTATTTGAACTTATATTATATATATATATATATATATATATATATAAGTAATTAAAAGAATAATATTTATAAATATTAATTAAATATTAATTTTTTTAATTTTAAAGATTAGATTGAAAATTTTGATTGAATTTAAGATTAAGTTGAAATTTTTAATTAAATTTAAAATTAAATTATAGTTTAAATAAACGTTGGGGTCAAATTATAATTTATAAATTTTTGATTTACTTAGAATCAATCTAATTTGTTCGGTTTTGAATGATTTTTACCGATTTTAACTGGTCTAGTTCTTATAGAAAAAATAGAATAAACCGATTCAGACTTTCAGCTGGTCACCAGTTGAATTGGTCAGACAGACTGGTCCGAATTGATTCTGACAATAATGATTTAATCAGATGAGAATATGAGCTTTTATATTCCATTTGATTTGACTCAAACAACGCCTATAGAGTATTTTGGGAAGGATTTTGTACTACTTGCATGAGATGGTTTTCGTAGCGTTGCTTTTATGTAGTTTGTAATTTAGTATTTTGAGAAATTGTTATTAAATATAATTTATTGATTTTTGTCATAAATTTGTCAAAGTGTAGTAGATATTACTATTAGTTATTTTATTCAGTTGAATAAAATTTATTTAACACTTTAGAGTTATATATATTTAATTGTAGTTTTGAGTGTATTCTCATTAAATAAGGGTGTCTCAACGAGTTTTATTCTAAATTTGTAAATAATCGGTTTGACCATGCAAGTTATAAACCATTTAAGTTGTGTTGTTCTCCTACTTTGTATAGATTTGGCTGCTATGCATCGATTCTATGTACGATTTTGAAGATAGTTAATGCGACGATTTTCTACTGTTTTAAACCAAAAAAAAAAAAAGAAAAAGAGAAGTACCCATAGGGTACAGACATGTCCCCTCGTTGCCAAGTATGACACGTAGGCAGTTAATTTTTGCAAACTGAAAACTTTAACCATCCCCAGAATTTGGAACTCCGTATAGTTTTTCACCAGTTCCGACTATGAGCATCAAAGTTGGCCCAATTGAGATGGGCTGCCAAATCCTTTATTGTTACTCGTTGGGTAGGTAATTGAAATCCCAACCCCCGAGCCTGATGACTTCGCCTGGCTGGACGAGTTAAACTAGCCAAAATGGGCCAGTCTCAGGAAAAAAAGTACATACAGCAAGCGACCTGATGACACTTTCTCACAGCTTAAGGGCGCGCCCAAAACAGTAAAACTTTACTGCACAATGGGTTCACTAATTGCTATTAATATCATTCATGCACCTCCCACAACAATAGTGCAATTTCACACGTACAAGAGACCAATATTTCAAGGAGCATCAAACAATAACGTCTGTCGTAATGCAAAAATTGGATACTTAAACCCTCATTCAAACATTGCAATGCCATTACAATCCATGGCATTTTAAATAACCATTCTCTACAAGCAGAGAATAACCAGAATGGTACAAAATTGGAAGAAAGATGAAACCCTGTTGTCGAGAAAATAATGAATGCTAGATATGTGACCATTGACCCGAGACAGTGAGACTTGTGAAATAAACTATGCAATGCATGAATACCCTCAAAAAATGCTGTAGACCCGCAAAAAGAAGGGACAGTTAAAATACAACCCGAGCATGACATAACACTTATGAGATGCAACAGCCATGAATAAACCCAAAAAAGAGGCGTCGGGGGTCAAAACAAGGAATGAATTTCGGTCTTCTGACATGTGCACCTAAGGGGCCTTCAACTGTCACCAAACTTCAAAGAGCTGATTGCAGTCATCAACTTCAACAAATGACGATATGTGAAAAACCACAACGAAGGCCACGGTGAGCTGATAGGGATACGTCTTAACCTTACAGGACCAAACAAACAGCAAACGGCCGGACACTGCCTGACATGTATGCATTCAGCAGATCAAATTTCACTTCTCCCACGACTGTACCGATTATACTTTCTATGACAATGTCTCTCAAGCTTTCAACTCATGCCTTCAAACCATCTATAAATTCTTCAGGGACAAAGAATAGAAACCCAACTCCATAGTGTGTTTCAATAGTTACAGACAACCTGATGACCAGAACTTCTGTTATCTCACAATGGCAGAAGACTTCTTAAAAATTCAAACCCCAGAACCCCGACTCAACACACGCAAATGCCTGCATGGACTTCTAGAAGGAGAGAACATGTGGGGAGCAATAATTTAAACAGCACGACTGATAGCCAACTTAACCCATTCAGCAGATTCCTTAACCATATGATCTTCAGAAGACAAGCATTCATTTAAAAAGTCTTTGCTAGAAAGAGATTGCTGTATTAAAGGACCAACATCACTTCCCAGCGTATCAGCTAAATCTCCGAGGACACCAATGGCAGATTTCATCACCACATCATCCCTGCAGTCAAATAGATATTACAAGTCATAAAGCATACAATATTTTACTGTACACTAGACATATTTACATCTAAAAGCAAGAGGGAAAAAAATCAGCAAACTCACATGTCTTTCTCCAAGTATAAGCTATCCAAGAACTGAAAAATGTGTGGTGCATATGGAGTCAAGAGTTGGGCTTTTAAAGAGCTCTTAAATCCCTGAAGAATCCCTGAGTAAGCCTCTAAAATTCCATTTCTCAGAGAATTTGCATACTCAATCGTTTCATCATCAGCACCTGCTGTGTGAGCAGACAACTCTGCAGCGCTTTGGAGCATGGGCATGGCATACATCAAGTACTTCCCAAAATTCTCACCTATTGCCAGGGCAATGTCACCAAAGCACGAAAATATGGGAGGCTTCACTGATCGATGCAACCGATTGCTTGACAAATCCTTGAGAAGTTGTGTCATGATTCCATCACAGTAAGGCAAAATTTTATCTTCCAAAGCCCTACATATATCCCCCACCACGCCAACAGTCAAAGAACAGACCTGGTACTCCTCAAAATTCTGAAGACCCATTTCCAAATACTTATAGAACTCTGGCATGTATTTTGCAAAATCAGGACCAGTTGAATAGGCAAGCGCTCCAATTGCAAGCATTGCCTCCTCGTGCACGGTCGCACTTCTACACGCGAATACCCTCAGGAAAAGTCCCATTATCTGGTCCGCATACTGCAGGAAGATATGCTTTGTTGGCTCTGACGACCCTAACTTCTGAATAATGACTTGTAAACACCCACAAAGAAGGCCCTGCAATTCACTCTGCTTCTCTCTGTCATCAGAGGAGAGCTTCTGGCCTTCAAAATTCTTGTGAAGCTCCGTCATAATGACAGGAATTAGTTGAAACACCATGGGTGCCGTCTCATCAGTTGAGCATCTAACCACTTCATTTAGTGCTTCATACGCAGCTGTCCTTAACCGTGACTCCGCAGCATCTTCTCTATGAGTAACAGTGAGAAGGGCCTGAACTATTTCCTGAAAATAAGGAGTCAGGGAAGATGAAGGGCCTGAATCTTCATAACCTTGGGCAAGGAAGTACAGAGCACCACATGCCTTTTCCGCTACATTTGGAGCATCTTTCATGCTCTGAAGAAGAACCGTGATAAGCTGTTGGCAATTTTCCTGAGTGATTATGGGTACATCCATAGTTGAACCATGAAGGAACTCAAGGATTCGTCCCAAAGTCCAAGCAGTAGTGTCTTTCACATGGCTATTTGGGTCCGTTGTTAAGGCACCTAGCATGAAATTCAAACCAACATTCACAACAGGCATCAATTTGTTGGGGGAGGGACCCTCTAAGATTGATCCAAAAGCATACGTGGCAGCCTCCCTTTGCCTCCAATCTGGTTTTGTTATGTTTTCTTCAATGAAAGGCATAACCAGCGGGACTATATCATCCCCCACTGTCCGCGCAACCAAACCAAGACAAGTGCCCCCAGCCATTGCAATGTTCCAAGCCCCTTCATCTTGATCTTGATCTTCCTCTTGCTTAAGCAGCGTCTCCAACAACATGGGGACAAGAGCAGGTAGTGCCTGCTTTATAAAATAAAAGCAAGGAACATCAGAGTCCCCTGTGAAATCACCGCCGTACTCTTCTAAGATATCTATCTCCTCATCACAAATTGAACTCCAGAACTCAATTGCTTGAAGAGCCACAGGTTCTTCATCTTCTCGTACTGCCTTTGCTGTGATATTAAAGATGTCCTGGATATAAGGAGCTAATTTCTCATAATACAATGATGAAATAGAAACCAAGCACTCAAAAGCAGTCTGACGAATCTTCACTTCTGGGCACAGAGTTGCCTCGCAGACAATTCTCATTATATAATCACGCTCCATATCATTGCTAAAATTTGCCTGTGCAAAGCCCAATGCATTGTACAGTGCTCGGCTGGCTGCAAGCCTCACATCATTGTTGCCTTCAGAAGCATTCATACCCTGAACCACTGCTGTCAGTATTTTATTAACTTGGTCTTGATCGATAACATCAGGAGGCACCTCCTCACACAGATATCCAAGAGTCTCCAAGGTGGCTTGCTTGACATGAGCAGGTAGCTGGTGAATACTTGACAGAAGGGATCCTACCAGCTCAGGCCATTGTTTCTGAGGCAGCTCAATGCCTGCAACTTTGGCAATGACTTGAGATGCAGTTGAACTAGCATCAGATACAGGAGAAGAGAGTGTCTTTAACAAACATGCTTTAATTTGGCTCTTCACATCATTGTCCAAGTGTAACCACCTTTGAACAAGCTCCAGCTTTCTCTGTTGTTCCTTCGCATCCAATGCATTTTTAAGCACCAAACCTGCCAATCTACGGCTATCCACGGGCTTCTCATCATTTGCCAACTCTCCAGACAGAGAGAGCAAAAAACTGGCAGGGTTCTGCTCCTGAAAAAGTTGTAAGCTTTCTTCGGCATGTTTACGCACGTTCCCATCTATTGATTGTGCATTCAGGAGCACTTGGGTGACTTCCACTGCCATAGTGTAACCTGAAGCAACAAGTATGGAATTGCCAGGTTTATGAACATGCTATTCAATTAAATAAAAAAAAAAAAACAACCCAAAAGGAAATCCAGTAATACAAAGAACAAAAGCAAGAAAACTTGAATTTGAGGGTCAATTAATATTTGATTCTTAGGTTTCAATATTCCAAACAATTCTATCTTCAATTCTGTATCGCAAGTACGATGTAAGGATGCAAAAATCCTTTCTCCATCTAAGAATCTTCAAAATCATATTCTCAAGCAAGAATTGCAATTCCCTCTTCATTTTCTCTTCTTTTCCCTTTTACTCCCGCCTTGAATTGTCTTTGGCAGGTTTGCCTTCTTCCATTGGCAAAGCATATTTAGCTCACTATTTCAACTCAATTGAACTAAAACAGTCAAAGCCCACAAACAACACACTAACAGTAAAAAAAATAAATAATAAATTAAAAAAACAGTTCAACTAAAACACTCTTTATCCCATTAAACACCACCAAAGGCCCGGTAGAAGCCCTAGATTTAACATTCAGATGATCAAAGCAACCAATGAAATTCAGGCTTCGTGGTATGGTACTCAAACAAAAACACGAAAAATCAATCGAACATTAACACGAAATTCGGATCATCATCGCTACTTTAAGCAACAAAAAAAAGAAAAAAAAACCAATGGTATCGTTAAGAGCGAAACAATTCCGTATAGAAGCTCGAGATCGCTGGACAAAATAGAAGCAGCTGAAGTGAGACGAAGATCAGTACCTGAAAGCAAGAGAGAGAGAGAGACAGAGACAGAGAGGAAATTTGACGAACAAATACGGTGTCGGATTGGGAAGAGCGAATCCCGGCACTGCAACCCTACTCAAGTGCAGAGAAATGGGAAAGAGAAGGCTGAAAAAGAAGACGACCGCGACGCGGAAAGCGAAGCTCAAACTTGAACGAAATCAACGAGTGAATTATAATTTGACTAAAATTGCAATTGCATCCCTAAAAATTTATGTGACTACATTTTCACGCGGGATCGTGTGGAAATTGCATTTCCTTTCAAACGGCTTGATTAAAAAAATAAAAAAGTTAAGAGTATATAAAAAATAATTATAAATAATAAAAAATTTTACCTAAAAATTTAATATGAAAAAAAATTTAAATCAGACACTTAATATAATATTAAGTAAATTTATAATAAATATATTTTAATTTTAATTTAAATAAATAAATTTTTATTATTTTTTAAAAATTAAACACATTTCTATAACTATTTCTTATATATTCCAAATTAGGCTTTAGATAAAATTACATTCGAATTGTTTCTAGGTTGAGCCCCTCGAGGTCCAGTCGGATTCGGATCCATCCGCCAGTTGACAAGTTAGTATTTTAAAATTAATTTCTTATTTTTACTCTTCATTATATATTAAATTATTGGAACATATTATTATTTTTTTATTTGTTCATATTAATCCGCATAAAAAATATATTTTTTTCTTACACTAATTTATTTTGTCACTCAAGTTCAGTCACATGTCGACCTGCTAATTTAAAAAAAAAAATTTATATCATAGATTATAATAGGTGAAAATATATTATCATTTATCTTTTATATATTAATTTCTATCAAAAGTTCATAATTGTATTAAATACATTATATATATTTGTATTATTGATAACATGTGATGAAAAATGAAATTATGTAATTATAAAAATAAATAATCTAAAATAAGTACGAAATAGTAATATACATAATAAATAAAAAATATGTAAATAAAATATAAATTATATTTTTATAATATATAAAAATAAAGTAGTGTGCACATGTAATGTACATGTGCTTTAATAAGTAAAAATATAAGATAGATATTAACTGTTAAACTTTGTTTTATTTTTTCAAGTAAATGTTTATAAGTTGCGTAGTGAAGAAAAAATTGTACTTTTTTTATACATATAATCTTTGATTCAAATACTACAATCTTTTATGTTATTTTTTCGTTATCTTGAGAAAAAAAGAAACTCACAATCACAAAGTTCACCTTTTGGGTCGTGTTTAACTATAAATTGTCGGGCATTTTGGGTCCAGCCATTTTCAGACGAAGTCATCTTAGGGTAGGATTGACCTTTTTTATGTTTTCGGAGAGTTTGAGGCAGATCAAAATTTGACGCTAGCTAGTTAGACATTTTCATAACATTTGAGTCTCAAATTTTATATAGCGAGTTGTTATGAAGTGTGGAACTAGAAATTTATATCACTCTTAAAGAAATTGGAAAAATTAAACAATAGTAATTGCTTAATTTAATGAAAAGCATCAACTTTAATTAAAATTAAATTTCTTTTCTTGTTTATAAATTAGGATATAAAAAAATGAGTGTGGCGTCGTATAAAATATATTTGTGCACAAGCAAGTATAAAGAAAATACTTTTTGTTCCGGAGAAGAGACGGAAACAAAAACGTTTCGAATAGAAATAACATTTTGAGTGAAATTTTATTTTCAGAAAAATAATTACAAGTATTTTAAAATAAATTGAATGTAATATAATTATTAATATTACACATAATGAAAGTGAATCGCACTTACAGGTTATAAAGTTTGCATTTCGTGTAATGCTTTGTTAAATATTAATCAAGGATGATAGTAAAGGTCAGAGGAGTAAATTGAAAACATTCAAAGTATATTTCATATTTTGATCTTTTTATAAAAAGAATAATATTTAGTTGCCTTGGGTAGGTACCCCAGTCCATTGCAATTTTGGAAGAGGTTATCAGCATCAAGATGAGATGAGGTTTTTTTTTTTTTTTTTTTTTTTTTATTTTTATTTTATGCCCAGAAAAGCTAGGGAATTAAGGGCAAATGCTTCATAGATTTTTTTTTTACCGACTCAAAAAAAAAAAAAAAAAAAAAAAGACCACCCATGACCTCCGTAGGATGACTTTTCTTTTTTTCTCTGGAACAAAAATGAAATAAAATAGAATAAAAGATTATAATATTTAAATAATAAATTTTATGTATAAAATAATATAATTTTACTATTTTCACTATAAATCTTAAAATGTTAGAAAAACAAAAAAACATTTATTTTTTCATATTTTATTATATATATAATCCTTACTTTATTTATATCTATACATCCCACATGCAAACTACTTTATTTTTATATATTACAAAAATATAAATTACATTTAATTTACGTAATTTTTGAATTATTATGTATGTTTAACATTTTATACTAGTTTTAGATTTTTTATTTTTATACAATAACATAAATATACATATATGTGTGTGCATTTGTATGTATATTTTTGGGGTGTCCATAAAAGCATCAATCCGCTTAATCCAACCAAAATCAAACAAAACCATAAAAAATGTACTGATTATGGTTTCTAATGTCTTTGATTGTAGTTTTAGAAATTCAAAAATCACCTAAACCAAACTGACTGCTTAATAATATCAAAACTCAGAATTTCATTTCATAGAGACGTGAACTACTAAAAAAACCTCAATCATCTCCACAAACTTCAATCAATTTACATTTGTGTTTAAATCTAATTGTTTTTCTCCAATGATTTATTTAGAATAGAATATATCCACATTGTTTATGTAATTTATTTAATGTTTTTGCTATGTACTTTATTTTTATCTATAAATATGATTTAAACTGTCAATATGATCAAATAAATCTACAACCGCTAATAATAGTTTAACTGTTTTTGCTCTTATGTTGGTTTAATTTCAGTTTTAAAAATTTTTAAACAGTCACTAACCCACAATAATCCAACTCGAACTCAAGGAACTCAAACTTTGTCACCCAGTCACCAAAATCATATAAATTCAAAGCGAGTAGTAGTAGTAGTACATATATTTGCTCAGTGACAATCAGGAAAAAAAAAAAAAAAAACCCCATCGGAGGTCCCATTCGGAAAGTTGAATCCATGAATACTTGAGAGGCCGAGAACATCTCTCGGTAGGTTTTATGGTTTATGTTTGTTTCGGTCCACTATAATTGTTACACAAGATGACGGAATATAGCTAATAGGGTGTCCATTTTTAATCCAGTTTTAGGCCTTTTGCATTTTTCTTGCTTGAAAAAAAAAATGTTGCAAAAACTACAAATTAGTAAAACACAAAGTATATCAATCCAACTCATTTTATAAATAATATATAACCAGTTAATCAGCAAACAAAATTACTTGTTAAAATAATATTTTGTTGTTGCATCAAAAAATATAAATGTTGACTAATTTGATTATTTTTTTTTTAACTTTTCTAAACTTAAACTAACTAGTGATTGATATGATTAATATTGAACTTAGTAAAATAAAATAGTTGAATAATTAAAAAAATGAAATTATTCAGGCAAACACATTGCAAATTGAGTGAGGGGATCGATTAGATATGTTTACATATGAATTTCTCCGGTTTTTTTTTGCGTACGGCCAAGGAGAAAGATTATATTAATGTATTTATCTTTTCAAATAAAATAGAATAGGATAAATACAAGATCATTTTTTTATTGAAAGATAGCTTAAGCGAAGGGACATATCATGCCAACAAAGATTTTTATCTAACGCAATAAAGAGGCCTAATGCGAAAAAATCCGACCATTCTTTTTCTCAACAAGCTTTATTAACTCCAAACTCATTGAAAATACAAGAGTTAAAAGATATTTTTATTAAGATTTTTCAAAACAAGGCTCAGGAGAAGATTACAGAATTCAACTTTAACATGCCTAAATATAATCTTCTATTAACTCCCTTGATATTACATCACAACAAAGAAATTAAAATGAAGAAATCCAAGAAAATCACTCGAAGCTACTCCCAATGTTCGTCAATTGCTTGTTTACGTTCCTAATTTACTCCATTTATCTTTTTTTATTCAATTTTTAACCCTTTAGTCATAAAAAATAGTTAAAAGGAAATCCCTTTAAAAAAAAAAAATTTAGAGTAAAAAACATTATATAATTTCAAATAAGTAATAACAAATAATTATACAATTTCATCTAAAATTTTAATAATTTATTAATTTTTTTATTTTTTATGATTTCATCATTTAACTACTCATAATTACTTTACAACTATTTAAATAAAGTTAGAAGGTTTTCAACTGTTTAATCGTCAACTGAATCAACAGATCAGGGGTCCGCTAGTAGGCTTGTAGTCTTTTTGAAAGAACTTGAAGCATAGGATTGCTTTAGACCCGCATAAAGTGGAGAGTAAACTTGAAGTGAGGATTTAGGCTTTTCGTAAGCATCTGATGCCGATTATCAGCTTTCACGCGGAAACAGGAGATTTTTTGATCTGAGGAAATAGGAGATTAGTTGCTCGACATTAACCTGGTTGCTCAAAGACTCTTGCTTTTGGGAACCCCGGTTTCCCCCAATGACATATTTTTCTCAAATTTCTTTAGAAAAATATTAGATAACAATATTTAAGAAATAATAAAATAATATAAAAATTTTAAAAAATAAAAATAAATAAATTATTAGTATTAGATGTCATTGAATAAATGATGAAATCATTTTATTATTATTTAAAACTAAATTGTATAATAAAATTTATTTTTTTATGAATTCAAATTCAAATCTAACCCAATATTGACACAAGTCATTGTTATTAGTGTTAAATTATATGATATAAAAATTTGAAAAAAGTGATATAAAACTTTAAAAAAGTAAAAGCTAAATAAACTATTAGTGTTAAATATCATTAGACAAATGACGTAGCTATTTTATTACTATTTAAAATTAAATTATATAGTAAAATTCATTTCTTTATAAATTCAAATTTAGATCTAACCCAATATTGACACAAATCATTGAATACAATTTTAGACTCCTTTGGGAATGTGATTCCACTTCCTTTTGCTTTTATATTCAGCCTAAAATAAACGTATTTCCAGGAATGCAAGGACAGCTTTCAACAATTTATTCTCTCATTCATGCATCATGTAATTTTTCTTCACATGCATGAACATGTTCTAAATAGAGAAGCACAAGGCACCAATGCCCTTCAATAAAAAATCAAACAATTTGGGCATCTTTTTAAGCAGTGGAGATAGGAATGGCATCCAAAGAGATTAAAATGAGGGACAGGGTGAAAGAATAAAAGGAGGGGAAGAAAACAAGACAGCCTACATACATCTTCGTTTCACAAACATTTGCACATCATTGCAACATCAAAAGAAATGAAATTCTTGTTAGAGCTTCCTTGTTGCTCATGCTTCTGCTTCATCAAGCCCAAAAAGCGCAAGCATAATGAGAAGGTAAAAGAGTGATTGACAAGAAGCAAAATTTCTGCCTACTCAAATTTCCCACAAAAGAATGTAAGGCAATGTATTGCAGTTCGCTTGTAATCTTGAATCTTGTATTCCGATATGTAACCATAAATGTACTACATATTGCAAATTGATCTACTTTATCATGAACAAGTCTCACACTCTTTTCTTTGTTGATGGTATCTGCGGTTTCAAAAAATATAGAAATAGCTTTATTTTCTCCTTATCTTTTTCGATCATTTGGCACCAAGTCCAGTTCTTGCAATTGATGGTCAACTGAAACCAGACCAGTCTGTGCGAGAAACCTGCAGAAAAAATTACAGCACTTCAGGAAGCCCAAAACTTGGCATGTTCCCATCATCTGTAGATCAAATTTGGTTCAGCCTAATGCAATGGCTTCTTAAAATGAATAGCAAAATTTTCAAACCCATTAGCATTTAGAAAATAGAAGAAAAAGTTAAAACTCATTGCCTTCAAATCCACCCATCATTTTATCAATTTCCAACCTCTATTTGTGCAACCAAACCGTGGCCACCTTAAAGCAGCAACAAAGAACACATGTAATTTCATGCTTGACTTAAGAAATCACCAAACAAAAATCAAAGAAACCCAAGAAGCAAAGGAATCTCTAACTTGTCCAGAAGCTGAAGATCCAGTCATCAACATGTGCATCTTGAAAAGACACCAAAAAGGGAAAAGTAAAAAATTACTGTCTTCCATGTTATATCATTTCTTTTTAAAGCATCACTACATGATAAGTAAACAGTTCATTTAGAAGCACTTATAACGAATGACAATGAAAAACAATTTCACTGAGCAAAGATTCGACAACAGGAAACAAGCTATTTATTTCCCAACCCTCCACACACATCCTTATTCTATTTCTATATGCGAACCAACAGTACTTGGGGCGTCTAATTGCTTGTCTCACACATATAAACTTCCCCAACCCAGTATAAATGCTGACCAAAATGCATCAAGAAACCAGTACAACTAAAAGGCATTTCAGGGCACAAGGATCCCTGACTGGGGTCTAGGAATGGGCCAAATGTACAGTTGTAGCATTATTTTCGCAAAAAAAGTTGTTCCTGCAATTCGAGCTTAGGACCTCTAGATCACAATAGAGTAACCTTACAGTTATACTCAGGTTCGCCCTTCTTGTAAAACACATAGGTTCCAATAAACTCTTGAAAAGCAAAACATTGACACATCAAAATTCACCAGCAAGTGTACACACAGTCCAGCAACAAAATACCACAGCTATTCGGAACATTGCCCTTAAATTGAAAAACCATAAAATAAAAATGATACTGAGAAGGAAACTGGCGGTAGTGAGCAATAAATCCATGACTAAAGCATAATGTTTGGCCGAAGTACAGGCTGTACTGTACAGCTAACAAAAAGAGAAATCCCAATTTAGAGCTAACTTCACGAAACTTAACAACAATGACTAAAATTACTTATTTAAGTATTTTTCCTCCTTTATTGCAGCGGGTGGGGGCATAAATCTGTAAATGAAGAACAGGACGAGAAATGAGAAGCTTGTCAACTATGAAAAAAAGTGCAACAACCTTCTTCCACCATGGAAGCAACAAGAGTTCTAGTCTTCTAAATTGCCTAAGCACCCCCAACATTAAAATTTCAAATTTCGCATGCAAGGACTCCTACTTTATTCAAAAGTATCTTGTTTTATTGAGCGACAAACAAATGACAATCTGTGGATATATTGAATTTCTGTACCAGACCCTTAACAAAGGGACACTCGTACACACCAAACCAAACATTACAGAAAGATAAGAATTTTGAACCGTGAAGCATCTCTACAACCAGTTATGCTTGTCAAAACCTTCTCTTGAAACTAATAATTTCAAGAACATGTATGTCAGGGCAGTTTTCACAACCTTTCAAAGACTCAACAATAACAGCTTGAAAAATGTCTTAAACCAAAAGCGTAATTGTCGTTTAAATGGATACAAAACACGTTAAAAATGTATACCACCACGGCCGGAACATGCCAACATCTGGTGCACAACTACATAACAGTGCAGAACCTGCCTGTTTCATCAGCCTGAAGGGCCATGTGGGCCCTCAACATGTAAAAGATAAGAAACGGGCGAGTTGAAAGCTGAAGAAAGTGAATTACATTGAAAATATAATATGGAAAAGGACTTTACGAAACACATGCAATAGGATAGCAATAAGGAGGAAAACTTGCCCAAAAGTGGAGCACCCATACGTATACGATTTGCAGCAATGTGGAAATTGTCAAGCAATGTGGAAATTGTAGAATGGTTGGGGTCAACAATCAACAGCTCGATTTGACACAACGATACACTTGAAGATTGTAATTACCATACAGGATCAAATATGACAAATTTCTTCAGTCAATCCATCCGACGAAATCGTTTCAATTCCAAGCAAAAAGAACTGAAAAGAAAGGAAAAGAAAAGGAAGAAAATTATTACCAGCTAAGAAGCAAGAAGAGGGTGGCAGTGATTAGAAGAAGAAAGACAAGATGAAGCATCAAATAAGAGTCGCTTGAAGAGAAGGCCAAGCTAAGGATAATAGAAAGGCACACACCCAGCATCAAAAGGGCCGATTTCAGCGTAATCCAAGTCGGACCCTGCAAATGGAAACAGCCAAAAAAGAAAGATCACAACTACAACCTTGGAGTGAGTTTTTTTGAGGTCAACCAAAGCAGATGATTACTGGACAGCCAACCAAAGGAAAAAAAAAAAAAAAAACATGAAGACACAAACATAACCATTAGCCACAGTGACTGACATTGACACCAGGGGCTAGAGCTCCTAGTAAGACTGCTTTCGCTGGCGAAACGCCTGACTGCTGGTTGTTGCCCTCCATTTTCTTCTGCAAGTTTAGATCTGCTACTCCAATTTCAGCCAGAAATCCTCTGCCACGCGCAGCCCACATAGAGAGAGAGAGAGAGAGGACTCTGGTGGGCAGGATTGGCGGACTTAAGAAAGAGATTATTTAAGGAGAAAAGATAGGCTAAGCGTACGTAAGTAGGAATGTTGTTAGTACGTAATAATATGAATTATTAAATAATAAAAAATTTATTAAATTTAAAAAAATAAAAATAAATAAATTATAAAATATGATTGAATTAATTGTATATTTTTTTCACATATTTATATATATATATTTATATAATAATACTCTTGTTTAAGGGGCTGATCGGCCCTATACAGGTTTCACCTATTTGTCTTTCAACCGTTACCAGTTGAACCTGAAGAGTAGGGCCGCAAACAAATTAAACCCAGCCAAATTTATTTTGCTCAGACTTAATTTCATAGAAATTTATTGAAAGTTAAGTTCAATTAGAGTTCAATTTGAATTTTAATTTAAAGTTCGAGTTAGGTTTGCAAATTTTTTATTAAATTCACGTTTGACTCCAGCTCAACTTGTTTATAGAAATTTTTCTTTCTTTTAATATTAAATTTGGTTCAAACTTGATGTCGAGCTAGAAGTCGGATTGCTCGATTTTGCAATTCATTTTTCTTTTAAATTTTGAGAATCTTGCTCGATTTTGCAATCTAAACACTGTACATAACAATTTCTAACTAGAATTTTTTTTTTCTTTTTGCAATCCGAACAGAAACTTTCAAGATACTCCAATCATGCAGGAAAATGGTTTTAAATATTACAAAATACAGAACCACTGACTGTTTTCAATTGGTAAACTGATACACTAACAACTTGTTAGGAGTGTCAAAAAAACTAGAGTAAGAAAAATAGGAGAAAGAAAATTGTATTGCAAAGGGTAAGCGAAAATGAGAAGAAAATTCAAGGTAGCCGTACAATATGGCCTTTCATCCCAGAATGGGAAGAAAATTGCTGAAAAATTAAAGGGCTTCAGTAATTTTATCAAAGTGTCCTTATAAAAATCATAAATAAAAAAAAGGGTAAATATTCAAGGTTTCCATGCATTAATTGGATGAGGGGCATAACTATCATTTCCTCAACAAAATTTTTTTTTCCCTCAACTTTTTCATTATATCTGCAGGAGAAAATCATTTTCCTTACTTTCATTTTCTTTCTTACTATTTTCTTTTCTCCCTATATTCCAAATCCAAACATAATTTAGGAAAATTGGAAATGGTTATCAATATAACATACCCTAATATTTTGTCCCGCCATATGTGAAAAAGAACAGAAGACGAAACATCAAAAATAGAGAGAAAACTTTGCACAAATCTAGTCTCACCTTTCAAAATTAACAATATAGTTTTCTTCTCTGTTTTTTTTTCAACAATATAACCTACCATTAATAGTGTGTTTGGATTTGTGAGAAAATGTGAGAAAAAAAGTTACGAGAAAATAAAGTTGTTTGGATTGATGAAAACGTTGTGAGAACAAAAATGATGATAAAAAATAAATAAGTAAATTGTGAGAGAAAAAGTTGTGAGATAATCATATGTAGGGGGTGTTTGGTTGAAATGATTTTTATTATGGAATGAGAATGTGAATAAGTGATTACTACTCCTAATATTTGGCAAGATGAGAATAAAATTACTCTATTTAGGGGAATCACTCATTCCCCTCTACGTTTAAGGAATCTCGTTCTCATTCTCCTCTTCACATACAGACACACATATGAGATTTATTTTTGAAATTTATCATAATATAATCTTATATATAAAATATCAATAAAAATATATGTAATAATAAGAATAATAATATAATAATGTAATAATAAATAACTAAAAATATACATATAAGATTATGCATTATAATGACATTGAGAATTTAAAAATTATGATAGCAATTAAATAACCTATAATATAATAATAATAATTCTGATAATATGAAAAATATATTTGTTCAAAAAATATGAAAATAAAATACATAATAATAATAATAATAATAATAATAATAATGGTAGTAATAATAATAATAATCATGATATTGTTATTATTTTTTTGACAATCTAACAACATTTATTGAAATTAGAACTTTTTTGAATTTTTTTATCTTTATTTTCTTTTATTCTATTTGGTATAAAGTTATCTTGGAAGTTGACTATATGAAGAACATATAAGCTATATTAAATTTAATCAATTAGAAAAATTAAAATTGAATTAATTGATATTTAATATATTTAAACAAACAAGTTGTATAATTATATAATAATCCAAAAATTTAGAGAATAATTAAAAAATTATTGTTATTTGAAATAAAAGTAAATCAAATAAAAAATTAATTAAAATTTTGGGTCGAATTAAGTCAAGATTTTTTTGGGTTATTGCAGGTTTCGGGTTTTACAAGTTTAGATAATTTAGGTTTCGAGTTACTCGAGTTTCAGGAAATTCAGGTTTTGAGTTATTTGAGTTTCGGATTGTTTCAGTTTCGGGTTCTTCGGATTACGGGTCGTTGACTTTTTTTAGTTAAAGTAAGTTGAGTCGAGTCGAGTTGAATTTCAAACATATTGAGTAGATGAATCAGGTCGGGTGGTCAGCTTTTTTCACCTCTAGATATGAGGTAACGAATTGATGTTGAATAGGGCAAACGAAGATTGCAATGCTTTGAACTTGATGTTGAATAAAAAAGAGCTTTGCAAAAATCTTAGAAGTCTTATTGTGGTTGTTGGCAACGAAGGAGGTGGCATTGATGCTGAACTCTTGGCGGAGTTCCTAAAGGTAGAGCTCTGGCTTATAGTAAAGCTACTAGGCACTGAAGAAAATGATTATACGATGCGTTGTTTTAGAGGAGAACTAATTCCCAGAATTAATTTATATTATTTTTTAATATTTGGCACGGTCATTTTCAATGGTCAAAGGAAAAGGGCATGTTGGTCAACCGACAATGAGGTAGACCACTTACGAAAACACCGTCCGCTCAAAATGAGCAAACATCATTTTTTATAAGGAAGCAGCGTACGGATTAAACAAAAAAAAAAAAAAAGATCGGAAGAGAGAGGCGAGTAGAGAAGAGGAGAGCTCTAAGAGACCAACAGAGAAGAGAATAAGAGCTCCAAAAATAAACAAAGGTATGGCTAAATCCTTGATTTCTTGTGTAGATTTGGTGTTTTGAAGGCTTTTTTGTTTAGATCTGGTTTCTATTCCTCATCTGTTGACAATCTAGTCTTTCTTCCTCATCTAGTCTTCCTCTGCATTTTGTTTGCTTTATGCACCTCTACTCTTATTTTATGGGTTTTTCTATCCTTCGTAAAAAAAAAATTTGTAGAATTTTTCTCTCTTCTTTCTTGCAGTATTGTAGTCATTGTTAATTTTATAAGGGGGCTCTCTTTAGAATTATCTATTATAGGCTTGCTTGTGTTGCTTCGGAGGAGAGTGAAATCTTGTAAATTTTTTTGCTTATCTTTTCTAGGTGCTTTTTTTGATGATTTCTACATCATCTTTTTTTTTTGAAAAAAAAAACAAAAAAGCAAGTGTTATTCAAGACCCACTTGCAATTGTGAATAATAAGTTGGTCCTACCAAATCAAAAAATTAATGGCTCTAAATTTTGTGCAATTACTAATCTATGTGAAATTAATGGCTCCAAAGAGTGGCAATTATTATTAGAAAAAATATGGCGACTGGAAGCTTTGCAAAAGCTTTTACTGATATTAACTTGGATGGTAATACCATTGTAGACTCAAATCCATGTGAAAATGATGTGATGGATGTTGAGGTAGAGAAGACTCAGCCAATTCAACCACTGCTCCTTCAATCCAAAGTAACAAGTTTGGGAATAAGGGCAAATGTGCTGATGATGGTAAACAGGGCTATATTTATCTCAGTGATAGGATTAAAAAAAATGGCCAGTGCTATTAGAAACTTTCAATTTGATTACGATCACTTATTTGAAGAACTTTCCACAGTGGTCCCTGTTGACATTCTTGAGATTGCTTATGCGTATTTGGCGAATATGAAGCTGAGGGAAGAGCTTTTCTTGATAGAAACACTCAGTTTTGTAAGAAATGGGTTGAAAAATTTATTGTAAAACATTAAGCCGAGTCTATGTGATAATGCGAATATGGGTGGCATCGATATTAAGCATTAATAGAGTCACTTAGCTCTGTATTAGACTAGTTGAAGTGATCCTAATTGTAGTAGTTTTATGTTAGATTAGTTGTAGTAATCCTAATTATAATAGCTCTATGTTATACTAGCCATATTAATGCTACTTTTGGTTTTAGAGTCTAATGTTTATGTAATGATATTAGATTGAGGCCATTATCTATGGTATTAAATATTATTTTATCCTTATTTTGCTTAGTTATATTAGATTGAGAAATTTAAATAGGTCAAACAATGAAGATATCATTTTATCCTTGTTCTGGTGATTACCTCTCACCCAATGAATCAATTATCTATGGCCCTTTTTTTTTCCTAATTTATTTCTTTTCTTAACATTAATTACAAAACATACTTATCACTGGAGCAAGTTGGAAGAATATACAAAAGACAAAATCTTATTGGAGCAAATTGTTGCTCCTAGAATAACTTATTGGTATGCATTTTTGGGGTGTAAAAGTTAATAGCGTGAGTGTCTGTAAAAGAGATTAGATAGGGACGAAACGATAGAAAGCCTTTTGATTTTCTGTCCCTTTTTTTAACTTTTAAAATTACAGTTTTTGCCCCAAAAGACCAAAAAAAAAAAAAAAAACTCTTGGTTTGGTTTGGCGAAAACGGGTGACCGCATCAACAATGGTTTATCACAATTGAATCCCTATTCTCCCAAAAATAAAACCAGGTCAATCGTAAAACAATCTGAGTGATTGCTTTAGAATTCTTGTGTAGGGCACAAATAATGTCCGGGAGGCCGCAACGTATTCCGATCGACCGCTTTTGATTCCCCGTGTAGGCGCAAATAAATTATAGTGAACTCAACAATCAAATTTGGGAGGTCAAAACAAAAATCTGAGCTACTGCGTTGAAATCCCTGTAAATTAGTACCTTGTATCAGGTTCAAAATATGGGCAATTGCAATGAAATCTAGGCTTACTACGTTGCAATCCCAATGAACTCAACACCAAAATTTGGGTGACTACAAAAAAATTTGGGCTACTACGTAACAATGCCTGTAAATTAGACATGAGTTTATGACATTGTAGTTAGTAAGACAAACCATGGGAATGATTGAGGAAGAGTGGGATAGGGGTTTGTGTGTATGCATGTGTGTGTGTGTGAGTGAGTGAGAGAGAGAGAGAGAGAGAGAGAGAATTATGAGAGAGAAAGAGAGAGGGAAACTTATGGAAGAGAGAGTAAAAATGATAAGGAGAGAGATAAAAAAGTAAGAGAAAAATTTAATAAAAATTAAATTTTCAGTACTTCAGTTTACAAGATTTCACCAAATACAAAATGATATTTTCAACACCACAGCTAAACACCAAAATAGAAAATAAAATTTTAGAATTTCATTGTCCTCGGCAAATGATGTTTCAAAATTTTATTTTCCTTAGCAAACAAATGGATCCATAAAGTAAGGATGTAGCAACTTCGTGGAGGGTAGGAAGCAACAGACAAGGTGGTCGATAAGTATCTTTTAGATTATGTTGTTATTATATTTAATAAGCAATCAATCTGTTCTGAAGAGTTAAAATTTTTAAGTCTTTGTTTCTCCTATGTATTCATTTGATAAAGAATAAAACTAAATTGCACGAAACTCAACTTCACAAAAGCGCACAACCCAGTTAGCAACTTTTTTCTGGTTTCTTCTTTCAAATTCAAAACCCAAAAGGTGGTTTTTTTTTTTTAAATCATGATGTAGAGTAATATTATATACATTTAGAGTAACACTAAGTATTACTTAAGATTTATTCTTTTATTAGAAAAACTAAATTTAGGGTAATACTAAATACTACTAAAGATTTTTTTGTACAAAAATTTAATTTTTATAAAAAAAATTAAAACCAAAACCAAAACCATTGGATTGCTTCTCATCGGAACATTGTTAACTGTTTTTTTGTACTGTTTTTATGATTTTTATTTCATGCTAAAAACCACTATCCTTTGATAAATATCTCAGCGATTCCTAACAAATCCAACATAACAAAAGCAATCATAGTTTAAAGATATGGTAATTAGAGCTACACAATGGAATCATCCTCACCAAGACTCATCCGACAATAATCACCAAAAGTTAAACCAAATCAACCTAACTAATAGAAAATCAATGAAATTATACAAAAAGATAATAATTTTCTTGCTATTTATCATGTGCCTATTTTCTTGAAATTTTTATTATGGATATCGTATTTTGAGAAAAGCGAGTTCATCTTCAATATTTTTTAAGGAAAATCAGACAGAAAATATAATAAAAAGACAACTGACATATATTTTCCTTAATTTACTAGCTAATTTTCTCGGGAAACAAAAAAATGAAATAGGAAACAAAATCCAATAGGAAACCTATCCCCAGAAAAGAGCTACACTGTTGGAATCTTTAAGTGCAGCCGGTTTTGCTTTCGTTTAGTACTCTTTTTGTCTTTGTTTGTGCGTGTAGGAGAGAAAGAAGGGAAATTCTAGGCAATAACAAAGATAGAGGGAGCATTAGAGAGAGATGAAGGAATGAGAGAGGGGGAGTAAGAAATTGCCGATGTGAGAGGAGAGACAAAAAAAATGAGGACAAAAAAATATTTTGTCATAATTAGATTAAGAAAAAGAATAAAAGTTGGTGGGTCGGGACTTTGGTCTCGACAACAATCTGAGCATTAGCCAAAACAATTTTTTTGAATTTTTGTAAATACATGAATTTGAGAATAACACTAAATATATTTATAATTAAATTAAGTATCATCTAAGTTTTTGTTTAAAAAAATTATAAAAAAATTGGTCGGGGCATGGCTGGGACTTTTTGTCTCGATCCATGCAACAACACTCTAAAAAAGACCATGTCACCAAGAGAGAAGAAATTTTTGCCATGTAAGATTCAAAGTCGACTGGGATTCATTGTTTGGGTTACAACTACATCCACCTAGGCGCCTTGTAAGCATTTAATGATGAATTCAAAAAAAAAAAAAAACAAATGCTTTTAACCTTTTCGTGAAATTTTTTTTTGAAGAAAATTAATACACATTGAACATTTTTGTACTTATTGAGAGAGGTTAAAAAATCAAAAAGTTATTAACTTTTTTTTTTTAGCAAGAAGATGAACTGTATTTTATTCACTTGCTAAATGGAATATATTTTCTTTAATAATATTATAGATATAATTCAAACAATAATATGAAGTTAACAAAAAGAATGATTGATGAGCGCTAATTTGACAAGGAAATGAGCAACTTCGTTCTTTTGTCAACTTGAGTAGAACACTCCAAAATCCCGGAAACAATCAGCCAAGCTTTGGATGTCCTCAGCCAATTGTCCCATCGAGGTCCAGCAATGGTGACGATTGTTAACACTCTGAACAGGTAGCTTGCAATTAGACTCAATAATGATCTTATCCAAGTTCTTACACGCTGTGTCCTGTACTGCTTCGCGTATTGAGAGGAGCTCAACCACTTCCACTTGATTATTAACTTAAAATTGAATTTATTCCTTATTATGTAGATAAAAATAATTTCGAGTAGTCTACGAGGGGTATGTGTTTTTTTTTTAATTTTCTAAATAAAAAATTGATTTTTAAAAACTTATCAACTCACGAGTCAATCCAAACTTGACTTGAATTTGAGGGACTCAACTAAAACATCTCGAATGTAACTTTGTCTAACATTAATTCGAGTATGAGTGGCATCGCTATTAAGTATTAATAGAGTCAATTAGCTCTATATTAAACTAGTTGTAGTAATTCTATGTTAGATTAGTTGTAGTAATCCTAGTTGTAGTAACTCTATATTAGACTAGTTGTATTAATACTACTTTTAGTTTTAGAGTATAATTTTATATAATGGTATTAGATTGAGACTATTATCTATGAGATTAAATATTATTTTATCATTGTTTTGCTTGGTTATATTAGATTGAGAAATTTAAATAGGTCAAACATTAATCAATTGTTTATGGCCTTTTTTTCCCCTAATTTATTTCCTTTTTAAACAGTAATTACAATACATACTTATAGGTAGAGCAAGTTGGAAGAATTTACAAAAGACAAAGTCTTATTGGAGCAAGTTGTTGCTATTAGAATAACTTATCAGTCTGCATTTTTGGGGTGTATAAGCTAATAGTTTGAGTCTCTGTAAAATAGATCAAATAGGAATGGAACGAAAGAAAGGCTTTTGATTTTCTGTCCTTTTTTTAAAAAAAACTTTTTAAATTACGGTTTTTTGCCCCAAAAGACCAAAACAAAAGGTGTAAAAAACTCCTGGTTTGGTTTGGCGAAAATGAGTGACTGCATCAACAACGGTTTACTGCGATTGAATCCCTATTCTCCCAAAAATAAAATCTAGTCAACCGTAAAACAATCTGAGTGATCGCTTCAGAATTCTTGTGTAGGGCACAAATAATGTCTAGGAGCCCACAATGTATTCCGATCGACTGTTTTTGATTCCTGGTGTAGGCAAAAATAAATCATAGTAAACTCAACAATCAAATCTAGGTAGTCAGAACAAAATCCAGGCTACTGCGTTGAAATCCTTGTAAATTAGTACCTTGTCTCATGTTTGAAATTTGGGCGACTGCAAGGAAATCCAGGCCTACCGCGTTGCAATCCTAGTAAACTCAGTACCAAAATTTGGGTGACCACAAAAAAATTCAGGCTACCACGTAACAATCCTTGTAAATTAGACATGAGCCTATGACATTGTAGTTAGTAAGACAAAGCATGGGAATGATAAAAGAAGAGTGAGATAGGGGTTTGTGTCTATGTGTCCGACAGAGAAAGAGAGAGAGAATAGGCATGATCGAGAGAATTATGAGAGAGAAGGAGAGAGGGAGACATATGGAAGAGAGAGTAAAAATGATAGGGAGAGAGATAAAAAGAGTAAGAGAAAATTTTAATAAAAATTTAATTTTAAATCTTTTATTTTAAGGGATTTCACCAAACACAAAATGATATTTTCAGCATCACAGCCAAATACTGGAATAGAAAATGAAATTCTAGAATTTCATTGTTTTCAGCAAATGATGTTCTACAATTACATTTTCCTCAGCAAACAAATGGATCCATATAGTAAGGGTGCGGCGACTTCGTGGAGGTCAGGAAGTAAGAGACCAAGTGGTCGATAAATTTCTTTTAAACTATATTGTTATTATATTTAATAGGCAATCAATCTATTTTGAAGAGTTAAGATTTTTAAATCTTTGTTTCTCCTATGTATTCATTTGATAAAGAATAAAACTAAATCGCACGAAACCCAACTTCACGAAAGTGCACGACCAGTCAGTAGGTTTTTTCCAGTTTCTTTTTTTAAATTCAAAACCCAAAAGGTGGTTTTTTTTTTTTTGAATCATGATGTAGAGTAATATTATGTATGTTTAAAGTAATACTAAACATTACTTAAGATTTATTCTTTTACTATAAAAACTGCATTTAGGATAACAGTAAATACTAGTTAAGATTTTTTTTGTAAAAATTTAGTTTTTATAAAAAAAATTAAAACCTAAACCAAAACCATTGGATAGCTTTTCGTTGAAATATTGTTAACTATCTTTTCGTACTGTTTTCATGATGTTTGTTTCGTGCTAAAAAGTAATGTCTTTTGATAAATATCTTAGCAATTCCTACCAAATCCAACATAACAAAAGCAATCATAGTCTAAAGATATGGTAATTAGAGCTACACAATGGAACCATACTCACCAAGACTCATTCGACAATAATCACCAAAAGCTAAACCAAATCAATCTAACTAATAGAAAATCAATAAAATTATACAAAAATATAATAATTTTCTTGTCATTTCTCATGTGCCTATTTTCTTGAAATTTTTATTATAGATATCATATTTTGACAAAAACGAGTTCATCTTCGATATTTTCGAGGAAAATTAGACATGAAATATAATAAAAGAGAACCGACATATATTTTCCTTAATTTACTAGCAAATTTTCTCAGGAAACAAAAAAAATGAAATAGAAAACAAAATCCACCAGGAAACCTTTCCCCAGAAAGGAGCTATACGGTTAGAATCTTTAAGTGCAGCTAGTTTTGCATTCGTTTAGTACTCTTTCTATTTCTATTTGTGTGTGTTAGAGAGAAAGAAGGGAAATTCTAGGCAATAAAGAAGATAAACTGAGCGTTAGAGAGAGATGAAGGAGTGAGAGAGATGGGAATGAGAAATTGCCAATGCAGGAGAGAAAAAGTATTTAGTCATAATTAGATTAAGAAAAAGAATAAAAGTTAGTGGGTCAGGACTTTGGTCTCGACAATCATTTGAGTATTAGTCAAAACAAGTTTTTTTAATTTTTTTTTTAAATACACAAATTTTGGAACAGCACCAAATATGTTTAAAGAAAAACTAGATATTATCTAAGTTTTAGTTTAAAAAATAATAAAAAAAAAGGTCAGGACATGACCGAGACTTTTTGTTTCGATCCATGTAACAACAGTCTAAAAAAAGAACCATGTCACTAAGAGAGAAGAAATTTTTACATGTAGGATTTAAAGTCGACTATGATTCATTGTTTGGGTCATAACTACATCCAACTAAGCGCTATAAGTATTTAACGACAAATTCAAAAAACAAAAAACAAATGTTTTCAGCCTTTTCTTAAACTTTTTTTTTTTGAAGGAAATTAATCCACGTTGGACATTTTTGTACTTATCGATAGAAATTCGAAAATTGAAAAGTTGTTAAATTTTTTTTTTAGCACGAAGATGAACTGTATTTTATTCACTTGCTAAATGGAGTACATTTTCTTAAATAATATCATATACATAATTCAAACAATAATATGAAGTTAATGAAAGAGAGGTTTGATGAGTGCCAATTTGGCAAGGGAATGAGCAACTAACTTTATTTGTTTGTCGACTTGAGTAGATCACTCCAAAATGTCGGAAACAATCAGCTAAGCTTTGGATGTCCTCAGCCAATTGTCCCACAGAAGCTTGCAATTAGACCCAATAATGATCCTATCCAAGTTCTTGCATGCTGCTTCCTGTACTGCTTCGCAAATTGAGAGGAGCTCAGCAACTTCCGCCTGATGATTAACTTAAAATTGAACTTATTCCTTATTATGTAGATAAATATAATTTCTAGTAGTTTGCCAGGGGAATGTATTTTTTTTAATTTTCTAAATAAAAAATTCATTTTTAAAAACTTAGCATCTCGCAGTCAATCTAAACTCAACTCGAATTCAAGGGACTCAACTGAAAAACGTCTAGAATGTAACTTTGACTAAAATTAATCCCATTTGAAACAATATGAACTTGAATAATCCACCCTGAAGTTAACATTTTAACATCTTTAAAAACCATTGGAAGGAAATGCAATTTCCGATACACGATCTCTCCTGAATTGTAGTAACATAAAACTCTAGGGACTCGATTGCAATTTAGTAAAATTATAATTCATTCGTTGATTTCGTTCTAAGTTTGAGCTTTCGCTTTGCGCGTCGCCTCTTCTTCTTGTTCTTCCTCTTCTCTCCCATTTCTCCACGCGTACTAGGGTTGCAGTGCGGGGATTCGCTCTTCCCAATCCGACACCGTATTTGTTCGTCAAATCTCCTCTCTCTCTCTCTCTCGCTTTCAGGTACTTATCTTCGTCTCACTTTAGCTGCTTCTACTTTGTCCAGCGATCTCGAGCTTCTATACGGAATTGTTTCGCTCTTAACGACACCATCGGTTTTTTTTGCTTAAAGTAGTGATGATGAACAGAATTTCGTGTTAAGTTTAGTTTGATTATTCATGCTTTTGTTCGTGTACCATATTACGAAGCCTGAATTTGATGCAATTTCATTGGTTGCTTTGATCATCTGAATGCTAAATCTAGGGTTTCTACTGGACGTTTGGTGGTGCTTAATGGGATACAGAATGTTTTAGTTGAACATTTTTTTTTTTTTTTTCGTATTAGTGCTGTTCGTGGATAGTATGTGGGCTTTGACTGTTTTAGTTCAATTGAGGTGATTTAGTGCGCTAAATATGCTTGGCCAATGTAAAGAAGAAGACAAACCCACCAAAGACGATTGAAGACCGGAGTAAAAGGAAAAAGAAAAGAAAACGAAGAGGGAGTTGCATGTCTTGCTCGATAATACGATTTTGAAGATTCTTAAATGGAGAAAGGATTTTTGCATTCTTACTTCTTACTTGAATACATAATTGAAGATAGAATTGAGTGGATTTTTGAATGTCTGACAATCAAGCATTAAGTGACCATCAAATTCAAGTTTTCGTGCTTATGTTCTTTGTATTACGGGATTCCCTTTTGGGGTGGTTTTTCTTTTAATTGAATGGCAAGTTCATAAACCTGACCATTCCATACTTGTTGCTTTAGGTTACACTATGGCAGTGGAAGTTACCCAAGTGCTCCTGAATGCACAATCGATAGATGGGAATGTGCGTAAACACGCCGAAGAAAGCTTACAACTTTTTCAGGAGCAGAACCCTTCCGGTTTTTTGCTATCTCTCTCGGGAGAGTTGGCAAATGACGAGAAGCCTGTGGATAGCCGTAGATTAGCAGGTTTGGTCCTTAAAAATGCACTGGATGCGAAGGAACAACAGAGAAAGCTGGACCTTGTTCAAAGATGGTTAAACTTGGACAATGATGTGAAGAGCCAAATTAAAGCATGTTTATTAAAGACACTCTCTTCTCCTATATCTGATGCTCGTTCAACTGCATCTCAAGTCATTGCCAAAGTTGCAGGCATTGAGCTGCCTCAGAAACAATGGCCTGAGCTGATAGGATCCCTTCTATCAAGTATTCACCAGCTACCTCCTCATGTCAAGCAAGCCACCTTGGAGACTCTCGGATATCTGTGCGAGGAGGTGTCTCCAGATGTTATTGATCAAGACCAAGTAAATAAAATACTGACAGCAGTGGTTCAGGGTATGAATGCATCTGAAGGCAACAATGATGTGAGGCTTGCAGCCAGCCGAGCACTGTACAATGCATTGGGCTTTGCACAAGCAAATTTTGGCAATGATATGGAGCGTGATTATATAATGAGAGTTGTCTGTGAGGCAACTCTGTGCTCAGAAGTGAAGATTCGTCAGACTGCTTTTGAGTGCTTGGTTTCCATTTCATCATTGTATTATGAGAAATTGGCTCCTTATGTCCAGGACATCTTCAATATAACAGCAAAGGCTGTACGAGAAGATGAGGAATCTGTGGCTCTTCAAGCAATTGAGTTCTGGAGTTCAATTTGTGATGAGGAGATAGATATCTTAGAAGAATACGAGTTCACAGTGGACTCTGATGTTCCTTGCTTTTATTTTATAAAGCAAGCACTCCCTGCTCTCATCCCCATGTTGTTGGAGACGCTGCTCAAGCAAGAGGAAGATCAAGATCAAGATGAAGGGGCTTGGAACATGGCAATGGCTGGGGGCACTTGTCTTGGTTTGGTTGCACGGACGGTGGGGGATGATATAGTCCCACTGGTTATGCCTTTCATTGAACAAAACATAACAAAACCAGATTGGAGGCAAAGGGAGGCAGCCACGTATGCTTTTGGATCAATCTTGGAGGGTCCCTCCTCCAACAAATTGACACCTGTTGTGAATGTTGGTTTGAATTTCATGCTAAGTGCCTTAACAAAGGACCCAAATAGCCATGTGAAAGACACTACTGCTTGGACTTTGGGACGAATCTTTGAGTTCCTTCATGGTTCAACAATGGATGCACCCATAATCACTCAGGCAAATTGCCAACAGATTGTTACGGTTCTTCTTCAGAGCATGAAAGATGCTCCAAATGTAGCGGAAAAGGCATGTGGTGCTCTGTACTTCCTTGCCCGGGGTTATGAAGATTCAGGCCCTTCATCTCCACTGACACCTTATTTTCAGGAAATTGTTCAGGCCCTGCTCACTGTTACTCATAGAAAAGATGCTGCAGAGTCGCGGCTAAGAACAGCTGCATATGAAACACTGAATGAAGTGGTTAGATGCTCAACTGATGAGACAGCACCCATGGTGTTTCAACTAATTCCTGTCATTATGACAGAGCTTCACAAGACCCTTGAAGGCCAGAAGCTTTCCTCCGATGACAGAGAGAAGCAGAGTGAATTGCAGGGTCTTCTCTGTGGGTGTTTGCAAGTCATTATTCAGAAGTTAGGGTCGTCAGAGCCAACAAAGCATATGTTCATGCAGTATGCGGACCAGATAATGGGACTTTTCCTGAGGGTATTCGCATGTAGAAGTGCAACTGTGCACGAGGAGGCAATGCTGGCAATTGGAGCGCTTGCCTATTCAACTGGTCCAGATTTTTCAAAATACATGCCAGAGTTCTATAAGTATTTGGAAATGGGTCTTCAGAATTTTGAGGAGTACCAGGTCTGTGCTGTGACCGTTGGTGTGGTGGGGGATATTTGTAGGGCTTTGGAAGATAAAATTTTGCCTTACTGTGATGGAATCATGACACAACTTCTCAAGGATTTGTCAAGCAATCAGTTGCATCGATCAGTGAAGCCTCCCATATTTTCGTGCTTTGGTGATATTGCCCTGGCAATAGGTGAGAATTTTGGGAAGTATTTGATGTATGCCATGCCCATGCTCCAAAGTGCTGCAGAGTTGTCTGCTCACACATCAGGTGCTGATGATGAAACGATTGAGTATGCAAATTCTCTGAGAAATGGAATTTTGGAGGCTTACTCTGGGATTCTTCAGGGATTTAAGAGCTCTACAAAAGCCCATCTCTTGACTCCATATGCACCACACATTTGTCAGTTCTTGGATAGCTTATACTTGGAGAAAGACATGTGAGTCTGCTGATTTTTTTTTCCTTTTGTTTTTAGATGTGAATATGTCTAGTGTACAGTAAAATATTGTATGCTTTATGACTTGTAATATCTATTTGACTGCAGGGATGATGTGGTGATAAAATCTGCCATTGGTGTCCTTGGAGATTTAGCTGATACACTGGGAAGTGATGCTGGTCCTTTAATACAGCAATCTCTTTCTAGCAAAGACTTTTTAGATGAATGCTTGTCTTCTGGGGACCTTCTGGTTAAGGAATCTGCTGAATGGGCTAAGTTGGCTATCAGTCGTGCTGTTTGAATTATTGCTTCCTACACATGTTCTCTCCTTCTAGAGGTCCATGCATGCATTTGCATGTGTTGAGTCGGGGTCTGGGGTTGAATTTTTATCAAGTCTCCTCCCATTGTGATATAAGTTCTGGTCATGGTTTGTCCGTAACTATTGAACTACACTATGGAGTTGGACTCTATTCTCCGTCCATGAAGAATTTATAGATGATTTGAAGGCATCAATTGAAAGCTTGAGAGATATTGTCATAGACCATAAGATCGGTACAATTGAGAGGGATGTAAAATTTGATCTGCTAAAAGTGTACCTGTCAGGCAGCGTCTGGCCGTTTGCTGTTTATTTGGTCGTGTAAGGTTAAGACATATACCTATCAGCCCACCATGGTGTTGGTTGTGGTCTTTCATGTATCTTCATTTGTTGAAGTTGATGACCGGGATCAGCTTGTTGAAGTTTTGCGACAGTTGAAGACCACTCAGGTGCACATGTTGGAAGATCGAGATTCATTCCTTGTTTCAACCTCTGATGTCTCTTTTTTGGGTTTATTATTGAGCATTGCATCTCATCAGTGTTATGTCATGCTCGGATTGTGTTTTAACTGTTGCACTCATTTTGTGGGTCTACAGCATTTTTTGAGGATATTATAACATGCATTTCATAGTTCATTTTCCCTAGTGTTGTCTTTGCAAGTCTCACTATCTCAGGTCAATTGTCACATATCTAGCATTCATTTTTTTTCTCGACAACAGGGTTTCATCTTTCTTCCAATTTTGTATCATTCTTGTTAAGCACTGCTTGTAGAGAATGGTTATTTAAAATGTCATGGAATGAAATGGCACAGCAATGTTTGAATGAGGGTTTAAGTATCTGATGTTCACATTTCTACCGATGTTATTGTTTGATGCTCCTTGAAATATCTGACTCTGGTACGAGGCAATTTCGATGATACTTAACGTAGGGGTGGAAGTGCGCTATTGTGGGAGGTCCATGAACGATATTGATGGTAGTCAGTGAACACATTGTGCATTAAATTTTTATTGTTTGGGGGCACGCTCTCACGCTGTCAGAAAGTGTCATCAGGTCACTTGGTCGTTTGCTGTATATATTTCTTTTTCCTAGACTCGCCCATTTTTGCTAGTTTGGCTCATTCCGCCAGGAAAATGCATTAGGCTCGGGGGTTGGGATTTCAGTTACCTACCCAACGAGTAACAATAAAGGACCATCTCAATTGAAACATCGACTTTTGAGTCCTTTATTTGCGCCATCGTGAGCACCTCTCGTGCAATTGTGCGTCGAGTCTTTTATCCGCTCTGCTGATCGATTGCAATGCATTTGCTTCTCAACCTTGATGTTGTCTTTGTTTGTTCTGTGTCTTTGTTTGTTCCGTTTAGTGGGTTTTTGGGTTTGGTTGATTTTGGTGTGGGTTGTTTTCTTGTTGGGTCTTGGTTTCTAGTTTGCTGCTCTGTCGGCTTCGTTCTGAGCGCCCGTTCCTAGCACCGCGCGTTCCTTGCCCTTGCTTTTTGCTCCGGTTTAGGCATGTGGGTGGGGGGACCAATCCTCTTTCTGTCCCAGTTGGCCTCTGTACAGCTTCTCTGTAGATGTGTGAGCCCCTTGCTTTGGTGTTGGGGTTGGGGCGTGGGGTGGCCGGTGCCGTGCTCCATGTTTTAGCCGCCTTCTGGTATGGCCAAGTTGGGTCTCGCTGTTGCGTTGTGGTGCTGGGGGCAAGTCAACCAATTGCCTCTTTCTAGCGCCTTGCTACTAGTGTGCCGACGCCGTTTGTTCTGCCGACATTCGTCCAGTGTCTGGGAGTCACTGCCTTTGGTGCGGTTGTGTTGTAGTCTCCCCTGAGCATGGTTCGGGCCTTTGAGTCTGGGTGGGTTGTTACTTTTTCTAGGCTACCAGCATGTTGGGTTTGGAGCTCTTTTTAAGCCTTATAATGATTAGGTTTTAGGTCTATTTGTAGGCTTTGTATGCTTTTTACTTAGTCATAAATAAATGACCTTTCTGATTAAAAAAAAAAACAAAGGACCCTCTCAATTGGCCAATTTTAATGCTCATAGTCCGAATTGGTGGAAAGCCATATAGAGTTCGAAAACTCCGGGGTTGGATTGATTTTCAACGTGAATTGGAGCCTGCCCCCTTGCAGATATTGAACAAAACCAAGCTAAATGGATGCTACCACCTGCGAATCAAGTAAAGGTGATTAAAAGATGCAACACAAGGAGAACATAACCGGTTTGGGCATACTTTTTCGGGACCATATTCCACCTTCACAAATATAATGTCAGGATCTTATTCTCTAGAAAAATCTTGAGCTTCTAGCGATCCGAGTTACAGTATAGAAGGCATTAGAGATGTCCCTTGCTTCCATTCACCTGGAATCGAATAGCCTGCTAGCTGTCCACGTCATCCCATCCAAGCAGAGTCTTCTATTGGAGGCCAAATAGTAGCAAACGTAAAGTACCTATTATCCATCCAACTTTGCTCACTTTATCATTACACAGGTAAATAGGAATTGGAATCGGGTTTTTTTTGCAAAGCTTTATCTCATATGAGATAGGTCATTTGACATAGGGATAGTCTAGCCTTAGTATGCTCTCTTATCGATGCTTTTATCTTGATTAATGAAACTTCATTTTCTCTTTAAGACATACTGTTAAAAATTGTAGAGACTTTTATAAAATAAAACTGCAGCGAAAATAAGTATTTCGAAATTCAATTATCAGTTACTTGTTAAATATGATTAAAAATTAATCTGAAAGAAAGAGAAAATTACCAACAATTTAAGTATTCTCTTCTTTGTCAAGCCTAATCGATGGGTTGTCGAAAACTATCACCGTCTAAATATCTAGTCTCTAATAGTAGCTACATAAAAAACACGAAAGACAACTCTCTAAACCCTAAATAAGGAGGATGAGAGAAAGACGGGCAAATTTAAGGAAAGTGCTAACTCTCTAAACGTCTGTAAAAATAATCTGTTAGATAAACCTTATGAGGCTCTATTTATAGAGACATTAGGTTACGTAAGCTCTAGTGTAATTTCTCATAAATTACACTTTAGTCCTTATAAAGTCAAATATCATATATTTGACCCTAAAAAGTTTCTCAAATTTCTCAATCAAATCTAACTTGATCTCCTTTTACGTCTCTCACTAATTTTCTTAATGTGTATGACCCATTGAGATCCTAACTTATTGATAATGGATATAAATTATAATCACAAAAACTTAGAAAAATTAAACTCTTTTAATTTATCATTAATTTTTTAATTAATTAATTTGTATCTATAGATCAAGATTGATGTGTAGTAACGTGTCATGACCATTCAAATGTCAAGACTATTAAAGTGGTTTGACAAATTCCTTTAATGAAGGCTTCCCAGTGTAATTCAATCATTTTATCACATAAATATTCTAATTAGATGTAGAGTATGAAATTAGTGTATATTCTTATCTAATTATATTCATTCTCAATTATAGATCATTGATTCAATGAATAAGATCTTAACTCCTTATAAATACTTATTCCACTTTGGCCAAGAAATTTTCTTGAATCAATATTTTATTAAAGCAATGAACATTTTCTCATGATTACTTTATGGTAATGAATCATTTATTGATCACTCAACTATCTCCATATAGTTCATATTATGCCCAATTCAAGCCCTCACAAGCTATTCTAGATTAAGACAACCCAAAGACATATCAAAGCATAATAATTCTTATATGAGATACCTTAATGATCTCAAGTATAAATATCACTCACACAATCGTCACATGAGCAATTTCACTGACACACAAGTAATATTCCATTAGGGAATTCTTATAGGTTATAGTGAATTTGTTCATCTAATAAGCACTTGCATGTTTGTTTAAGTATCTCTATACTTCAATCTATGAGATTGACTGTTATTTTTATAAAAAAGAAATATAACATGTTTTAGTCTCATGACTCTATCAATGTCTAATCTTGATAGCGCATCGACTACGAATATTTAAGAATAATACTTTTATACAATAGGCATATCATAATATTGATCTGTTGGAAATCATATCAAATCAAATTCCTAATTCCTAGGACTTAGTAAGGAAAGTCCAACTACTGTGTCTAGCTATTGATAGTTGTATATTTTGATTTTATTTTCCCTTGATTTCCTCATGTATTGTAGGGCCTAAATAAGGATAGCAGGTTATTTTTTCTTGTCTATATGTAACTCTATAGTTGAATAGAAATTAGAAGAGAAATTCTTTTCCCAAAAAAATGATTTCTTGGTATCAGAGCCACTGTAATTAGTGGTTCGTTTTTTTCGACAAGTCCCATAGTACTGCCGTTTCTTTAGTTTCGACACCAACAAATTGGGTGTCGCCATCATGTTAGGTGAGCCAAGGTCTGGTGCGTTTTCTAGGGTATCTACATCATCAATTATCGTCAGTTCTTCAAGTTCAACCATTTTGCTTCTCCAAATGTTTCAGTTCTTCAAACAACATCAACAACCTCATCTACTATTGGTTTTATATTCTCTCACCCTTTCGTTATCTCTAGTCATGATTCTCATTCTCTATAGAACATCCAACATAAACTGAATAGAACAAATTTTCGTGAGTGGTTCCAACTGGTTCTTTTAGTGATGAAAGGCAAGGGCAAAGTCAGATATCTCACTGGTCAAATCCGATGCCATCATCAGATTCAGCAGCTTACAACACTTGAGAAGTAGAAAACTCTATTATTATGGCTTGGCTAATTAATTCCATAGAGCCAAAGATTGGTCGAACCTATTTATTTTACAAATATGCTAAAGAAATTTGGGAGGCAATACAAGAAATTTATTTGAACTTAGAAAATACTGCTCAATGCTTTAGGTCCATTCAGCTCTTCGCAATACCAGGCAAGGAAACTTAACTGTTACTGAATATTATAATGTTCTAACTGAACTATGGCAGGAGATGGATTTATTTTATGATGCCAATTGGCATTATCTAGAAGATGAGATTAAATATACCCGTAGATTGGACAAAGAGCGTGTGCTTGATTTTCTTCAGGGTCTTCATAAGGATTTTGATGAAGTGCGTGAGCAATTGCTTGGTGCCAAACCTCTTCCCACCATTAGGGAAGCATTTGCAAAGGTCGATGTGAGGAAAGCCGCAAACAAGTGATGAGAAATCCTTCAGCTAGTTCCGTTCCTGATCTAGTAATCCATGGATCGACTTTAGCTACTAATTGCGGTGGATCCTTTCCTGATTCCAAAGGCCAACAAACTAAAGACAAAGTGTGGTGTGACCATTACAACAAGCCCTATCACACCAAAGAAACTTGCTGGAAAATTCATGGAAAATCACCAAACTGGAAGTCTCGAAGCAAACATGAAATTAACCTCTTAGCTCATGTTGTAGAAAAGTCAAATGATGCTGAAAGAACAAATCAATTGAATCTTTCTACCAAGCAATTTGAAGTGTTACAACCATGATTTTGAAAACCTGACCGGACTGGCTGATTCAATCGAAAAAACTAAGAATCGGTTCATGGTCTGGTTCCGTTATATAAAAAAACTGGGGTGCCAAAAAACCGAAAAACTGGCCGGTTCAATTGGAAACCGGTGAACCAGACCGATTTTTTCCTATTTGGTTAGTAGTGGATGGGTAACGTGGCGCGTTTTAGAGGCACCATGTTACCCACAAAATTCAAAATCAAGAATCCACTTTGCAGGTGTTGAGTATTTGGAAAACGTAAAGGGTGTATTGAGCTAGCCAAAAGTCATCTTGGGAAGTAAAAATGTTAAACTGTTTTTTTTGTCTTCCAGTTAAAAGCCATTTTCCAATTATCTCGTATAAATAAATACTTATATGTTTTTTTTTTTTTGGAAAGAACATTGATTGCTTAAAATTTGCATTAAATGATAAATATATCACATACAATATTACACTCAAGGAATTTTGTATATAAAAATAAAGTTAATTAATATTTTCAACTTATGTTTTGTTAAAATGATTTAATATTTTGTTAAATATACCAACTATAATATGATATTTATAAAAATTAATCTTATGTACATAATATTTATAAATAAATTTGTTTTAAATGTCTATTGTCTTTTGTCAAAACTATTTATCACACGATTTGCAATATAAATATAAACTATATAACATAAGTAAAGCCTTTAACTCATGTATAAATAAAATTTCTTTAAATTATTTTTTGTATTTAATTTATTTAGATATATTAATAGATTAACTTCAATGATTTTTAATCTTTACTTTACAATAAATTGTAAATTACATATAATAATTCTACAAATATTATTATTCTAATATATATATTACTTATATCTTATATAATTTTACATTTCATATATTAATTTTTTATACATAATATATATAGATATTTAATTTTTATATATTTAATATTAAATGCTGGTTTTTACTGGTTCAACTCAGGTTAAACCGATTGAATCTTGAACATATAGGCTTTTTAATTTAATGATTGGTTCGGTTCTTAAAACCCTGGTTGCAATAGGTTTTGAATCAAACATGATTTCTAAGGTTCCTAAGTCTCTTCCTGCTCACACTCTTACTACTTCTATTGCCCAACAAAGTAACACATGATATTCCCTTTGATCTCATAAAGTTTTAGAGAGTTTATGGATTCTTGATACTAGAGCATCTGACAATATGACTGGTTCTTCTATTGTATTGTTTATAGATGAAACTCTTAGGGATGGAATAAAAATTTCAATAGCTGATGAGACTTTTTCTAGTGTTGTTGGTCAAAGAATTGTGACACTTTTAGATTTGGCATTGAAATCAATTCTACATATTCCCAATTTTCGTTGTAACCTCTTATTTGTGAGCAAGTTAACTAAAGATCTTACTTGTGCTGTGACATTTATTCCTTCTTATTGTGAATTTCAGGACCTATTTTTGGGGAGGATAATTGGCAGTACTAAGGAGCGAAATGACTTATACTATCTTTCAGATGCTAGTTTTCCTCCTAAATCAACATCTCCTAAGAAATTTTCCTTATTTGCAGTTTCTAGTTTTGATGTAATGCTATGGCATTAGCGACTTGGATATCTTAGTTTTACCTAATTAGAAGCTTTGTATCCACATTTGCTAATCAATAAAGATGTTAATTCTTTTTACTGTGATCATTGCATTTATGCCAAGAACACCAGAAAAAATTATGCTACTCAATCCTACAGACCTTCAAAACCATTTTATTTAGTTCATAGTGATATTTGGGGTCCTGCTCGAATTTTAAGTCTCATTGGAACAAGATGGTTCAGCACTTGTATCGATGAACATACTCGAGTTTGTTGGGCATTTCTCATGAAAGAAAAATCAGAGGTTAGAGAAATGTTTGAACAATTCCATATATCTATTCAAAATGTCTTCCAATCCTCTATCCGTATTCTTCGTATAGATAATGGTCGTAAATATTTTTCAAATGAGTTTACCTAATACCTTATCGACCACGGTATTTTTCATCAAAGTTCATGTTCTTATTCCCCCCAATAAAATGGGATTGCTAAACGCAAAAATCGACATCTTCTTGAAGTTGTCCGGTCTATGATGTTTACCAGTAATGTTCCAAATTCTTTTTATGGAGAAGCCATTCTTACAGCATCCTATCTCATCGATCATTTACCATCTAAGAGCTTACACTTTCGAATCCCTTTGAGTATTTTGCTCGAAACATTTCCTCAAATTCGTCTTTTGCAATCTCTTCAGCCTAGAGTCTTTGGTTGCACCGTTTTTGTTCACAATCATGATCGTACTAGAGGTAAGCTTGACTCCAAAGCTCTTAAATGTGTGTTTGTTGGTTACTTCCCCACACAAAAAGGGCATAAATGCTACTGTCCCTCTTTTAAATGATTCTTTGTATTTTGTGATGTTTTTTTTTTCCTTGAACATCAACCACTCTACACCAACTTCTCTCTTCAAGGGGAGAATTTTGATGAAGAAAGACATTGGAATTCATCGATTTCTCATCCAATTTCACTTCATTTATCACAAAGTAATCCTAGTATTGAATCATCCCAAGATACTCATCTAGGGGGAGAAAATCCAGGAGGAGAACTTGCACCAAAGGAAGTGTTGGTTTATTTTACTCAGCAAGGTCAATTATCCCATCCGAAGCCAAGTCTCGAAGGCACAAGTGAAAACATTACACAAATAAATGATCTTGATGTTCCTGTTGCAATCAGAAAGGAGGTAAGATCTTGCACTCAACATTCAACTACTAGTCATTTGACCTATTCAAAGTTGTCTTCTCAGTATAGGGCATTCACTACAAAGTTAGACAACATAAAGACTTCTAAAGATATCCATAATGTTTTGAAAGATCCAAATTGGAAGGCTGCTGTGTTGGAAGAGATGAAGGAATTAACAAAAAATAACACATGGGAAATTGTTAAACTACCCCAAGAAAGAAAGTTGTCGAGTGCAAATGAGTGTTTACAATAAAACACAAGTCAAACAGGTCCATAAAAAGGTACAAAGCTGGATTGGTGGCCCAAGGATTCACCCAAACTTTTGACATAGACTATGAGGAAACCTTTACTCTATTTGCAAAATTGAATTCCATTAAAGTGTTGTTATCTCTAGTTGCCAATCTGGATTGGGAACTACATCAGATGGACATAAAAAAATGCCTTCATGAATGGGGAGTTGGAAAAAGAAATTTATATAAAGATTCCACTTACATTTGAGAGCAAAGAAGAAATAAGGAAGGCATGTAAACTGAATAGGTCCCTATATGGATTAAAACAGTCTCAAAGAGCATGGTTCAAGAGGTTTAGCACAACTATGAAGTGGTTTGGATACATCCAAGGACAAGTAGATTATACTTTGTTCACCAAGCATACAAATGAAGGAAAAAATCAATTCTAATTGTTTCTATGGATGGCATAATTGTAACTGGTGATGATTTTTAGGAGATTGAAGAACTCAAGAAACGCCTAAGGGATGAATTTGCAGTTACAATATCTAAGGGCTGAATTTGAAGAACTCTCCAATATTTCATGGGTATAGAAGTGGCAATAAGTAGATAGGGTATTTTTATCGCTCAAAGAAAATATACTCTAGATCTTTTGAAGGAAGTTGGAAAACTTAGTTGCAAGCCATTTGGAACTCTACTAGATAACAATTGGAAATCAAAAGAAGCAGAAAGGGGTGTTTCAGTGGACAAAAGGAAATATCAACGACTAGTAGGGAAGCTCATATACTTATCCCTTACTAGGCCTGATATTGAATTCGTCGTAAGTGTAGTCAGCCAATTTATGCATTCTCCTACTTAAAAGCATTTAAATGCTATGAACCAAATCCTTGGGTATCTAAAAGGTGCACCAGACAAAGAGCTTATGTTTTTGGAAAAATGAGCAAAGAGGGATTGAAGGCTTTGTAAATGTTAATTGGGCTGGCTCAGTAGAAGATAGAAGATCCACCACAGGCTACTGTACCAAAGTATGGGGTAATCTAGTCATGTGGAGAAGCAAGAAGCAGTCAGTTATATCTCAGAGTAATGCGAAAACAAAATTCAGAGCTATTGCTTAAGGAATATGTGAGTTACAATGGCTAAAGAGACTAATGAGTGATCTTAGAATCTTTTGGTCTACTCCTATGAAACTTTATAGTGATAGCAAATATGTAATTAGCATAGCTCAAAATCTAGTCCATCGTGATCGAACCAAACATATGAAGATTGATCAGCACTTTATTGAAGAGAAGATTGAAGATGGAATAATTGATTTGTCCTATGTTCCAACCAAGTTCCAAGAAGTAGACATTGTTACTAAGGCAATGCCTAAATCGGGATTTGAGTCATTGGTAAACACATTGGGAATGATAGATATCTATTCTCTAGTTTGAGGGGGAGTGTTGGAAATAATATCAAATCAAATCCTTAATTCATAGGACTTAGCAAGGAAAGTCCAGCTATTATGTCCAGCTATTGCTAGTTGTATATTATGATTTTATTTTCCATTGATTTCCTCTTGTATTGTAGGCCCTAGGTAAAGATAATAGGTTATTTTTTCTTGTATATATATATAACTCTATAGTTGAATAAAAATTAGAAGAGAAATTATTTTCTCAAAAAATTGATTTCATGATTCAATTATAATTACTTTTGTAAATTATATTTATTCCTTAAACTTTATCTTTAGAGATTTTGCTGATAATAATATCATGTATTTAAACGAAATTAAAGATAAATATTGTTTTTATCAATAAAATTATATGTATGAAATATCTAATACGTGTTTAAATAACAACAAACTGATTAGCTATTAAGATACACATTAACACATACTATAAAAAAAAAATAGCATTTCTTCCATGAGATGGCTATAAACTAGCGGCATAAACTTCCTTAAAATAATGTATGGCGTGCACCATATTCATTTGCACATCATATGGCATGAGTTTGTGCCTTGAAAAAAAAAAAAAGAAAAAAGAGAGAGAGAGAGAGAGAGAACGGTTTTCCCCGCATAAAAATTATGAATAATAGCCCTTACTTATTGGATACGGCTTCCACGCGTGCAAAGGCCACAAACAATATATTAATGATGGTATAATCTCTTTTTTTTTTTTTTTAAAAAAATAAGGATGTTATCTCTTATAAACATGTTAAAAAAGATTATACTTAATGTACTATAATATAGATTAGACTACTATACTAAATTATGAAAAAGTAAATTCTGTATTACATATTTTTATTATTAACTACTCACCAATTCTACATATCCATGCTTATATTTAATCTCACTTAACATTTAATTAATAATTTAAACTCATGATCTAATAATATTAGCCAAATTTTCTGACTAGAATAGACTAAAACGAAGAGTGGTAACCATGATATAATTCTTTTTTTTTTTTTTAATCTGTAATGATGTAATTCTATTGTCCCTAATTTTTGACCAACCAAATGTTCAACGGTTATCAACCTACCAGAATCCTGCCATTTCACCCCGACGACATACTTTAGGTTTTTTAGTGAGCCGAAACATGAACAACATTGGCAAAATACTGAATATACAAACTCAAATAAAATGCCAAAATTAGCAACATCTAATTGACCCGAGTTGTGTTGACTACAAGAGCAAAATTCTTGAAGAAAATTAATTGTCTAAACCTCAACTCGGTAAACATGGATTTCAATTCTAGTTGGAAAAAAAATTAAAAAAAACTCCATTATATAGTTGTACCTTAGATAATATCAAAATGACCATGCAATTCATTCGACAGCATCTAACTACTTATTTATTTATTTTTTTTAAATTCAGTCATCTAACAATTCATATTAATTTGATCTTACTTAATGAATCTCACTAAGTGTTTCCCCAAAAAAAAAAAAGTTAGCAATATATACTATCTACAAGTTTGAGCATATCTATAATGTTTTAGCACTGGTTTTCTTTTATAATTTGACATGGCCATTTAAGTAATAATCAACGTTTAAAGGTCCATTGCTCATTTGGTTAATATATTTGGCCTGTTTATTATACATACTCTCACTCTACAAAATGAACCTTGTACAACAATGACAAATAGCAAAATACGCCTCGCCACTTCACTGACAAATAATATTGACGTTGACATAATGTAAATTGTATATTCAAACACACCAAACAAGATGAGATGGACCAATCAAGTAAAAAGCAGAAAGAGATACAGAAAATAATCAAATTAAGCTTTCGAGGCTATATGCCACAGTAATTTCCTCTACCCTTTCTAACGATCTTACGCATCTTTTCTTTTAGCAACTTTTGGCATCGAATGTCATCTTCATTTTAGAAGATGAAACTCGAAAGAGTTAATCGAGTAAGAGCGATTTCTTTAGCTATAAATAATTTTCAATCTATGCCAGTGAATCTAAACTTAAAAAAAAAAGAAAAAAGAAAATCTTTTGAATTCTAAACCGATGTCTAGAAATCAAGTAGTTAGTGAGTTATTGTATCATTCATTCATGCAGACAAATTAAAAAAAATATATATATATGTTTACCATATGACTTTTGATTATTTTTTTTTTATGAAAAATATAAAATTACTTTTAAAACACATAAATTATAATGATTTTTTCTTTTTTTTTTTTCCTTTTTTGTAAATAGGGAGGGTAAAACCCAAACTAGTTAATTACAAATTTTGGAATGGAAACACCAACAACGTCCTCTCTCCTCAGCCAAAATAGAGCGTAGCTTAGCTCGCGTGGGGCTTGCGGAGGAAAGACAACTCAAGGACTTTGAGATGAAGTATATGAGGCTAAGCCAATCTGTTATGGGATTTCCTTCATATTTGAAATGAACAAGTTAAATGTACTTACTAATTTTACTTATTTTTTGAGTAAGTAAATTTATTTATGATTTAATATTATAAAATTTATTTTTTTATTTTTTTATTTTAAATAAATTTTATTCTTTATATAGTGTGAAATTATAAATAATTTATACTCACTCAAAAAATATAAATCAAATTAAAAATTATAAACTGCAATGATCAATTCCATGGTAACATGTCTCTGCAGCAGTTTATTAAAATTGCATAGTGATGGGTCCCTGGCACTCATCCAGAGCTATTTTCCCTTGCAAATGGTTGCTATGGGATGATTGATTAATGAGAGAGAACATGACATCAAATTTTAAAAAAAATCTACATGGGAGAAAAGGATTAAAAAATTGTTCACATAACTTTTTTTTTTTTTAATTATAGGGCTCTGGAAACATGGAATATTGTGTCATCACCATGGGAAGGTTGATGTCATGTGTGATGTATCAAGTCGAGATAAACGTGAGCACTGAGCACGCACAGATTAAAATTAATAAATTATGAGATAAATATTTTCTTAAGTAAGACTACCTAAATGTGTTTAGTAAATCATGCGTGGGGCATACAAGTAATTTAATTGTGCAATTATTTTTTTTATTTTTTTAAATTTGATGTATTTTTCACAATTCAATAAATCAAATTATATGTTGCAACTTTTTTACTATTGATGTTTAAATTCCCTATTTTTTCTGTTCGTTTAATACCCTTCCATTTGTGATTCTTGTCTTAAGTTATTATTCTTTCGAAAAAATTTATAATAGCATAGTGAGAAAAATACAATAAATTTGTATTAATATTTAGATGTGTCAAAATCTGACCGACTCGATGGATTAACTCTAACCCACCTAAAAAAAATATGACCTAAATTCGATCTAAAAAAGAGTTTAACCCGAAATGACCTGAGAATATTGGGTTAAACCCGAACTCAATTTGAATTACTTATCTGACCTAAACCTTTTTTTTTTCTTAAGAGAACAAAAAAATAAAATAAAAAGAATATAACATATTTTATATTATAAAAAGTATAGATTCTACTATTTCAATATAAATTTTAATTATAAATTTTTTTAGAATATTTTAAAATTTTTTATACAGTTTTAAATTTTATTTTGAGCTTTTAGAATGTTTTAAAAGAAATTTCTTGAATTAGTTTTTAGTCTTATGATTTTCTTTGATTTTAAAGAATTTTTGGTAAAATTTTAAAATTTTTAATAAAAAATGTCACGTCATCATTTTAATGACATGACCAACCTTTGAGTTGACTTAAACCCGACCTAAACCCGAAACGACTCAATCCAAAATAACTTGAAGATAACTTGATCCATAAATAACCCAACTCGAAACGATTCAGATTAGAAATGATCCAAGTCAAAACCCGACCCGATGATCCATTTTGACACCTTTATTAATATTCCATGATACAATAAGATATTTATTGAATTACAAAATATAAATTGTTACACAGACAATCGTCTCCTTATATCCCCTACTACATTCCTATGTGATCAAACTTCTATTATTTTTTTTGTCACATACCACTCCCTAAAAATCCCGTAGCAGCAAGCCACAAGATCTCTCATTTTTCCCTTATTATAATAATTCGTATTAGACCCATACAATGGACAGATTCATCACTATATCAATTTTTTTCACTTGTATTTTATTTAAAATAGAATAAAAAAAAATAAATGTTAAGTATTATTTTTACTTTCTAAATCTAATCTAAGCTAAGCTTAGTTTTATAATATAAATATAGATTAAAATATGAAACTCGTTTAGTTCTTCATTGTATCCAATAGTAGGATTTGAGAATATGATATACTACAAAATAAAAAAACATATATAAAAATTTCAAGACATCACCTAATGACATAATTAAAAACTTATTAATCTACCAAAGCAAAACAATAAAATTGCCAGTTTAAATTATAATTGCAAACAAAAGACAGAAAAAGGATTAGACAAACCTTGAAAGCGATGGTGGTGCTGCGCTTACATTCGAGACTAATAGAGTTTATGATGCGTTTGAGAAAGATGTCGAATCCCTAAAGATTAAAAAAACTTATAATAAAAAAATTAAAATAATTATAATCAATTATAAATATTAATTTTAATGAAAAATTATTAGGAGAACAAAACTATAATTTAGGATTGAGAAATCTAGATAAGACTTAAGAGAAAGCTAAAGACACTTATGCTTTAATGATGTAAAAAAAAAAGACTGGATGTATATGAGAATTTTAAATCGAGAAAGATTACAACTATTTAGAGTTTATTAAAAAAATATTTAAAAATTTTAAAATTATGCTTTTGAAAAACCAATTATCAAATACCGCTACATAAATATGTAAATTTTTTCTTTATTTCTATAATTATATTATACATGTAGATAACAAAAAATAAAGGTTGCCCTTTCGATCAATCTAGCTGTGATCTATCTTCCTCGTTACGCTGTAATTATTCTTAAATTCAATTCATAAATCCCAATGAGGGATAAAAATCATTGACCCACAAGCTTCCCTCCTTACCTTGTTAGTAACGTACACACACTCTCTCTCCCCTTTGGATTTGGCTGCACTCAAAATTATTGAAATAATGTATCCCTGTGGATTATGGGTTCTATGCGTCTTATTTAACCGTGGCATCAAGACTCTCTCTCTCTCTCTCTCTCTCTCTCTCTCTCTCCCATTTTGTAAGGAAATCAAGATTCTCTTTTTTCCCTTGTACAGTGAATTCTCAATTTCTCCCCCCAATCATAAAAATATTAACATCAGCTAAAATCAAATTTGATATACACATCGAATATAATGTTATTTTTTTAGAAAAAGAAAATTTTTTTCAAGAAAATTATTTTTAGCAAATCTGTCTATAATTTATATTTTAACGTTACATTTCTCTAGATATAAATTTTTTAAAAAAATAATAATAAAATGATGAGTGTGTGTATTTTTCGGTACAAAAATGCTTGTAACTTGTTGGTCCCAAAATCAAAATCTAGTCAAATCCATTTCTTTTTTCTATGAACCATTGGATTAATCAAATCACTTTTTTTTATCGTAAAAAAAATTTATTGTAAATATATTAATTATCATACTTATAATTTAAAATTAAAAATATTTATTAATATTCTTATTTAATCTCTCCATACAATATACTCTTTATTCAAATATTATTAAATATAGATAAACCTCCTCGCGTTAAACGGCAATATTAAAACTTCTAAATCTGATGAATTAGTTCAACATTTGTTCCCCCCTTCCAATGCATAAAGTCAGCAGCATTCACTCCATAGTTCATTACATATACGTGTGTGGGGTCCGCCCCCCATTGTGCATTTGCATCTCCTTGTAGTTTAGAATTTGCCACTGCCGCCCTGAACCAAAGCGGCTTTCACCTTTTTTATATTCTCTCTTTTTTTTTATGGTTTCGCGGTTTCTGTGCTCTCACTGAGATCTGTTTTCGCAAATGGGAATCTTTCGAGGGTCTTGTACAGACTCGAGAGAGTCTCCACATGGCACAGTTGCTCTCTCCTGTCCTTCCTCCATGGCCAAAGATCAAAACTTTGAAGATAATAATAATAATAATAATAATGAGTTCAGAGTTGAAGTCTTTTAGACAAAAATGATTTGGAAGCTTGGATTGGCCTGCTTTCTCCCAAATGAAAGCAATAAGGAGAAGAAAACCAACAAAGCAAATTTGGAGCACGACAAGGCCTGGCTGCTGGCTGAGTCTGGTAGCGCAGAGCTCACCAATGCTGACCCACAATCGGTGGATTCCTCGTTTAGGTTCAGTCTTTGCTCCCAGGTAGAGCTTGAGTCAATGAGCATGAGTTTTTCAGCTTCTGCGACTGTCTTAATGCTCAATCTGGACACTGGATTAAATGATACTCAAGCTAAAGAACTCAAATGGAGGAGAATTCAGTCACTAGAGAGGAGTATCTCCCCTGTTGCAAATTATCTAGTCAGATTCAATTACCACGAAATTAGTGCTGCCACTTGCAATTTCTCTAAAGGTAAGCAATATGGTGTATGTGGTTTTTCTTTTTTTCTGTTTCTGTGTTGCATCTTATGGTTTATTTTTTTGGCATTTTAATTCCTTTTTCCCTTTTGGGAAATGGGTAGGCAGAGTTTTGGGAAGGGGAGCTCTGAGCTTTGTTTTTAGGGGTAGAGTTGGGTTGTTGCGGACTGCAGTGGCTATCAAGAAGTTAGACAAGGAGGACAAGGAATCTTCAAAGGCATTTTGCAGAGAGTTGATGATTGCCAGCTCTCTCCACAACCCAAACATAGCGCCCCTTGTAGGTTTCTGTATTGATCCAGTGGAGCGTCTGTTCTTGGTGTATAAGTATGTTTCTGGTGGAAGCTTAGAGCGCCATTTACATGGTAATTTCTCTTCTTGATTTAGAATTCTATTTTGACCAAACTAAGTTGAACTCGATTAATTTTCCGAATACCGTTTTGCAGAGAAAAAAAATGGATTTAAAAGTGGTACGTTACTTTCTTGGTCTGTGAGGTATAATGTAGCTCTTGGAATTGCACAAGCAATTGCATACTTGCATAATGGAACTGAAAGATGTGTTGTTCATAGAGATATCAAACCTTCAAACATACTTCTCTCTTCCAAAAAAATACCCAAAGTAAGGAACTTTTCTAATTTTTCAGCGGCTTACACTCTCTTCATTTGGATATTTCCATTTAGTAAAATTTGAAGTCACAGGCAAGTTGTCTTAGTTGATAAATAGTGACAATGATGTTTGCAGTTATGTGATTTTGGATTGGCTTCCTGGACTTCTGCACCTTCTGTCCCTTTCCTTTGCAAAACTGTCAAGGGAACATTTGGGTATGACATCAATACAACTTACTAGAAAGGAAAATTTATGTGGTTTAATTTGTTCAGGAAAGTGATGCGTTTTTCCTTTTGCTGATATAACATTTAAATTGACAGTTATTTGGCTCCCGAGTACTTCCAGCATGGGAAAGTGTCCGACAAGACAGATGTTTATGCCTTTGGGGTTGTCCTTTTGGAATTAATAACAGGAAGGAAACCCATTGAGGCAAGAAGGCCAGCTGGGGAAGAGAATTTGGTCCTATGGGTAGGTTGCTGAATTAGCTGTCTCCACTTTGAATTCTTAAATGAATGGTCCCCGGCAAGCTTCTGTAAAATGTGGGAGCCATACTGTTACTTTGATCCCAATAAACCAAAATTTTAAGACTCCATATTGCTTTTAGTTATACCTTATATGCAAATCACATTTTGACGATCACCATTTGCTTCAGTTGATGCTTTCTTTTGGAAATGATTGAAACATTTTAGTTCTCTCACTGGCTTCATTTTTTCTACAGTTTTGTCTACGTTTCTTGATAATTGGATATTTTGAAAATTTTGGGATCGTATTTGCAGCATGGAGTGTGGCCTAGTGACGGTCTTCCTTTTTTTTTTTTTTCTTTGAATTGACTTCAAACCAAAGTTGTCAGAACCGAATTGATAATAAAATCAAAAATATTAGTTGGTCAAGATTTAACTAGTTGAACCGAAATTTGAACCAGTATTTAATAATATATATATATATATATAAGTAATTAAAAATAATATTTATAGATAATAATTAAAAATTAATTTTTTTAATTTTAAGGATAAAGTTTGAATCAAATTTAAAACTAAATTGAACTTTTTAATTAAATTCAGAGATTAAATTATAATTTAAATAATATTTGATATTAAATTATAATTTATAAATTTTTAGTTTAGTTTGGACCGGTTCGATTTTTACTGATTTTGACCGATCCGAATTCTTCTTCAAATTTAGTATGAATCAAACCATACTTTTAATCAGTCGTCAATTAAACCGGTTCAGTTTTGTTTTTTCAACACTATTTGAAACTCTAGGCTTTCCCTTGGCTTTTTTGCTCTGTTCTTTTCTGATGTTGAATCTGGTATCATGAAATCACATCAAGGTTTTTGTCACGATCATGCTAAAATTTAGGGAGAAATAGTTAAAGTTGGCTATCATGCAGAATCTCGTCATTCAATAAGCTTTTCTACAACTTTTACCTTCAAAGATATAGTCATCTCACTTCTTCCATAACAGCTACTTTGTCATTCGGTAGAATTTCTTTGCATTTGCAGACATGATGCCAGTATACTAAAATTAAGACTGTCTACCAAAATAATAATAATAATAATAATTTGACCGTGGGAAGTAGCGTAGGTTCTCTGACCTAGAAAACTGGTCTCACATCTAGAATGCCGATTTCAGAGCATCACTGTCATTACTGCTCATGCATGCGTATCAATAATCCATATCCGTGCTCGCAGGCGTAGAGTTTATATTTTCAGCAGCAATATATGCTAAGAATATCCTTTTTCAAAACATTAATTCATTTGTGTTGGAGCACTTCATAACTGGAAAAATAATTCTTCGACGTTGTATGCTTGTCAACACAAAAGCCTTAAGCCTTTCTGCTGCAATTTCCACAGTTGTAAAGAAGTGCTTTATAATCGTTCTCACTTTCACAGTGAGGGCATTCAATTCCGTTTAAAATATTAGTGATTTGTTCATAAAGCATTTGTACTTGTATTATTGCTAGCGTCTTTGTGTTATAGTTTGGAGGTAGACGCAATGAATTCTTCATCATTTTGCAGGCTAAACCCCTATTGCAGAAGGGTAAAGGGGCCATTGAGGAGCTGCTTGATCCCAGATTGAAATGCACCTATAGAAATACAGAACAAATAACCCGGATGCTTCAAGCTGCTGCTGCCTGCATAAGTAGCGAAGAGTCTCGAAGAGCTAGCATACTTAAAACTATTTCTATACTTAATGGTGAAGAAGAACCAATCTACACCACTCGGAAGAAGTCAAGTTACTCTGGAATGATAGATAGCTATACTCAACTACAGCAGACAGACAGCGAGATGAATAGTCACTTAGCCTTGGCAATGCTAGGAGTTTGAGAACTTGAGGATGATGATCTCCTTTATTGTCCTTAAGATATTGACATGGTTCATTTAACTCTGGTTTCTTTTAACTTTCTGGTCCCCCCCACCCCACTTGAATAGGTTTTTTGGTATGATTATTTTGTTGATTGCTTCAAGAGAGAGTGCTAGTAACTGAACCTAAAAAGTTGCTCAAACTGTAAATAAGAAAAGGGGTTTCTTGAAAAATTGTGTAAATACCTTCTGCTCGACTTGCCTTTGTGAGAGTGAAGAGCATGATATCTTTGTTTCTCAGCTTAAGATTTATTGTTTCATTAAATTATTGAATTCTTTATGTATAGAATATGGTTTCCTATTTGTTTCCTTGATGATTGCTCAAACTATCAAACATGTCCGTGCATGCGTGGGTAAGGGGAAAGAGATAGATTACATCGATGCAAGATTTATTAGTGGACTAATCTCATGCAAAATTAAATGTTTAATGTTGATTGCAGTGGTTTAATAGTCACATGGCACTAGTTTTTCCCCTAATAATTTTTTGTCTGAATAATGTTATGGAAAACAAGCTTTAAGCACTAAATGAGCACAAATTCTTGTGCTAAACTTGGACGACATGATATTTAAACACACTTTACCGATTTAGACCTAAGTAGAGGTGTCAAAACTTACTCAAGTTGAATAACTAGATTTAATCCATACAAAACTCGACTTTGCTTAACTCATATAGGCTAAAGAACGTCAATAACCTATAATTCAAAATATTTGAGTTTCAAAACTGAATAATCCGAATAAACAATAATTCGATAAATTCGATAACTGATGTATATAATACTTCATATATCCAAATCCTGATAAATCAAAAAACTTTTACCAAGAAGATGTTTTATCCGCAAATAATCCGGACTGTTTGTTGTCCACCTCTAGAACTGAAGGCGCTTGCACGTTTGCTTTAATATGGTAATTTTATAAACACCTCCAGTTCAAATTAAACTATAACGAGTAATCTTCTATGTAAATGTGTTAGGAACCTTTTGTCGAGCAATTAGCTGATAAGGCAGTTGGTGTGATAGAATTTGCGCTTACTAATGTGCTCGTAATGCACAGAGAGATAATTTCTTTGACCAAAAAAAAAAGATAAATAATTTTTTCTCCTATACTAAGGGACTGAAAAAAAAATTGCTTTCTCTTAATATCTACTCTCTCTGACTCTCTACAATCTACTTTGATTCTCTCATTTATCTCCTCTCCTTCTCTTCCTTATTCTTCCCTTTCTCTCAAATTTAGCCAAGATCTTTCCAAAATGTAATTTTTAAGGTGTAATAAGTTTATAATCAAATCGGCTAAGTATTAAAAAGTTCAAATTTAAGTTAATAAAAAAAATTCGTAGAAATAAAGTTCGTAATTTTTTTAAAAAAAGTTCATGAATAAAGCGGATTGTTGTTAGGCTAGGCAAAAATGAACACGCCACATTCCAGCTCAAAGCAGTTCCCTTAGAGACAGCTCAAAGCAGTTCCCTTGGAGACGGATAATTAATTATGTGCTAGTTACTCTAATAATAGTTTTAAGTATCTTTTAAAGAAAATTGGCTTTATCTAATATAAACATTTTAAAATTGAAAATTAAACTAATAAAATATCATTTGTTAAAAGTGAAATTTTAGGTTTCTAGGATTCTAGAAAATAGACATAAAAAATGTTTTTATTTTGGTTAAACTCTTATTTATTTAAGAACTGAGAATGTTTCTTTAATATAAAAATAAAGGACCATATGGGCACATTTGAGCGATTTTTTTTATAACCATTAATTTTTATTAATTAAATTAATATAAATTTACTAGTTTTAATATGCTAAATATGAATTTAACAAAATTAATTTGTTACACTTAACAAAGAGTAAGCATTAAGATAAATTATGAATAGAATGTAAGGAATTTATATGTACATATATACACATATGCAAGAGAGGAGAGAAACAAGGACAAATGGTGTTCAAATCAAACGGCAAGCATAAGTGTGTTATGCACAGTGTTTGGAAAGGCATATATAGTAATTTGAAGAAAAGATGGCGACAAATGAAGTATTCAAGTGTCCCATACACATGCTATTTTATGTTAGTCATAATTTTTGTACGTCCAAATAGAATTTTGCTTCTATAGTAATGTTTTTTTTTTTTTAAGAAAATACTTCTATTATAATGTTAATTTTACTAAACAGTCACTGTCTGTAGTACATTTTTTTAATCTCAATTTGCTAAGTGGCTCTTTACTTTTCTGTAAATATCACACACCTCCTAACATTTGAATCTAAGACTCTTTTTAGAATATATATTTAGACTTTAGCTACTTGTACATCCTTTGAAAATAGTAATGTCTAATGTGAGTGCTTTATTATTATTATTTTTTTCCGTCCAAATCTTCAAACTATTGCTTACAATTCCCTATCGCCAATAAAGGGCACATCTATTCTTAATTTAAAAAAATGTGTATTAATTCTTGTAATAAGGACGAAAGAAGAATAAATGTACACTAACTAGGTGTGTTCAAAAAATAAAAAATTTTAGTTAACCAAGAAAATCGAATCGAACAGAATAGAATTTTCAGTTAATTGAATTAATTTTATAATCAATTAAGCGAACCGAACAAAAATCAAAATTTTTAGTTCAATTTTAGTTTTTAATATTAAGAAATTGTAATTAACCAGACTGAATCGAAATGCTTTATATATATGTGTGTGTGTGTGTTTTTTTTTCTAATAATAGGAAACAATATTACTAATATAATAATTATTAACAAATAAATGTTGATAAATATTATTATATTTCAAATAATTACTTATTTATTTTTTATATATAATGATAGTTAATATAATTTTTTGAATATATATATATATATATATATAATATTTTTTTTACATTTAGATTATAATTTAAAATTTTTGTTATTATATTCAGTTAATAGAACAATTAACCGAAATCGAATCAAAATTTTCAGTTAATCAAAATTTCAGTTCAAAAATAATTTTTAATTTTGTATAATTAAAAATTTCAATTTGAAAACAATTATAATGATTTAATTCAATTAACCGAACTGTGAATACTCATAACACTAACATGTTAGTGCACAATTGAGATTTATAATAATAATAATACTGTTTATTATTATTTTATGACATAAGTGTGACAAGTGACACATTTCTCTTATAATTTCTTTCATTTTTGTCTCATTCTTTTTACCAACTCTTAGCTTTCTTTTAAATAGTTTACTTACTCACATTTCGCGCGGAATTGTATTAAGGTATTTGTGTTATTTTTTTTAATTTATAAAAAGATTAAAAAATTAAATTATAAAATGAATTCATACACAGAACTATTAAAAAGGCAAGAAAAAAGAATACTTGATTGGATTGGATTGGACAAACAAAAAGGAAATAAATATATAAAAGCGCAATTCAATATCTTATAATTCCAACAATTATAAATAGCAAGGGGACACTGACCTATGCAATAATACACACAAGATTAAATGAACAATAAAAGTGATTAAAACAGCACAATAGAGTCAATTCCGAAATGGGTTATAATAAAGGGCTGTGATATCTCGAGAAAGGAAGGAGAACAAATATTGTTATGGGAGATAGGGCCACCAATAACATTAAATTTGCTCTTTCTTATTTTTCTTTAGCAAATGGTCGTTTCTTTGATGGCGGTAAACACACCATCTTACTTGCTGTTGTTGGTGATGGTAGCGGTCACCATAGAGCTCTCTTCCTCATGATGCTGGAAAAAATTGCAAAGAGTGCTTCAAAGACACGATAATTCAGATTCTGGTAGTGGTTTCATGATCTCTCTATTCCTTCTCTTTAATATAACTCTTCTTTTCAAAAAGGAATGACAATATATAAAGTGCTCTCGCCATGGACCTAGCTTATGCTACTTATTCTTTTCGGATGACATCATGTTGTTTGCTAAAGCTACGGTGGGACGGGCAAGAGAAGTGCAGACAACGTTGGATGTTTTCTGTTGAGCATTTGGTTTCGCGGTGAATGACTTAAAATCGAAAGCAATTGTCTCTTCCCATGTGCCTAGAAAGGAGTTGAGGCTGATCAAGGAGGCGAGTAAATTCTCCTTTACACAGGACTTAGGCATGCACCTTGGGGTCCCTCTTCTCCACGGAAGCCCCATGGAAGCTACTTATGCATATATTGTTGACAAGGTACACCAAAAGCTCTCGGCTTGGAAATCAAAATTGCTTAATATGGCTGGAAAGGTTACATTGGCCCAGAACTGTCTGGCCTCCATACCTATATATACCATGCAAACTACCTGGCTTCCTAGTCCTATCTATGAGGAGCTTGATCGAATCACACGAATATTTATATGGGCCTTAGGTCCAAACAAAGGTGGTGTTCATTTGGTCCATTGGGATGAAGTCTGTCGTCCTAAGAAGGAAGGGGGATTGGGATTTCATCAGGCTCGACTAAATAATGTAACCATGTTGGGTAAACTTAGCTGGGATCTAATTAGCAATAAGGACAAATATTTGTCAACGCCCAACTCAAGTATGGGTGGCTCATCACTGTCATCGTTTATTTGGAAGGCCATTACTAAGGCTTTTGTTAGGCTTAAGGAGGGCTTTGAATTCAGAGTAGGCCCGGGGGCAAGTGTCTCTTTTGGCATGATCGTTGGGTGGCTAACCAGCCTTTGTCTCATTTGGTGTAGATATACACCCATATGAGGACAAGTTAATGGTTTGTGATGTCATTTGAGATAAAAAAAAAATGGGATCTCACTCAGTTTGAGACTTGTCTTCCGCTGGAGGTTGCTAATATGATTCTTGTTGTCCCGCTACCTAGACTTTCTAAAGTGTTGGATACTGTGGCATGGATGGCTAGTTCGAATGGGTCTTATACGGTTAACTCAGGTTATAGATGGGTTTCAAGAAGGGATGGGGTTAGCAATGGGATGGTGAATCCGGTCTGGAAGTGGATTTGGCATCTAAAATCCCTCAAAAAGTTAAAATGTTTCTTTGGCGGCTTTTCAAAGGGTGTTTGTTGACTAATTCAAAGAGATTGTGGCGTGACTTGGGTGACTCTGCAATTTGTGTTGGATGAAACTCTGCCATAAAAGACATTGCTCATGTTCTTAGGGACTATCCTCAGGCCCAGGAGTCGTGGAAGGCTTTGTGTCTAAGGAGGCTTCTTTCCTCGTTTTTCTCCTGCAACCTGTGGGAGTGGCTCTTCAAATTCTTGAGTTCCCAAAACTCTCCAAGTGGTCTTCCAGGAATGATTTTCGTTTGTGTCCGACTGGATTATTTGGAAGGCAAGGAATGATGAATTTTTTCAGGGTTCTAGAACCAGCACGCTCTATTAGTCAAGAAAGATGTTCTCCCTCTTAAATGATTATTGTAATAGCTATCCATTAGAATATGGGTGAAATCATTGCATATGGTATCTTGGGATCCACCATTGAAGGATTTGGTTAAACTGAGTATTGATGGAAATGCAAGAGGAAATCCTAGTCAAAAGTTTCAACTACATCCCTATAGAGATTGAATATCTTATAACAACACAGCCAGGAGATGTGTAGAGTTAGAATGGGAGGCAATTAAGTGGATTGCCTCTAGGGAGTCAGATTCTAGGCTCATTTTGCGAAAGCCTCTATCCCAAGCTCTCTCTAGACCTCGTTGGATTCTCAGCAGTTCAGCAACCATATTAGTATTTAGTAATAATACCAGCTGGATACATAAAACCGCATAGCCATTTACCATTTTCATCTCGCAAGAAGCCACCAAATAAGTCTTCCTAGACCAGCCTCCATTAGGTTCGATACCTCTTCTTGATGGAGATGCTCTTGGGGTGATCTTCATCTGGAGTAAATTGCTTGCAGTGTATTTTTCATTTTTCTCTTTCTAGTCTCTGTTGCACCAAAAAAAATATAACTCTTCTTTTAAATTTTGAATAGATTCATACTTGAAACTTCATATCAACGTCTGGCATGTTTATGTAATTGATATTGATAATCTTTTAGCCACAATTAATATCCTTCCTCTTAAACGGCTTGGAATTTGAGTCTCAACTTTTGAAATTCTACACCGAGTGGAACTTTGTCAGCGAGAGTTCAAATAGAACAAAAGACTTTCATTAAAAAAGAAAATTTCTATGTCATTATTATTAGTAATTATTATTATTATTATTATAACAAAAAAAATCTATTAACAGTATGTAAATCATCAAATGTGTGGATCGAGACCAAAAGTCACTCGTTACATTTTTATTTAACCTTTTTCAAAAAGAGAAGCCGCCAACCAAATACTGATGAGGATAAATAGGTTTTTCTCGTGTCCAGTTTCAATATTAACGAATTTTGAATCAAATACCGTGCCATAACAATCTCACTCACTTTATAGAGAAAATAATAATAGTGAAACTTGAACCTGAGTCAATGCGAAGAAAGACCCATCAACTTACACTACTTTAAATGGTGTTATTATTTAAAAATGCTAATAAATGATTTTTAAATAAATTGTTCTAAGAGAAGAATACAAAGATACTTAAAGCAAAAATAGGTAAAAAACAAAAAAAGGTATAGACATAAATACAAATTCCATTTATTGTCTTAATGTTTTTGAAAATTTTACCCATAGCCTTTCTTTCTTTTGAAATCCATCCTTTACATTCTTACCGTCAACATTTTTCTCCTTTTTTTGTTAGTTTGCTGGTAAGCTAGATACATGATAGTTGAATTAGAGTCACGTCATCTAAGTCCAATGTCATGTAAGTATAAGTTAATAATGTGACATACAATAATTTTTTTAATATTTTTTTTAAAATTCTAATTTTAAAAAAATAAAAGAAAAAAGTTTTAATGATTCTTAAGAACTTAAAAATAAACAAAAAAAAAATAGAAAAACCCAAAACCTGAAACCATAATCTTCTTCTTTTCCCTAATTTTGTGCGTGGATGGAGGGAGGGACATGGGTGCTCCATTTGTTTGTTTATTTATTTGTTTATGGATTGTAAAGAATTGCTGAAATTCGAGTACAGCTGGGAGCGCTTTGGTGGCCATGGTCAGCAAGAATTGCTTGTGCCCAAATATGACAAGAGAGTTGCAACCACATAGTCACCTATTCGCTCTTGTCGCCCTGTAACAAAAAGGGCATTCTGTGCAGGAACCCAAGAGTTGTTTTCGAAGTCGGTCTAGAAATCCCATGCTAGAAATAAATACCAAAGCCACGCAGCCAACTGAAACAAAGTAAAACCATCATAAAAGCACCAAAGACACAGCAATTGCAAACTAAATCAAGAGAAGAGACCCTCCAAATCATAAGGGCGTCTTTTTGTTGGGGGAGAGGAACAATTAATTTTACTTTAACCAAGATAATTGGCAAAATGCACCTCTCCCCCAACGTCTCAAAGTTACAGACAAATAGGCACCAGATCGTGTGCAAGAAGGCGAAGAAGGATGCTGCCTTTGAAGAGAAGAAATGGGTGAAGGTTTTGGGTTTTTCTTTTTTTTTTTTCCTTAACTTTTTAAGTTTTTAAAAATCATTAAAATTTGTTTCTTTTAATTTTTCAGAAATTAGCATTTTTCAAAACAAAAACATTGGAAAAAAATTATTGTGTGCAACGATCGTCAACTTACGCTGATGTAGCATATGACTTAAATAATGTAGCCTTGATTGAATTGTTACGTATTAAACTTAACAAAAAACTAACAAAAAAAAAAGGTGAAAAATGTTGAAGGCAAGAACGTAAAGAGTAGATTTAAAAAAATAAAAGGTTATGGATAAATTTTCTAAAAAGATTTAAGATAATGAGTAAAATTTATATTTATACCAAAAATATGAGGAGCATGAACGCGTCATACTTATTTCGTAAGTTTAGTGGATAAACTAGTTTAATACTCGTGGCGCTATACATTTTTATTTGCTTAGGAGATCAAATTTTTTGAAATGTAATTTTGGCCTTCTAAATGCTTCTTTGAGGTTAGAAGATGAATATGCAATATTGAAAATCTTTTTGAAGGGGCACAATGAAGTTGTATTTGTAACAACAATTTTATTATGATATTTTTTAAAGAAATGATAAGAGAGAGAATAAAAATATTTGACACATGGGTGAATAATCTAGAATTACAATGCACTAATGCTAGTACTAACTTTTTTTTTTAACACATCCATATAAGAATATGATTCCATAATTTAACCAAAAGTTTGTGTTATAAAAGGATGAAAAGTTTGTCGATAGTGATAATGATTTCTCTAGTTTAATTTTCATGGATCAAAACTTTGCAACTAATATTAGTTCATAACATTGGTTGCGGATGACTAAATAAATTTAAAACAACTTATATAAATAAATGGAAGAGAAATGGTGGCTCTAAATGGGACCTGCTGTTCAAAAAAAAAAAAAACTGAAAATATATTATGTGACCTTAATGTGAAGAACATCATCAAACCGAAAACATATTATTTTTCAAAAGTAAAGAAATTCATTCTTAAGAAAGTAAACGGTGAAAATCCTAAAAAATATGGGTTGGGGAAAAAAAAACAAAAGTAAAAGCTTAAATAACTGAAATTTACTTGTTTCTATAAGCTTTAAGATGTAATAGGGTTCAAAACCTAGTCTCCTTAGAATTTGTTAATTTAACTGAAAGTAAGCACAATCCAATTTATGAGAGAGAGCGACATACTAAATGAACTTAACGACGACTCTTGGGCTGCACTTGAGTGGGTCGCTGCCCTTGCTAAGTCAGATGGTCCTCCTGCGGCCACCCGCTAGCCGTGGCTCGACTATTATGATGACTTTGGACGGGTGTTCTTGGCCGGTGAGAGCTGCGGTGGGAATATGACACATCACTTCACGTTGAGGCTCAAGGAATCGCAGCAGCTGGGTCGAGACCTGCAAGTTCAAGACATCGCCATTTTTCTTCCTTACTTCTGGGGAAAGGATCCAATTGGGGTGGAGGCAATTGATCATTTCAGGAAATCAATGGTGGACGGCTGGTGGAATTTCGTTTGCACGTCGGACAAAGGATGCGATGATCCTCTCATCAACCCTTTTGCCGATGGATCTTTGGGCCTCGAAGGCTTGGCTTGTGGCAGAGTTATCGTTGTTTTTTTTCTATTTACATTTAAAAATTTAGAATTTTTATATTCATGCAATAAATACAGGAAAATGACATAACTTATTTTTATGTTAGAAACAAATGCTAATAAAGAGTGCAATTTTTTCTGAAAAAGATAATGTTAAAAAATACTTTTTACATAATATTATTTTTCTATGAAACAAACGGACCTTTGGACGCGTTGAAAAGAGAAGAGAAATTGTTGAACTGAATATAAAAAGTCCATTCAACTGAAAGCGTTTATAAATGCAATCAATGGTCTTTGAATAAATTGTTCAAAGAGAAGAATAAAAAAAAAAAAAAACATAAGACAAAAATGTCCACAAAGGAAAATATATGAAAAGTTTATTCAATTGATTGTGTTTAAAGTTTTCAATCAATAGTCTTTATGATCTTAAATTTTGTACTTTTGTATATATGAATTTAAAATTTTTTAAAGATTTCATTTAAATTTTAAATTTTTTAATTTTTTATCAAATCAGTACACTCGTTAACAAAAAATATTAATTTATTAAAAAAAAGGTTATGTGCATTTTAGCCCATTATAGTTTAATTGTTTTACATGTTACTCTCTTGTAATTTTAATTTAGACATTAAATCTCATATGATCTCTAATTTTGACAATCAACCCCTTAACAGTAATTTCTTAAATCTATTAATACAAATTAACCATAATTTTATTGTTTTATAATGGTAAGCACTTCATTATATTTTATATAGATGTTAATCATAAATACTATTATAAATACTGTTTTAAATATCTCTATATTAACATGTGTAATATACTGAAAATAAAAAAATATAAATGAAATAATGTAGAATGCAGTTAAAATATATTCTAAAATTCAATTTGAGAAATATATAACATATTTTTTAATAAAGAAAAAAATAACATTTACAAAACGTTATAATTTTAACCAATTTTCATTAATAGATTTAAGAAATTACTACTCTAGGGATTAATTGTCAAAATTAGAAACTATAGAGGAGTTTAATGTCTAAATTAAAACCACAATAAGATAATGTGCAAAATAACCAAACACATAGGGTTAAATTACATTTAATCATTAAAAAATTAATTTCGACCTCACAAAAGTTATTTAAAAAAAAGTTAAATATATTAATTGAAAATTTTTTTCATCAAAAAGTATACACTTTGTATATTAAATTAATATATTTTTTAATTAAAAGAACATTTAATTCATATATTTGACATTTTTTTAATAATTTTCATTAAATTAAATTCATCTATTAATGAATTGGCTATTTTTCGTAAATAAAATGACTGATTTGTTAAAAAATTAAAAGATTTATAATTCAAATGAAATATAAAAAAATTTTAAAATTGATATAAATAAAATATAAAATTTTAGAATAAAAAAAATTGCATATCGCATAATCTTTAAGTAACTAAATTGTTCAAAGAAAAAAAATATATATAAAAGTAGGCAAAAAGGCATAAAAAGTACGTTACATAGCATGCCGCATACTCTTGTCGATAAATATAAATAGAGACCCCGGTTTTAATGTAAATAATTTGAGTTTAAATTTTTGCATCTGTATTCCTCCGTCACACAAGTTAAATGGTCATCAGGCGTAAAAAGTGATGCATAATATTGAGTATACAGTTCAATAATCGTTGTGGTCTCCATTGGCAGAACCACTCTCGACTTCATTGATATTGGAGTGATGAGTCTGTCGTTTTAAAATGGTTGAATAAGACTTTAACAGACAATAGTTATTTCAATTTCGGCATATAAATTCAATAATCGACATATTCGTAATAAATATTTTTTATAAAAAAATAAATAGAATCCAATTATGAATTAACTTTTACAACTCCATACGTTAAGAAAAAGAGTACCCATACATATCTCTGGTTTTTTGTCTTGGAAAATATCCCGAGTAAAATTAGAACTGTTATTTTTAAAATAACGACTGATATTTTTCAAAAATAACAATTACTATTTTAATGGACATAAATTTCAGGATAAAAATTATGGAAATACCAGTTTTTACTCTAAGAAAAAAGACACATTGATTCAGCCTTAGCCCACTTTAGGTACAATAACATTTTAGTAATTATAAAAGCGTAGCTCCTATGATTGCACGAGCAAAATTATATATATGCACTTAAATAGAAGGTAAAGGGTATTTAATAATTTATTTATTTTAATTTTTATTTGATAATCCAAGCATGAGATTTAAACATTTAGGTATTAATTTATATTATTATCAAAATCTTGAAAGCCTTATTTAATACTTCATCTTTTTTACTTTGACTTCAGAATTATATTTATTTATATTAATTTTTTACTAAATGCAAAATAATAAGTTTTTTGTAAAAATTAACTAATTATAATTATTAAAATAAATAAAGATATTGCGGGCAGTTCGGGTGAACTGTTAGTAATTCATTAGTTGGAAATTATCTTCGTTTTTTTTTTTTTGGGTCAGAATGGAAATTATCTAATTGAGCACTCGATGGTCTACCCCATTGAATGCTATAAGAAGAAAACAAGAAAAGAGCTTTGTTGACCTAGAACAAATGCCTGCAAAATGGCATATGACTCAATTATTTATCACACATTTGTGGTTCCATTTGTGATCTTCTATTAAATTACTCTAAATGTAAAACAAATTGTGACATAATATTTGTGGGTCTACCCTAAAAAATTCGTGTCCAGATAATAATTTTTTTATAAAAAAAGAAAAAAAAAAACGCCGTACATGGTCGCGAGCCCTTAAAAGGTCAAACATCGTTTTTGTTCGGAAACGCTAGGGAGCCTAGCGTCTCCCGTTTTTGTTTTATAGAATAAATATCGCCTACTAGAAGGAAGTAATTAAGGTAAAAAAAAAAAAAAACTCACAAGCGCTAGAATAAAAAAGAGCTAAATAAGTACTATTCAAAAACAAAAAAAAAAAACTTCGAGTGGTTGAAAGTAGTAATTTTTAATTAAAAACTAAGATTCGAGTTTTAAATTATTTTCACATATCTTATCTCTCATTTACTAGACTATCAACTCAAAAAAAAAAAAAAAAAGAACTAAATAAGTGAATAATCAGCTAGGGTCAGCAAGTATATAGAATCAAAGTTTAAATTTGGTTGCACAACTACCTCCTTCTTGAAATATCCCATTCTAATTGAATGGCTCAGCAGGCCACATTCCATAGATTTAAAAAAGATTAGCAGACAAGGGGGTCACAGTTGAGCTCTCAAAAAGAAGTCTAATGTCATAACCAAAATGCAGTTGGACACTTATAAACCTGTAACATCTATGTAGTAAGCCACAAGTCCTACAGGTGAAACAGTGGCATATGAACACATCAGGAAGCAAACAGGTTTTGTGTAGAGAGACTTTTCAAAATATCTTGGCAACATCCTTGATAAGGCCTCGGTTGGCCGCAGCAAACTCTGCGAACTCCTCGAAGGATATGAAGCCATCCCCATCTGTATCAATCTCAGCCATCATACGCTTGATCTCATCTGGGGTGACGGAGCCGAGGGACTTCAAGCAATCCCCCAACTCGGCCGAGGAGATTTTTCCGTCACCATTCAAGTCAAAGCGCTTGAAAATGCGCTGGTACTCGGCCTTGTCAGCATCATTAGCCATGTTTAATTTGCAGTATATGATGAGGATGTGTGTGTGTTTTTGGCGTTGCTCTGGCAATTCAATGTGAATGTTTGGAAGATAACTGAGAGTTGGGTTTTTAAAGAGGGGGTTTGTTGGTGTACATGGTTACCCTTTGAACTCGGGAGCTTAGCTGCAGGAACGGACCACCTGAAATGTCTCCCAACTGTTTTGACCACAAATGTCATTGCTTAAAACTGAATCCATTTTAAGGAAAAACATCTGTACACACAAACCCCATTGTAATGTGGTCGCAATTATTCAGTCCTATCAAAACATTTTCTTAAAACTTTTTATTGGGATATTTTGGAAATGAGAAGGGGAAAAAAAAAGCTTGCAAATAAGGGTCCTAAACAACTCATATCATCTTTCCATGTAGCACTCACTAGAACCAGAAAAGGGCGGAGAATTCCTTGCGAAATCATGTTGCATAACATCATTCATTGAACAAATCAACTCAGGCACGCACACTGACAAAAACGAAAGTTGATCCAAGTTTCCTGACCCCTAAGAGACTCTTTGAGCAACTAGCAAGATACAGAAAAAAAAAATGGTTGCGTACTCAAAATGAAGTCAAGGTTTAGGTTTTTCCAAGAGGACATTGCATCAAGGAAGCAGCAATAAGGGAAAAAGAAGCATCAAATTAAACCGACCAATCACTAAACATGTCAGATTCACAGGTTTGCGAGATTGCCAGCATTTCAGAAAGTTGATAAGATTGTTCAATTTTCTTGGCTTCGGCCATCATAGATGCGACCTTGTAGCAAGAGAGCAATAAATTTCTGAATAGAAGGCAACATATCAGGAAAACAGTTTGCATATCCTAGTGAAGGTGTCCCTTAGAATGAGGGCTTTCAATATGTTGTGACAAAAGGAGAAGGCAGATCTCCCCAATTGAAGTGAAATTACTCGAATAGATTATGAAAAAGCTTACAAGAACCCGAACTTGTGGTATGATTGCATTATTATGTGATTCGATCCCATGCTAGAGTCCAGAACTAGCACTGTCACCGACTCAAAAAATCCGCACATAACTTGAAGATTTTTACAAATCACAGAAATCCAGACCTTATGCTACAGTCTGCAAGATAATATTCAGCACAGCTTCTTTAGTTGGCAAAGCCGGGATTGCCCCTCTCTCTGTCACAGTCAATGCACCACAAGCATTGGCAAACTTCAGAGCATCTCTCAATCTTTCCTCATTCTACAAAAAATAGAGTAGTGTTGTTCATTCAAATGTATGAAAGCACAAGTACTGTATGAAAACATTCTTCCAGAAAAGCCCACCAAAAAAGAAAAGCAAAGCATCAGTTCAATAAGTATTTTCCAGGAATTGCTGAAGCCCATCAAGGCAGCAACACTTTCTGAATTTTTTCTCACGAAATTCAGATCTACGAGCATCCATTTTATTATTTTTTGATATATTTTCTCATCATGCATAAGGAAGAGGTTCACTTTACTAAAAAGGGAAATGAAGATTCATTTAAAAAAAAAAAGAAAAAGATGAAGGTGATACTATCATTTCAAGAATGCAGACTGAAAAATAGGTCAAAATGACATATATTGGGATTGGCAGTTCACAACATAACAGCGGTAATTTGAGGAGAACAACAACTATGACAAAACATTAGAATGGGCATGTGTGTCCATGCTTGTTCAAATGCACGTGGAAGCACTGACTTAAACTGGTCATGGCCTTTTTGCAAGTACGACCTGAATCAAGGAGACATCCTTAGCAATCTGTGACAATATTCCAGCTACAAAAGCATCGCCAGCACCAGTGCTGTCCACAGCATCCACCTTTAGACCTTTGACTCTACCACTGAACTCCTATTAAATTGTTATCAAAGAGGGCAGTTAGAAATTAACCTCAATATAGAATCGTTGCCATGCTTAGAAGGAATTCTGATACAATGTTAGCAGTTAGCACCATGCAATAAGCCAATTTATCATTAATTAAAATACAGTTTTCGGAAAGTGAAGTGCAAGCCTCTGGGACAAGGTAAGGGTACTTTATTGTGGCCTGAAGGTTACAAGTTCAAGTCATGGAAACAACCTCTTTGTGAAAAACAAAGATAACGTTACATACATCAGACCCTTCCCTGCCTCTTTTCAAACGCTGTTTGGAAAGCCCAGGAAAGTATGAAAGGGGCAAGAATATTTTAAGACCTACCTTGGTGTAGTATCTGCAACCACCAGGGCCCTCAGTGACAAGTAGTAGTTTAAGATTTGGATGGAAGAACTTACGGACAACAGCATCATCAAATGGATCTTCTCCCTTGGTTAGGAAAGATATTTCTTCTTCACTTATCTGAAGGAAATATAGCGATGATCATCCTAATCAAAGCTAACATCAATCCACATGATGTTGTGCACCATAAAAGAATAACAGGAAATCAATCACAGAAAAAAAAAAAAAAAGACAAGGCATAATCTGCACCTTAATAGATGAGTACCTTAATGATATCAGCAATTTCCCAAATGCTGAGAATGCCATCTCTCGCACTGTCTGCAGAAGGCCAAAGTGGAAGCCTTAAATTAGGATCATAGGAAAGAATGACACCAGCATTCTTGGCAGCTTTTGCTGCTGCAATGTGGGCTGACTTGCATGGCTCTGTTATGAGGCTTATAGAGCCATAATGGAATATTTTTGCCTGCCATTAAACAAGAAGAAGACAGGAAATGAGAAGTTATGCAACTTTGTGTAGGCTTAGCAACCAACGAAATTTACAATACAATATATCAAAGGGGTAATTTTATGTTACTTTTTGCCTGCCAATTTGCTCGTTGGGTTAAGATAATCCATTTCCAATTTCTTTTCCGTCATCCAACTTTAGGATTTGAAGATTCAAATTGTTCGCTGCCCCCTGGTTATGTCAGCCTGTCCTCCCGACTGCCTTTATGACTTCATGTATCTTCACCACTATCTATATCATTGTCTATCATGTTTTTATACTTATCTAGTTTTTAATTCTTATTCTCTAACTGACAATTCGCAAAAGAAAAATTATAAATGGGCGATTCAAGTAATATGGGAAAACTCAATCCAAGAGCATTAAAAAAAAAAAAAAAAGATCAAGAAGTGCTAAGCATAAAATGCAAGTGGAGATAGTCAGCCTCAGCAAAATATTTTCTATGCAAATATAAACTTGAAGAAGTGAACTAGGGAACTCTGAGTAAAATCATACCATGCGAGACCCTTATACAAATATTTGTGGGTAATGTGAATTACCAGAAATTCCCCCCCCCCCAAAAAAAAAAAAACACTCTTCCTTCAGGATAGGAACAACTCAATTAATTAAATTATGTAATACTTTACAACTAAAAATCTCTGAGAAGCCAAACATTATGTTAGTAACAGTGTGAGTCCAATATGAACACATGCTGGTGTTTATAATTAAAACAAAGTTGTAGTGTCCAGTAATCAAATAGCTCATTATTCAAGTTAGCTGCAGTGTGATTTGGTCTATTGTTTTCTTCTTTCTTCACTATGCTAATCACCACAAGTTACAATGGTTCCATACCTTCCTTATTAAGTCAAAATCCAGTTCATCCTCTTGAAGCAACATATCTGCACTGGGATTGCGGTAGAACATAAACTCACGTTCTCCATCGCTCCGTAACGTAACAAATGCTAAAGCAGTGCGTGCACCAGGATCAAAACGCATGCCTTCACTGTTGACATTATTCTCCTTCAATATGTCTGCAAGCATGTATCCAAATTCATCTTCACCAACCTGTGCATGGACTCAAAGATTGTAGATAAGCTGATATTAGCTGATATTAGATGCTAAATGAAACATAAATCCTTTCTCGCCTTCATTTTTTTTATGTTGAAAATTCATGAAATGAGATCATAATAAGTGGAATTTTACATAGAACAGCATGAGACAAAAATTATGAAATTCTGCAAGCTCTTTTGCAGACCATGCAATGCGGAAGCCTGGAATTATGAATTTACAATTTCCTTTTCTTTGGCAGGGGCCTTTTTTGTCCTCAGGAGCGAAAAAAAAAAAAAACCTTGAGCTCGACCAAATTCTGACCAGTTTACTAGCCATAAATACTCTCTCACCATCTCATTCACTTCCCAGTCACTCTTATATTCTAGAGTGTCTAATTTACTGTCTCTGACCGAACTGTCAAGTGCAACGAGGCGGATATGTAACAGCAATCCTCCATCCCTTTTGCTACATGCGCATTGCAAGATGTAATATGCAGCAAACTCAATGAAATATTCTAATCATGACAAAAGTTGAACAACTATAATTATAGAGGCACCTTCCCAACAAAAGCCGATGAACCACCGAGACGAGCAATGCCAACAGCAACATTAGCAGGTGCACCTCCTGCAGCCTTTTTAAATGCAGGTGCATCGGCCAATGACAGCCCACTGACAGTTGGAACAAAGTCAATTAGCATTTCTCCAAAGCAAACCACGAGAGATGATTCTTTTGTCTCAGGCAACCCATCACTTGATAAGGCCTTACCTAATGATTAAAAAAGAAAACAAAAAAAAGGAAAGAAATGCGGGAGTTGAGTCAGAAAAATGAAACCAAAACAATTATGCAACCCATCATATGTATATGGTTGCACATGCTTGGAAAATGGCATCTATGCTTGAAACCTTATAAGGTTCTACTGCTCTAACATACATTCAATCTTTTCTATTATTGGACATATCCTGCATTTACCATAAAAAAAAAAAAGACTACAGAAAACAAGGAGGAAATGTTAATTTTTACGATGCTTGAGCTCTGCAACAGAGCTCAACTTGTATTAGTTCTAACTGTTCTGATCTCGCACACAGTTTTATGACATTGAACTAGAGTAAACAACTACAATATTTCAAGTTAACAACAAAGAGTAGTTGCTGTTGTAGCTAAATTTGCTAAACATTGACTACAACAATCAAGTTGCTTATTTAGTAATTGTCAATAATTAACAAATAATTTCATCCTCGAATATAACAAATTTTAACTATGTTGCAGATTGTGGACTTCTTTATCAAGCCATCATATGCATTTGGTTCACCAAAGCAATTACAGTTTGCTACTTAACTATGTTGCAGATTTTTGCTCAAACCCAGCTTAAAAACCAAGCAACCAGTTAATTTAACATCCCTGAGGGCACAACACGAATCAGAAAGCCAAACACGACACAAAATCATTCGACACCTGATCAAGAATTTGGAAGTGGGGTAAAACGCAAAGATGTGAAAGGCGCACAAACACACTAAAAGTCAACCCAAACTCCAAGAAAGAGAGTTTTACCCTTTAAATTTAACCGGTAAATGGGAAAGTGACGCCGGCAAGAAAAGGCAGAGGCTTTAACATTTCCTCTACTGAAGCCAACAGAACGATGGCGCGAAGACCGAACCATGCCGGCACCAAAGCAAAAGGCAGTGGAGGAATGCAGAGCCATGCGCTCAGTTCTCAGACACACTTACAATTAATCAACCCCTTGTTGGGAGTTCTCAAAGCTGCCTGCTTTACTTGAAATAGCAGCCAAAAGGTGTGAACTTTTTCTTGTTTCCTTTGTGGGTGTGGCGTTAGAATTGATGTGCAGAGGTTGTTAAAAAGATGGGTGTGGAGTGATTACATGAACATTTGGGACTGCCCCAGAAAACGAACCAAGATAGGATTTTTAGAGAGAGAAAATGGGAGAGAGATGGGTGTTGGGCAGGCGTGCGTTAAGTTGGGGTGCAGGCAAAACAGTGGGGGAGTGTTGTTAGCGGAGAAAGCAAAGCAACTGTTTATCGATTCTGCTGTCGCTCCTATCCTGTCCTGTCCTGTCATCCCGTATTTCGGACATCAAAACTTGTGTTTTTGCAGGCCTTTTGGCTTCGGCCTTTCTTGTTGGACCAAGATGTGGTCCGATTTTCAGCCGTAGATTTCACGTAATAAGGATAGATTGTTCATGCAAGGATTATTTCTTTTGTTTGTCCTTTTTTTTTTTTTAATTGAGGAAGAAGCATAACTTTTTTGAACCAAAGGAAGAACCATAACATAGTTTTGGTTTCTGAATTAGTTTATGACATTTATATGAATTCTATTTTGTAGTTAAACATAATCAACTAGATCACGAAGTGTTGACCTGTTTGGTAATTTAATGTTTTTTTTTATTGCATTCAAATTCTTTTACTATCACTCACCCCTCTAGTAGATGAAAATTTATAGAAAAGCACCATGTTATTTTTCAGATTCATTTATTAATACAGTCAAAAATAAATAAAAATTATTTAAACTAACAGTATTAGGATGATAAATTTTTTTATAGAAAAATTAAATAAGAGGTCAATTTATACGCTCGATTCATAGATACAATGATTAATATATCTATAATGCACTATTTGTGGTTAGAAAAAAGAAAAGTTAAACATGCCCAACTTTTTGTTAATATAAAAGATTCCAATTTTCTAAAAAAAAACTAATAAAACTATTCCACTTGGATTCCAAGACTTCCTTTGCGGACACTACACTCAGAACAATGTTTTTAACCTTTTAAGAATCAGGATGTTTTAAAATGAATTTTTAGTGCATAAAATTTTTTTTTATAATAAAGTAAATCAAAGGATACTTCTGGAGAATATTTGTATAAAAAAATTCTAATATTTTTTTATTATATCTTAAATATTTTCTTAACTTGGGAAAATTTGTACCTGACATCCTAAATTTTACTTTTATTGCACAATACATATCAAATTATTAACAATTACAAAAACCATATTATATAATTAATGTTGTGGCAAAATATAAATTCTGTTAAATATCTGTTAGTAGAAGTTTAATTTAATAACAAAATTGTCATTATAATGACAAAAAGATTCCAAAATGCCTCAATACATAAATGGCCTAAATATAACCTTAATAAAAATTTTCGAAACCCTAAATTTTACTTTCCATGACCAAACATCATCTAACTAATCAATTCCCAAATAAAAACCGACCCGATCCACTTTATGTAAAAATAAATAAATAAATAAATAGTTACTTACAAAAACAACGTCGTTTCCTTTTGCAAGCCATCCCCAAGATCGTTTCGTGACTTACTTCGTGATCCTCTCTCTCTCTCCCTCTCTAAACCGACAGCCGCCCCTCTCACACATCTCGCCGCCCGTATACACCGTCGGCTCACCTTTCTCCGATGTGATTATGAAGGTATATCTCTCTTCTCTCTTATTGATCAAATCGTTGATTTAGATGTGTTTTTTGGGATCTGGGGTTTAATAATTTGTGTACTTAGTGAAATGGGTGGGTATATCTCATTATGCGAGGTCCCCAGTTTGGTGAATTCTTCTCTCGATTGTTCCGGCTGTTTTCCGCACAAAAGCTACAACCTGCGAGGTTCATCATCTGATTGAGTGGAATAGATTACAAACTTAGTGCCACCTGTTAAAGATATTGACCACTCATTGCCTTTAGCTTTGTGTGATAATATCTGTGGTGGGCTAATCTTAGGACAAGTGTTTACACAGTTGAGACATAGTTGAGGAAGTGGATTCTGCAATTATATTCTCTAGGAGTTTATCTATGTAATAATCTGGTGCATGCCTGTTTTCCCTTTTTCCCAAATTTGCTTTTGGATCATGCCACCGTTGCTTCCCTTGCTGCCATAGTTGTTTGCTTCCCTTGCTGCCAATTTCAACTCCTATGGTTTGTGGGGCATGGCAGTCGTGCTTCGTTGAATTGATGGTAGTTCTTATGATTGTGTTGGGAATTGAATGCTTTCGGCTGGATAGAATTGTAGCTTCAGTTTGATATGTTTCTGTTTGTGTAATGTTAGTGTTAATGCCTTTATAATCTTAAACTGTCCGCAATCAGTTTGCAACCAACGGAGTGGTTTGCGCGGTTGGGAACCCCTACCCTACACACCAAATCCTCACTTGTTTGTGCTCTGTGTCATCCTCGCTTCTCCTCCGCTGTCCATCTCTTGGCGGGGCTGCCTCCTTGTGGCTGTCTGTTGTCTTCTCCCTAGGCTCCGCTTACATCCTTCTGTTTATCTCGAGTATCCTTTTAGTTATAGATTTTCTAATTTTCTAATTTTTCTTTAGCAGATAAATTATCTGTTTTTCTCCGATGTACCAAGAAAAATAGATAAATAATCTCTTCATAAATGCTTCTGAATATGGTTTTGCAGAACTTTGTATGTGGGCTTGTTTTCTCTTTTGTTAATTTGCTCGGTTGATTATCCTTGTGAAAATTTATAGTTCTGGGTTTCATGGAACCGTTCTAGCACAAGTGGGAAGTTGTCCCCCGGATCCAGACTTTTTTTTTTTAATCATTGTTATTATTATTTCTTTGTTAGAATTTGCAGAACAATTTCGGTGATTTTTTTTTTTTGGGAAAAAATAGAATTAATTTGCAGTAATTGGCCTGCCAATGCCTATTGTGTTGCGGTATGTGTGAATTATCACTCAATGCATATTTTTTGCAATTTCTTGTTGTGAAGTATTAATAGCTCCTTTTAGCTATAAAGTTCATTCAGAAATCTTTGTTGCTTTGTCTTTCTTTATTGGCACTCATGTTTTTATTACAGAGTTCAAAATTTCTGAAACTTTTAACTTTTTGCTGAATTTGTCCAGATGAAGGACTGGCTGCTCGCAAGTTGTGTTTTGAAGAGTCTTGCAATCCCGGTTTCGTGGAATCCTAGCAAATCTAGTTGTTAAATTAATTGTCATGGAGAACAAAGACAATACCATGGAAGCCATTGTTAGTGATAGCAACATCTCCAAGCCAAAACCAGCACCGAAACGCTTTGTGAAAAACCAGGTTCCAGATTCAATCCTCAATGACCCTTCTCTGAATGCTGCCATCTCCCTGTTGCCCCCCAACTACAACTTTGAGATACACAAGTGTGTGTGGCGCATCCGTTCTGCCAAGGCCAAGCGTGTGGCTTTGCAGCTCCCTGAAGGCCTACTCATGTACTCCCTCATCCTCTCCGACATCTTTGGTGCCTTTGCCGATGTTCTCCACTGCTTTGTCCTTGGTGATGTGACCTATGGTGCTTGTTGCGTTGATGATCTCTCTGCCATGGCTTTAGGTGCAGATCTTTTAATCCATTACGGCCACAGCTGTTTAGTCCCCATTGATGTCACCAAAATTCCATGCCTCTATGTTTTTGTGGAGATTAAAATTGATGTGGATCGTCTAATTAACACTATCAAGCTCAACTTGAGTGATAAGAGCGTTGTCCTTGCTGGTACAATCCAGTTTGCCTCTGCAATAAGAGCTGCAAAGCATGAGTTGGAAAATCATGGGCTTAATGTTTTGATCCCACAATCAAAGCCGTTATCAGCTGGGGAAGTTCTGGGTTGCACGGCACCAAAAGTTTCCCCAAGTACAATGGCTGATTCTAGTAGTAATGGGACAGTTGTGGTGTTTGTTGCGGATGGGAGATTTCATCTGGAGGCATTTATGATAGCTAATCCAGACATCACGGCATTTAGGTATGACCCATACTTGGGAAAGCTGTTTTTGGAGGAGTATGATCATCGGGGAATGAAAGAGGCGAGGAGGGGAATGATAGAACGTTCAAGAGAGGCAAAGAATTGGGGAATTGTGTTGGGGACATTAGGAAGGCAAGGCAATCCAAGGATTTTAGAGAGGCTGGAGAAGAAGATGAGAGAAAGGCAACTTGATTATATTGTTGTTTTGATGTCAGAGATTAGTCCAGCGAGGATTGCATTGTTTGAGGATTCAGTAGATGCTTGGATACAGATTGCATGTCCAAGGCTCTCCATTGACTGGGGGGATGCGTTTGGGAAGCCACTTTTGACACCTTTTGAGGCAGAGATTGCACTTGGAGAAATACTTGGCTGGTGGGAGAAGAGTATGGTGTGCAGTAAAGGCAATGAGCCGTGTTGTGAGCGTAGCAATGGATCTACAAAATGTGTGGGGGATTTGGGCGGTGATTATCCCATGGATTATTATGCCCAAGACGGTGGGGAGTGGAACTCTTCGTATGTGAAGAAACCAACACGGCCTATCTCAAGAAAGGCTGTATAGGTAATGGTAATGCTCCGGGGCAACATTGGCTCCCCCCAAAATCTGTCTAATGTGTCATGAAAGGGTACTGAGACTCTTATTATTTTTTGAAGGCCACTTTAGTCTTCGCTCTTCTTTGCCTGTGCTGCAAATTTTTAATCCAGGAAGTGGTAGTGGGGCATTGTCTAATCTGGAATTGTCAACAAATGGACCAGACAATGCCATGTGGAGTACCAAAATGAGATGAACCCTTCTTACTGGGGATTATAGGTATATGCTTCCATTCAGGCATCTTGATTGAATGTGGTAAGTTGCAAAGGGCAAGTCTGAGCCCGATTTCACAAGGTAAACAGAGCTTTCAGAGCTTGCTAAGAAGGGCACCCATGTTTTGGCAATTCCACCAAGAAGATAATGAGTTACTCCTACAGGATATCTAGGCTGAGCAGCAGGAGCATCTTTTAGGTTACTATGAGCCCCAAATCTGACCCTTTAGTTATTTGTGCAAAGAGTTCTAGTATGGTATTTTTTTCTGCCTCTCTCGGAAAATTATTTTTTCAGATTGAGTATATTTAATGGTATTTTTGAATATATTTGTTTCTTCACTTTCTTGTTGTGGAGCTTTGTAAACATTTGGTTAATCACTATTTGGAGATTAATAAGTTTTCAATATGTAAGTAGTCCTGGAAAGTCTGGGGATCTACTTGGCATTGAACAGCCAATCAAAAAATTTAAAAATGAAAACATGAATACTTACGGAGTCCTGTAGGTTATGTAAATCTAGATAAGGGTTTGTTTTGTGCTTTTCAAGAGTAATAGAAGCTTGCTTTGGTTGAAGCTTGAGAAAGTGGTCCAAGTGCATTATCCAAATGCTTCAGTGCATAAATTTTTGGTGTAAGAAAATTCTCCGATCGCTTATAAAATGTTAGTCACGCCTGCTGAGCCCAAGTTCAGAAATGGCGTAAAATAAAATGTTTAAATCGTTTGCGTCGATAATGTTATAAATAAAATGTTTAATGTGTGTTCCAATTTCACGGCTGGAATCAGTGGAAGCCAAGCAAATTAGAGGATATAACCGGGGCATCAACTTCATCGGAATGCTGGGAAGATTCCACATCCCTTCTTTGTGAGGAAATTTTGCATTAATTTGGAAAGAAAATACGGGACATATTTTGGTATCTTACCCTTGTGAATTGTCGCTCTTGATCTTCTGGCTCTCTGATTAGGTTAAGAAAAATATATGTGGAATTCGTCCCGCTAGATTACATCTTTATTTTATTTTTTTTTTTGAGAACAGATTACATCATTAAACTGTTGATAGTCCTTTTTTTTTTTTATTTAGCAGAAAAAAAAGTATTGTAAAATGTTGGTTATTACATTTGCAAACAAATATTGGAAGCAGTCAGTTAATATTTTCATTTAATTATCTCATAAGGTGGACCTTTTTTTTTGACAGATCATAAGGTGGACTCACCATCTATCAAATCTAAGATTTAATATTGCAATTTGATCCTTACTTGGCCAAAATAGGAAGATTTATTTGCTAGAGGAGAGTACGGTAAAGAAATTTGAACCTGTGTTACATACATAAAATCACGTCAACTTGTCGTCAAATTACGACTTTGAGTGGTTGTTTTTTTATTCTTTAAGTCATTGCTTGGATGGAGGGAAAAGGGGTGGGGAGAAATTTGGGCTGAAAAATAGGAATATTTTGTATTTGGAAAGATAAAAATGTCACTTGATGGGAAGGTTTGTGTTCTATTTTCCCTGGATTCTACCAATATTTGATCATCTCGTTTTTTAGGGAAAAGGCCATACGAGGGAAACGGTGGGTGGCTTTTTTTTTTTTTGTAATTTTAGTTTAACATATATACTTTAATGCCGCCACTCTTATTTTTTTATTCTACCTTTTACTCCAACATATAAAAAGTAAAATTAGTATTATAATACAAATTATTATTTGCACTCCTAGATATTACTTTTTTTCAAACAAAGAATTTATATTTTGTTTTTATCTAACACCATCCTTTACCAAACATAGAGCAAATAAAAAGTCTCACCTCTTATTTTTTACTCCTCATTTTTCCCCTCTCATTTTTCTTCTGTTTTTTTCCTCCAAGCGAAGCGTAAGGGGTGGGGATTTTGAAATTTGATTATTCCGAGTAGAAACTAATATGTCCAGCATATGTACGTCCAATCAAGGCCCCCTTACTTGCACGTTTGCACCCTCTAACAAAGTAGACCAATTTAGCTAACGTCTAAAATCAGTAATTGACAAATCACTTTTATTTGTTGAAAATACGGTCAAGCCTTCTAGAACTCACAGTGGCTTATAATGTTTGGCACAAACTGCCATAACGAGCAAAACTACATGAGAAAACGAGAGAAATGGGCAACCAAGAAACGTCCTTGTCGAAGGTTCCGTTTACTTTACTATGACGCGCTACCTTGTCACCTAAGGCACCAAAAACTTTGAAGGTTAGTATGCGCATTCCCTTGCACACGTCAACCGTATCCCTCCTTTTATTTTATAGCCACACTTTTCCGGGATATGGAATGCTTGTCATTGTTGGAAGGTATTGTTCCCTTGTCATTTCCGTTGCATCAATGAAAGAAAAAAAAGGGGGAGGGATTAAAGGACCACATATAGAGCTTGGCATTAACTGCGTTAGGACATGAAATTTTGGATGTTCCAAAGAAAAAAAAAAGTTAATAAACAAAAATATCATTAACTTTACTTAAAATAATAAATTTAGCATCAATTTTAAAATGAAACAAATTTAGTACCAATTTTATTTAGAGTAACAAATTTAGCACGTAATAATTTTATATAAATAGAATTTATTAGTTTCGATAATAGATTTATAAAAATATGTCTGTTTCGATTATATGATAATTATATAAGTTAGTGTTACATTATCGAAACAAATAAATTCTGTTCAAAAAATTTTACAGCGTGTTAAATTTGTTATTTTAGACAAAATTAGTGATAAATTTATTATTTTTTAAAATTAGTATTAGATTTATTATTTTAAATAAAATTGATGATATTTTTATATATTAACTAAAAAAAACATGAAATTTTAATCTCTGATCTCTTTTTTGTAAATAAAACCCTGTTCCTTTTAAGCTGGAGCCTTTCGCAATCTTAACTTAAATAGCTTTTGTCCTTTGTTGTACCAAAAGAAATAAAAAATAAAAAATAAAAAAAAAAGGAAAAAACGAGTTAGGTGGTGATCCTTTTGGGAGAACAGATGCTTGAGACGAGGATAAGATTAACGAAAGGGTAGATCACGTCCGTGGGCTCTACGCGCAAAAAAAAAAAAAAAAATTCTTTTGAAAAAAAAGTTACAAGACGTACTACAAATAGTTTACAACATGCAACAACTATAATGTGCAACAATTATCGTACAATATGTAACTAAAATACTACTTGTTATATAAATTGTATAATAATTATTGCATATTCTTAATTTGTTGCATACCACATTGGTTTTTCTTCAAAAAATGAATAGAAAGTCAAAAAACTTTTTGGCACGGGACGCATTGACTTGTCTGTGCATTGCACTTGAGCCCCAGCCTAAAAAGTGCAATATATTTAAAAAGACGTACGGTGCTTGTCCTTAATTAAACAACAGAAAACAAATAAATAAATAAAAAAAGGAAAAATTACTATCTTACCATAGGCGGGCGTAGATGGTGGCCTGATTGAAAATTTTTCAAAAGAAAGGATAGGGAAAAGAAAAAATTAAAATTTTTTATTTATTTTTTTATTATTTATTTTTTATCAATTTAAATAATTATATTTTATTTTATTTCTTATAAATTATTATTTATTTTCTTTCTCATCACTTTCTAATCATTATTTTTTATCAATCATAATATTATTATTATTATATTATTTTTTATTTATTTTCTTTTCTATTCACTTTTTAACTAAAATCTTATTATCTAAGGAGGCCATAGGTTTCCTTTTAACATTTTCTAGATGTTATAGAACACTAGTGAAAACTGAAATTCCCGAACTCACCAGTGCGTATTTACACTCAACTGCACGTCAAAATGTAACTAGCATACAATACTTTCAAGCATTGCAAAAAAAAAAAAAAAAAAACAATACTTTCAAGCTGAATGCTTTAATTATTACTTCGATATCAAACACATCCAGAGGCAAGAACCTGTCACTTTGGTGAGACCGGCTGGAGGAAATCATTAACATCTTGTTTTTGGTTCGAGATATAAAATACATGCAAAGAAACTTAGTGGAAAGTTTCTTATTATATTATTATTGTTATTGTGGTTGTTGTTAAAATATAAAAGAAATTATGTGAAAAAGTAAATAAAAAAGAGAAGAAAAAAATAACCACATCTAAAAATTTACAATGTTATATATTTCTTATTTCTGATTACATTTTTTTTATTGAATTGAGTATCTCACATAGTACATAAATTCTGATATTTATAGTGAAGATATTTTTACATTTAAGACAATTATACTGCAATAATATTAAAATTCTAAATTCATGTTGATCTCCATAATTAATTTGTTATTAGAATTCTGACATAATAACATTCAAATCTCCTTGACTGCATAGTTTTCTAACACTCCTTTGAAGATAAACATGAATCAAAGAGTAGTGTCATCTTACTTAAACATATAAGAGCCAACAAATGTTGAGCACATAGTTGCTTATAGTAGTGCATCAATCTCGCATTAAAATACAAATATAGTTCATATGATATTTGGTCATTAGGCCTAAAAGGTCAACATGGATCCTAAAAAACATAAAACAAAAATCCACCTTTCATCTTTGGAGCGTTTTTGATTTTTTACCCACTTTTTTTTATTTTAAACTCTACTCTTCACATTAATTTCATAATTGAAAATTGCTCCTTGTCGTTAACTTTGCTACGTGACATCAGATGGCATGCCATCTGAGACTAATTTTGCCACGTCAGTATATGAGTGCTGATGTGGGAATTATCAATATTCTTCTTTTTAATTTTAATTTTATCTTCTAAAAAACAAAAAATTCAAAATTTTGACTTCTAAAAATAATGAAAAATTCAAAAATTTTCTTTTTAAAAATAAAAAATAAAAAATTACTTTTTTTCTAAAACCAAAATTTTGAATTTTTCATTTTCTTAGAAAACAAAACATTAAATTTTTATTTTTTTGAGAAATAGAAAATCTGAATTTTTCTCCCTTTTTTTTTGGTTTTTAGAAACCGAAGTTTTGAATTTTTTTTTTATTTTTAGAAAACATAATTCCTTTTACCTTTTTTTTTTTGAAATTTTGGAAAAATATGTAATTGGTTTTTTCGAGATAAATAGAAAATCTGAATTTTTCTCCCTTTTTTTTATTTTCGTATATTTTTTTGAAAATTTTTTCTCTTTTTTAATTTTTTTTAAATTTGGGAAAAATATATAATTATTTTTTATTTTTGCATATTTTTCTTTAAATTTTTTGTTCATTTTTACCTTTTTTTTGAAATTTGGGAAAAATATGTAATTATTCTTTTTATTTTTGTATATTTTTCCAAACAAATTTTCCTCCTTTTACCTTTTTTTTTAAATTTGGGAAAAATATGTAACTATTTTTTTATTTTTGTATATTTTCTGAAAATTTTTTCTTCCTCTTACCTTTTTCTTTGAAATTTGAGAAAAATATATAATTATTTTTTTTATTTTTGTACATTTTTTGAAATTTTTTTCTTCTTTTTACCCTTTTTTTAAATTTTTTTGAAATTTTCTTCCTTTCTCTTTCTTTGTTTTTTTTTTTAAAAAAAAATTGAAAACGATCATGTCAACACCCGTTTGCTAATGTGGTAGATGACTTGATAGAGTTAGTCAGACATAACGCGTCACATAGTAAAGTTAACAACAAATGAATAAAAGGGATAGACAATAACAACACTCTAACAGGTAGAAGCTAGACCTCCATAGAAGAGGCTAAGACCCTGCATTGACAGGCCAGGACTCTCATGGCGAGAGAGAATGACTCTACTAAAATTCTAATTTGATCACATCTAAATATAGAGATTTGCATAACTAATTGAATGTATGAATTCTAACTTGATCACATTCAAATCAATTGCATAATTCTCTAACAATTATTATTAACTATTTTTTTATTTTGTATATTTTTCTGAAAATTTTTTCTTCCTCTTACCGTTTTCTTTGAAATTTGGGAAAAATATGTAATTATTTTTTTAATTTTTGTACATTTTTTGAAAAAAATTTTCTTCTTTTGACCCTTTTTTTTTAAATTTTTTTGAAAATTTCTTCCTTTCTCTTTCTTTTTTTTTTTTTAAATTAAAAACTATCATGTCAGCACCTGTTTGCTAATGTGGTAGATGACATGATAGAGTTAGTCTGACATGATGCGCCACATCGTAAAGTTAACAGCAAGTGAATAAAAGGGATAGAGAATAACAACACTCTAACAGGTAGAAGCTATACCTCCATAGAAGAGGTTAAGACCCTGCATTGACAGGCCAGGACTCTCGTAGCGAGAGAGAATGACTCTACTAAAATTCTCACTTGATCACATCTAAATATAGAGATTTGCATAACTGATTGAATGTATGAATTCTAACTTGATCACATTCAAATCAATTGCATAATTCTCTAACAATTATTATTATTTTATTTAGTAGAAAGTTTGTTTGATTATAAGTTATATAATAGACATATATTTTTTTATTTTTATAAATCTCATACGTCTTTTTTAATATTTATTTGAGATTTATAAGATAGAAGTCTACCAAGGGACATATCATTATTAGGGAAATGCTAGTCCTTAGACAGATTAGAAGTGTGGGATGAGGTGGCAGAAAGGGGAGATAAAGAGAGAGGAAGAAGAGAGTAGAAGAAGAATCTGAGTTCTAGACAATTGATTTAAACATATAATATAAAAGTAGATTACAATTGATGTACAATAAATTTATAAAATATCTATAAAAAAAATACTTTCAAGCTGAATGCTTTAATTATTACTTCGATATCAAACACTTCCAAAGGCAAGCACCTGTCACTTTGGTGAGACCGGCCGGAGTAAATCATTAACATCTTGTTTTTGGTTCGAGATATAAAATACATGCAAAGAAACTTGGTGGAAAGTTTCTTCATATATTATTTTTGTTGTATTATTGTTGTTGTTGTTGTTAAAATATAAAAGAAATTATGTGAAAAAATAGATAAGAAAGAGAAGAAAAAAATAACTCGTATAGATTTATAATTCGATCTACGTCTACATCTAAATATTTATAAGGCTACATCTTTTTTTATTTCTTATTACATCTTTTTTAATTGAATTGCGTATCTCAAACAGTATTTGAACTCTGATATATGCATTGAAGATTGTTTTATATTTAAGACAATTATATTGTAATAATATTAAGATTTTAAATTGATATTGATCTCCAAAATTAATTCATTGTCAGAATTATGAGATAATCACATTCATATCTCTTTAATTATATAATTCTTTATACTCCTTTCATTCTTCAAGATAAATATGAATCGCAGAGTAATGTCATCTTGATTAAATATATAAGAGCCAACAAATATTGGGTACATAGTTATTTGTAGTAGTGCCTCGATCTCGCATAAAGATGCAAATATAGTCAATATGATATTGGGTCATTCGCACTAAAAGGTTGTCATGGATCTCAAAAAGAAAAAATCAAATAAAAAAATAATTACAAGGGCCCAAAAAAAAAAAAACAAAAAGTGAAAGCTTTGTCCAAGAATAAAACAACATGACTTTAAAAAGAGATAACACATGAAGGTGCATGGTGACTTAATGATCAATCGGTAAGCAAGTGAGCGTCTCTGTATATGAGTCTGAGAAATATTAAGTTTTGATATTATGTTAAAATATAGAAAAAAATTATGTGAGAAGATAGGTAAGAAAAAAAAGAAAAGAGATGATACATAAAGATACATAGTACAATTGTAAAGATTTACGTTCAATTCGTGGACCAAAGATCAAAAAAGGTTAAATATTTTTATTGAATTGTGCATCCAAGTACATTAACTCTCTCTCTCTCTCTCTCTCTCTCTTTCTATATATATATATATATATATATGAAATTATTTTATATTTAAGACAATTATATTAAAATAATATTATGATTTTAGATTGATATTAATTAATTACTACAATCTCAACTTGATTGCATATAAATATATATATTTAAATAATTGATTGATGGTTAGAATTTTGGCTAGATCACATTTAAATTAATTGTATAATTCTTTAACAACTATTATTATTTTATTTAGTAAAAATTTTGTTTGACTATAAATTATATAATAGAAATATATCTCTTTATTTTCATAAATTACATACACATTTTTTAAAATTATATGAGATCTGCAAGATAAAATCTCCCAAGGGACTTATTATTATTAGGGAAACGTTAGTCGTTAGACAAACTAGAAGTGTGGGACGAGGCGTCATGCAAGAAAGAGAAAGAGAAACGGATAAGAGGGAAAAGGAAGAATCTGAGTTTTGAACGAGCACTGGAAAATGGGTTATCCTTGTTTTAATTTACATGACAATTTTTATTTTAATTTTTTTTAAGTGGGTATAATTTATTTATAATTTTATATTATATAATAAATGAGATTCACTTAAATAAAAATATTAAAAATAATATTTAAATAATATTAGATTATAAATTAATTTTACTAAAAAAAGAATAAAATTAATATGCACCTTATTTATTTTTTTTTGTAAAAAAAGAGTATGAAAAATCATAATTTGTTTTTACTCTTCAATCTAGGCATACGGAATCCTTGTACATTTTTTTCAAACATATAATATGAAAATAAATTAAAATTAATGTACAATAAATTTATAAAATATAAATATATTAAAGTTCAGATTTAGGTCTATGCCTTTGCAACAGTGTTCCATTTTTAACTAAGGTGTCATGGTGCCTTTTGTAAGCGGAATGCTAACCTAGGGTAAGTTATGGACTCGACAATTGATGTTGTTTTTAATGATAAAGTTTCATTCAGTTTTATTAGTGTAAAGTAGTTGAATGAACATTAAAAAATAAGGTTATTTTTATTTTGATTTATATATGTAATAATTAATATATATATATATATATATTTAAAAAAAATATAAAAAATCATAGTTTTTTTTTACTCGTCAATCTACGCGTACGGAATCCTTGTATTATTAGAAAAGATGATGTGTCAGAATCATACACGAAATTGAATTCTTGTTCCCGTTATGTTTTTTTTATTTTGTTTTTTCTTGATGCCGTTATGTTCACTTTACGCGTAAACACTTAGCAATTAAACAGTCCCAATCCAAGTGGTCACCCATGACCGCCACAGAAAAAGGATAAGGAAAAAAGAAAAGTAAATGTGTATAAGTGAGAATTTAACAGTTAAATATAAATTTAGATTGTTAAATCATAAAAATATATTAAATTTTAAAAAATAAAATAAATAAATTATTAAGTATGTTAAATTAATTACGTATTTTTTTTCGTATGTATTAATTATAGTTTATAGAGACCCTCGCAAGGACAAGATTTCCTCAACCACCGTACCACCAGCCGCACCTACTGCTTCCCACTCTGTTTTTGAGGTGACATAACCTCATAGGCTTTTGAACTTAGTTTTCCACAATTTGAACCTTTAAAATGTCGCCACGCAGCCATCTCACGGTGAACTCAAATGCACCTTATCTTTTCCATATTAATTAAAAAACAAAAATAATTTTTTTGATCTTAGCATTTATATACTAATAATTAATAATAACGCGTATGAAACGCGTTTGAGCACCAACCATCTATAAATAGAAAAGATGCGATAGAATCCTCGGAATAAACAGAGAGTTTTAGCAATGGCAAACTCGAACGAGCCGACCACTTATCTTGGCTCCATGAAAGACCTACGAGTAATATTCGACAAGTTCGACAAGAACGGCGACGGCAAGATCTCTTGCACCGAGCTCATAGACAACCTCGGAGAGCTCGGAACCAAGATTTCCCCCGAGGATGCGCAGTGCATGATGCAAGAGTTCGACAAGGACGGCGACAGCCACATTGACTTCGACGAGTTCGTCGCTTTCATTCAGTGCGGCGGCGTCGACGGCCACGGCGACACCGCGCCTTGCGGGGAGAAGGATCTGAAGGACGCTTTCGACCTCTACGACATGGACAAGAACGGGTTGATATCGGCCGCGGAGTTGCACAAGGTTATGAAGATGCTCGGGATGAAGAGCTCGCTTACCGACTGCGCTAAGATGATCCGGCAGGTGGACGAGGACGGCGACGGCTGCGTCAATTTTAAGGAGTTTAAGAAGATGATGACTAACGGGTTAGTGTAAGTAATTAATTAATATTAATAAAGATTATTAGCAGTAGGACGTAAATTAGCGAGTAATTAGTACCAGTCACATGCTCTTCTCACTCTAATGTGCAATTAAGTGCACATGGCTTGTGAGAAGAGAGTGTTGCTTGCCTTCTATATTGATGGAAGACAATGGCTAATTGGGATTTAACTCTAGTTGTGTTTATGTTTTAGTTTTAACCTAAGACTCCCTGTTCATAAGTGATGTTTTCCCTCTATGGATCCAAATCACTTGGTTTGTGCTTTGCTCTAAATAGCCAATAAAAGTCTCGTGCTTCTAATTTAACTAATTGCGATACTCTATTGAGATTATTTTATTAAAATCTTTTAATGACTCTATTCTTGTTTCATGATTATTTCGTCTCCTGTTACTAAAAAGGGAATAGCACTTAGAATTATTAGTCAAACAAGGAGAAGTAGATATCTTTTTATATAAGACTTAGATGCTGATCATTACGGATACAAGATGCTAGACGAAACCTTGATGAGTACTTTAATTACAAATAATTACAAATAATTTCCGGGTATTTATTGTTGATAAATAGTCTGTCATCTTTTATTCCTTCGTGTTCTGATGGCTTAACTTTTATTTTTCGTTCTGTTTTTCTGACATGGTCTACTAAAGAGTCACTCAAAAAAAAAAAAAAAAAAAAGACGTGGTCTACTAAAGAGACAAAAGTAACGGATTTTGTTATTTGGAACTTATTAGTTGCTAACAAGTTTAGGATTGCTAACATGGTAATTGCCCAGGCTGTTTAATTAGTTTTGCAACCAGTCTGCACTGGCCACTTTATTAATTACCTTGGGAGGAAGTACTTGATTATCCAAACCACAAGTTTAAGAGGAAGTGTTTTGTGGTCAATTTCTTAGTTTGAGGAGAATAATCAGGTATTGCTGCGCAATTGTGCGCAACGTTCTTTATTAAAATTCACTTGCAACATTTGCTTCCCGTGTCTCTGAGTTGCTTTGCATCTCTCTGAGTAGGGAAACATAATGTTTTTTTTGACAGACATATAGGGTATTACTTCTATTTTCTTATTTTTTCAACCATAAAAAAAATTATTTGCATTTTTTTGATCAAGTTAGGAGAACATAATTATTGCTCATTTCCTAATTTCATATGAATGGTCAAAAGATTAATCTCCTTGATTAGATCAAGAAAACTGGGGAGACGAGCAGCTGCTCGGTCCCAACAGGTGAACTTCGTTACCATAAACGGAGCTTTGAAATCAATGGGGTTAGAATGCCAACTATGCGTCAACTCTCTATAAATTACAGTCAAAAAATGGCAGTAATATATATGACCAATTTGATACTCTATAGAAAAGATGCTAATATAGTAATGGGAAAAACGTGAGAGATACGAAAAATAAATAAAGTGAAAAATTCAGTTGTTTATCTCTGTTTCCTATTTCATATGGACAATTTTATACTCCTACATAAGAGGTCATATCTCTCACCCTTTATACTTTCTACGTCTCCCCATTAAGGCCCGTCAATAATATGTGATCTCCAACTTAAGCTCACGGACGACGCACTTCTTTTTTCTCACAAAACCAACGGGTTACATTTTTTCCTGGCCACTAAAAAGTCTACCAAGATTTTCCCTCGGTCAAAAGAAACCACTAGTGTTAGATTTTCCCTCGGCACTAACAAGTGTAGCAAGATCAAAGAAGTGGCTACATGCCCAAGTCTAGACTCCGGAAAAGTTGTGGTCTTAGTTTATCTATAGTGTTATTTAATCAGGAACAGCTTGTGGGAGACTTTTGTGTTGGCCTTACATCAGGTTAGTAAATGTGGGCATATGACGAATTGCTGAGCTCAACGCGGAATTCGGTTGAGGCAGTTAAGTTTAATTAATTGTATGAGCTTGAATTTTTCTTTTTAATTTGGGATAATAGAGCTTGAATTTACTTTCCTTGCACATCCGAAAAACTTCGGTTTTCTTTTTCTTTTCTGATTTTGGTAGTTTTTTTTTTGAAAAGCAATTAGTAGCAAAGTAGTGAAAGTAATGCAGTAGATGCACACTAATATAACATAATATGAAAAAAAATAATATATATATAAAAGTCATTAAATAGATTATACTTATACACGTCTTCTATTGTAAAACTATTTGTCTATTCTGGTTTGATAGGTGAATGCTAACTGCAATTCAATGATACAGTTGGGCTCGCAAGAGATATGTCTAGGGCCACACAATGGCCTTCATTTGTATTGTTATTGCATTTCTTTTTTTTTTCTTTGTTGTTTTTCTCTATTATAGGCTTATTAGAGTTGGGTTAATCAAAGGAGTATTATGGTTGTTCTTTTAAGCCTAAGATTTGTTTACAAATGGTGCGTTTGTTTTATAGGATAAGATATGATAGACTAGTAGTTAACTATCTCACCTTAACCTATATTTAGTTGGTTAATAAGATAAGTATAAGACAAACTAGTGTAACTTTATTATCCCATAAATATGAGATAATAATATCTCTCTAACTCTTATGAGATAGTTTATCTCATATCATGGACTAATGTTAATAAATTATATATTTATTAAAATATCCTCTTAATTAAAATAAATTTTACATATTTTTTAAAATATTAAAATAAAATTTGAAAATTTCATTTCTCTCTCACCTTCTCTCTCTTCCCTTCTCTCTCTCACTCCTCTTCTCTCTCTTTCCTTTCTCTCTCCTTCCTCTTTCCTTTCTCTCCCCCTCCTCTCTCTCACTCCTCGTCTCTCTCTCTCTTTCCTTTCTCTCTCCTCTCTCTTCTCTCTCTCACTCTTCGTCTCGCTTTCTTTTGTTTCTCTCTCCTCCCTCTTCTCTCTCTCTCACTCCTTATCTCTCTCTCTTCCCTTGATCTCCCCTCCCTCCTCTTTCCTCCCTTCCTTTCTCTCTCCTCACTCTCTCTCTCTCTCTCTCTCGTGCTCATTCTTTCATTTTTTTCATATAAATTTGAAAATTTATCTCTTAAGATTTATTTAATTTTTCCTAAAAAAATTAAAAAAATATATTAATCTTTTTTTTATATATTTTAAAATTTATTTGTATGAATAAAATTAATGTTTAATTTTAAAAAAAATATATAAATAATATAATGTATAGTAACATGTAAAATAAATATTAATTTCATTACTTAATTTTAATTATTTTTAATAAAAATATTAAAATTAATAGTAAATGTAAATCAATTATCTCTAAAGGTAAAAAAGTAATTTTGATATATTATACTATTCTATCTGATATCATCCAAACATTAAATAGAATAACTATTCTATACTATTTGTTAACATCTAAATATAATATAATTTAGTAATCTAGTATATTCTATACTATATTAGCATATACTATCATATACCGCATTATCCAATTTATGTACCAAATACACCCAAAGAGAATACTATAAGACCTCGAATTTGTTGTTTGGAGCATACAATTGTAATAAAAGGGAAAAAAGAAAAAAAAAATCATTGAAAGAGACTTTTTTTTCTTTTTAAGCATGTGAGCTGACGTAAATGCTTTAATTTTCTTTGTGCAGTTGTAAATTCTAAGAGATCGAGGGATGGTTGTGAGATTAGTTTTATTACACATGTTACGTTTGGATTGTGTTATTATTTTACCTATAATTCTCAAAATCAATTACAATATTTTTTTTCTTATTTAATTTTATTGAGTACTATCATTTTCATAGTTAGTTTTGTTTTCCATAAAATATAAGCTATTCTATTTTAAAGGAATATTGGAGTACGCACTAAAAAATTGACTTGTAGGAAACTATGGTAATGCCCATAGATAAAATTATCTCTCTATTTCAAATTGTAAATTGGTCCTCATTTTCATTAATCACGAAGGTCACAATCTATTCATTTTGAGTGCATTTATTTCATGAGTTAGGATATAATAATATAAGATAGAAGTCAACTGCAACTATCCCACTTTAGCCTATATTTGTTTGTTCAATAGGTTAGATATATGATATGTTGACGTGGGTTTACTATTTTATATATATGGGATAATATTATCTTACTTACTCTTATAAACTAGTCTATCATATCTCATGAGTTAGTGTTGATAAATTGTTTATTTACTAAAATATCTTTTTATAAAAATTAATATAAAACTAAAAAAATCATTTCTCTCTTCCTTCCTCTCCCTCTCTCTCATCCCTCCTCTCTCTCTCTCTCTCTCACACACACACACACTCCTTCTCTCTCTCTTTCATTTCTCTTTCCTCCCTCTCTCCTCCTTCCTCTCTTCTTCCCTCCTAATATGGCCAATGACTTTGCAGGCTTCTAGATCATAACATCATTTTCTCTATCTCTTTTGGTTTTCATTCTATGATTTTCAATGGGCCTTTTTATATAAATTTCAAAATTTATATCTTGAAATTTATTTAATTTTTTCTCAAAAAATTTTTTTAAAAAATAAATCCCTTTTTTTGATATCTTAAAATTTATTTATATAAATAAATTTAATGCTTAATTTTTAAAAATATTTTTTATATAAATTTGAAATTTTAGAAGCAATACAATGTAAAATGACATGTAAAATAGAAAAATATTTTTATTGCTACTAACTGTAAGTTAACTATTTTTAAGAGCAAAAAAGTCATTATGATATACTATACTATATGATACTATCCAAATGTAGTATAGCCTTATAGCTAGTAATTTAACTTATCATATACCATGTTGGTCTATCCTATCATATATCATATAATCTAATTTGTGTACCAAATGCACCATCTATTCTCATAAAATTGGTGAATGTTAGTCCCAATGGCAACTCAAGAGGGGGATGAATTGAGTTTAATCAAATTTTAAACTCTCACACCTCTTCACACTTAGTTCAAGATATCAATCTCAACTATAAGAAATATTCAATACTCTCCTAACTCAATCGAAACAAATAATCACAACATTAAGCACACTCAAGCAAGTAAACGCAATATTAAGTGATAATCAATCACAAAGCATGCAAGCAAACAAGTATAAACAGCAACAAAGTAAAGGGGAAAAAGGGAAAAGAGAGTGCAAGACAATTTTTATTATAATGGTTCGGCCCCAATTCGGAACCTACGTTCACTCCATAAGGTTTCTTTTTCTCTTCCAGTAGTTTATCTTCTTTTGAAGGGTGAACACAACTCCTTTACACAAAGTACTTTGACCTTAAATATAAGTTTCTTTGAAGCTAATCCTAAGAACCCAACAGTTCTTCACACAAGTTTGAGAACCAAACACTTCACAACTCAAAGAGCACAAAACTCATAATAACACTTAGAGCACACAGGTCTCAATACTTTGAACACAATAATATACGTAGATTTAAACCACTTTGGCTCACACTATCACACTTTTCACTTGAACCCTTGCTCTTATAGATTTTTCTTCACTTTTCTTTTTTCTTTTTTTTTTCTCTTAGACTTTTCTATTCAGCTCTATCACATTTAATCTCTCATCAAGGGCACCTATGAAAGAGTAGAGAACCCTTTTATAGGCAAACAAAGCTTAGTTAGCTATTGAAGAGGCTCAACTAGCTATTAGACATATTTTAGCAATTTAAATTTTAAATCTGCAGCGTGTCACTAACTCTGGTCGACCGATCAGAATTTTCTGCAACTCTTTTATTTCACAACATTGTATCGTTCGGTCTACCGACCCAAATTTTCTGTAGCTTCAGCATTTTGCAGATTTCAACTCTTCTTTGCATCTGGTCGACTGACCAAAATTTGATGTAACTTGATATTTTAGCAACACTTGTCTATCTTCACATTTTCTTTATCCTCTGGTCGACCACCCAAAATATTTTATAAGTTTGTGCTTCCACAACTTGACATGTTTTTCATCATCCGGTCGATCGAGCCAAATTCACTGAAACTCCTTGCACTTTGCAGCCTTCAATTTTTACAACCCATCTAGTCGATCAATCCAAACTTGCTGTAACTTTTAAGTTTCGAGCATCATCTCCATTCTTGCCTGAGACCTCACATAATCTCCTTTAATACCTTTCTAATTGATAAAGACAAATAAAGAGTTACAAGATCTTTTGCAAATGGTTAGCACATTTAAATTTTAATTCAAAATATTTTTCCACCAAAAGGACACATTCAAATTTAAACAAGGATAAAGATCTCTAAGAATATGACATATTTCAATTTAAGATTCCATAAAATACATAATCATACAACTCATATCTAGTTATTACTCAACTAATTATATATAATCAAATAAGCTTAATAATCATCATATATCAATGATAACCAACTAATCAAGATCAAACAAAATATTATTCACTCAAATGAAATGTTCCAAACAAGCACCCCACATGTCATCAATCAAACGCATCCAAATAAGCACACACTTGGCATCAATCAAACATGAAAGACATATCAAAATACATAGACTCTTTACAAATGATCCAATTTCATAAATCTCAACAATCTCCTCAAAATCCTAAAATATTTCCCAATAGGTCCAATAGTGAGAACAAAACAATAATCCTACTTCACATAGGAATCATAAAAATTAAAAATACAACTAACTTTTTGTTACGAATCGTGAAAATTGGTGGAAACCGACAATAATTGAATTGCGTAGAACTTGAAGCAATTATTAAAAATCTTTCTAAAGTAGACAAAGCTCAAAAATGAAAAAAGTAGAAATAAGTGAAGATTCTTTTTTGTCAACAACTATCAACATAATCTACAATCACAAAATGAACAATGACATACTCATACTATCATGAAATAAGTTTGAATTATATCCTATTGAAATATTATTGTTTAAAATGTTCCACAAGTTCATTGAAAGGTCTCCAAGAATGAAGTGATAAAAGAAATGCCAAAAAAAGAAGAACAAGAAAATTATTCTATTAACCTCAACCCAGTAAGGAATTCATAGCAAGCATCAATAATATTTCTCTATAATAACATACACCCAAAAAGACTTACTTGCCATTAATGTTCCAAGCAAGAGTAGTTGAGTTCATACAATTGCTTTCAACTTGTCAACTCATTGATATTATAAAGAAGGTAACAACTTGATCTAGATAACTTTTTTGGGGCATTGATAAATGAAGGAGAGATGGATTGAAACATGCTTTATTATGTTGTAGCACTTCTTGAAAATGGTAGGATCCACAATAAGTAAGATGATAATGCTTGGATGAAGAAATTCATACATTTGGGGCTCATTATTTGGGCGAATCAAAGTTCACGGAAGAATTCTTTGTATTTTTCAAGCTTTTAAATTTCTAATAATGTAAAGGGATATGTCTTTACCTAATAATTATGACAATTATTTTATGAGTGAGGAGCAATGATAACAAAAATTGAATAATAACTAATAATGTAAAGGGATATGTAATGTCTTAACCTAATAATGTAAGGGATATGTCTCTTTAAAGAAGCTTGAATAACAACTAAACCTCTCATTATCTCTAGAAGACCATAAACTAAGTAATGAAGAATTTTAGAAGTTATTTGAGAATTTAAAGTAACTAAACAATTCTAAGGGTCAACTATCGATTTTGAGTTGTAGTCACAAATGAATTATATACCGGGGTGTGTTTGTTTGAGGTAAAAATTACTTCCGAGCAATCATTTGTTCCATTTTACAGTGTTTGGGGGGGGCCGAATTTTAATTGGTCAACAGAAAATCAACTTTGGTCAAAGGGAGCTTATGCTTATTTGTCTGGATAACGTCTTATGCTCAAAACGTGTGAACAACATTTTTAAAACTAATGCACAATTTAAAAAAAAAAACAGAGAAGAGAATAAGAGAGAGAGTGAAAAGGAGAGAGAAAGTTAACAAAGAGAGTAGAGAGAGTGTGTGTGAAGAGAGACAGAGTGGAGAAAGAGAGAGAGAGGGAGTTAAGAAAGAGAGAGAGTGTAGAGAGAGAGTTAACAGAGAGAGAGTGTGATGAGAGAAAGAGTTAATAGAGAGAGAGTGGAGAGAGAGAGAGAAAGACTTATGAGAGAGAGGGAGAGAGAGAGTTAACAAAGAGAAAAAGTGGAGAGAGAGAGAGGGCATTATGTGATAGGGAGAAACTTATAAGAGAGAGAGAGAGAGAGAGAGAGAGAGAGAGGTAGACATATGAGAGAGAGTAAAAATGACAGCAAGAAAAAGAAAAAGAGAATGAGAAATATTTGAGAAAAGTCAAATTTTTAATATTTTATTTTACAGAATTTCACCAAATACAAAAAAAATATTTTCAGTTCTACAGCCAAACACTAGAACAGAAAATGATGTTCCAAAATTCTATTATTCTTAGCAAATAATATTCTAAAATTTCATTTTCTTCAGCAAACAAACAAACCCTAGGAAAACAAAAAAAAATCCAAAAAGACTCTCTTGAGAGTATTTGAGCAAAATACCAAAAAAAAAAAAAAAATCAAAGAAGTAGGCCACCTGACATGTTAAAGTCATGAGATTAGTAGTATTATATAAATAGATAGTTGTTTTTTTTTTTTTTTTTTTTTTGTTTTCTATAGATTTAACGTGATTGAAAGGCTCTCACATTAGGATTAGTAAAACCCTAAGATCGTACAAATTTACGAAAGAATGCATAAACATTTTTTCCCTAATCTTCAGGTCGGAGTGCTTCGGTGTCTTATTGACTAAAATTCAATTGAAGAATTAAGCCATGACATAATTCCCGCGAATCCTCCTTTACTCTAGCAGATAGCCGTTTTCTTCTTCTTCTTCTTTTTCATTTTTTTTTTTTAAAGAAGCAAAAATACAGCCTTAGTTAGCCACCTCGAGGAATGCCTACTTCAAACAAACATATTCCCAAGCATTGCACTAATACCAAGTGGAAGATTATTCCAAACTTTGAGTATATCTTCATTGGCAGCTCTAAGATTAGTGAGAAAATTTGTACAAAAATGTTCTTGGCTCAAAGTTCAAGGAAAGTCTCATGGTTGTTTCATTTATCACAGCTATTATGGAATGACAAAAGTCGTTTTTCTAGTCTTCTATCGTATTTTGTTAAAGCACAAATTTAGAATTTGTCTCCACAATAATCTTTCGAAGAGTTTTTGCCAATTTCATCTTTCATGTCGCACAAATAGCCCATAGTTCAACACCAATAGTTATAGCAATCCCCTTCCCACCTGAGCTAGAAAAACCAAAAATCCAATTGCTGCATTCATCCCTTGCCACTCCACCATAGCCCACCAAGCCCGGCGTCCCTTTGCACGACCATCAACATTGATTTTTGACAAACAAGAGGCCAGGGGCTGCCAACACATTAAATTATTATACCATTACATATCATGCCGCAGAAGATGGCTAGGAATGCTCTCAATGCACTCGGCTTCACTTACTTCCACCGCCCTCTTTCTGGCGAATTGAACCACTTCTAAAGGAGTGAGTGAAGTGAAGATTGCTTTATTTCGCACATTCCAAAGATGCCAAATTAACGAAATAAAAGCAATTAGAAATGTAAAACCACAGCCTGGTATCACTTCTTTATTACAACAACCATCTTTGAACCACTCTTTTTTGAAAGAGTTTGAGATTCGACGAACAAAGCCCATCATTTGAAAGGCGTAAACCCAGACCCTCTAGGCATGAACACACTCATAAAAGCAATGTTCGATCTCTTTTTTTTTTTTTTTTTTTTCCCGGTCTGTAGAGGAGACATAACATGCACTAACTCGTGTTTTAATCTGGGACTTAAATTTCTTTTTTTTTTTTTTAGAATTTTGGGACCTAAATTTCTTAAACAATACTAACAACTACATGTGCTCGAATTGTTGGTGTGAAGTTGAGCTGGCTCAAGCCCGGTCCATGATTTCGGATAACTGGTCTGGCGGCGGTCAGCAATTGTGTGTTAGTGTGTGGAAGAAAGTTGGGGGATGGGTTGGCCGCTTTATGGCTAGACAACCCGACCCAATTTGCGATGTGTCTCATTGCCACCAACCTTGTCTTTTGAATTTTGGTTCTAGAGTGGATAGACTCTTAGTCCCAATAATTGTTCAAATCTTGATACCTATAAACACACAAAAAAAAAAAAAAAAAAACCCTTAATTAGTTGTTTGACTCCCACTACACTTCATTTCCTTTGTATGGGTTTAACCTCTTCAAGATCAAAAAAAAAAAAAAAGGATACAATTGTAGTAACTATATAGTTATACTTTTAAAAAAGTCCAACAGACTTTTACATATAAAATGAAAATACAAATTAAAATTTGAATCATGAATTATGGTTACTGTTTGTTTAAAGTTAGAGCATTATCCCCCAACTTTAGTGGATATTAAGCCAATGAATTTTCTTTTACATTTTTGATAGAATTAAGTTTATGAATTTTTTAGATAAGTGATAAATCAGTTATAAAAATTCATGAATTTTTCAATGTAGTCGTGTTGGGGTTTACTTTATCAATTAAGTTCTTTACTTTTATTTTTCATTCATTTGATTCCATGAATTTGATTTTTTTTTTCTTGAATCATATGCTTTAGTCAAATATCTTTTATAAGAGATTGACTGAATTCTATTCAAAACTGAACACAAATGGAATAAAAATTAAAAATATCAAAATCAATTAGGTAACAACACCGTATTAAAAAGATTTATAAAGATTAGTGACTAAATATTTTACTTGTTCCATAAATTTTTCACTTTTTTATGTCAAGTTCCATATTTTTTTTTTGGTCCAAAGAGTTCCATAATTTTTTTTGTTCACAGTCGTATTCTTTGGACTTTAATATACATGTTGGGCCATAATAAGTCAAGTCTTCCGAGACACTATCCAATATCCAATGGAACCTCTCACCTAATATACAACAAAGTCAATAACAAAATCGTTGCTTCCAAAGCCATGTGGTCCAAACAATTATGTAAAAGAAAAATCTGAGCAGCTTCAATTCGTTAGCTTGTTTTAGAATAAGAAAGAGAAATTCGCAAATCCTCCAAAGGTAGAGCCCGTAAGTGAGTAAAAACATTACCCACAATTAAAGTAAACATATTAGTAACAGAATTTTCTTAAAGTCAATAACCAAATCGTTGCTTCCAAAGCCATATAATCCAAACAATTATGTAAAGAAAAAAATTTCAGAGGTTTCATTTAATTAATTTTAAAGTAATAACAAAATACTATATACTATTAAATAATTAAATTTATAAAAAAAAAAAATAAATAAACTGTTAAATATTATTAGATAAAACTGTATTACTACTTAACAATATTTATTTAAAATTATATATTGTTACTCTTATATAAAATGAGATGATGCTTGCGCCTCTTCCTCTCGCCTTTGCATCTCACCTCTCTCTTCCATTGTTAACCCATCAAATATTGGATCACAAACAAGAATCTGCTACTACTTGAATTTTGTTAGAATTAAGTGCTGAGATTAAGAACCTACTGTTTACGGCTTAATGTTAAAAATATCATAATTATTTAGTCGCTTTATAGTTCTTAGATACAAAATTACAATATTTTTTTTTATAAGATTATAAAATATCAATCTTATTTTTTTATTTAGATAAAAAAAAATCATATTGTCCATTAGGTTCATCAAAATTAAGAGGCCAGAGAAAGCAGTCATTATCTTGAGTAAAAAAAAAAAAACAGAAAAACAGAGAAAGTAGTCATTATCAGCTTCAGGTGACGAAGGCCATCTCAAGGGAAGAGTCCACGTTGGTGTTGATTCTGCCCAACAAAGTTTTCGTACTTTTTATGGTGAAGGCAGAACCTCCCGATAGTTGGTAATTAATACCATGAACTGCTTTCGAAATGGTTGCCAAATGAAGCAATGATGTTTACACTGTACTAACCACTCGCATCATTGATTATGTTTATTACGAACGTTTTCTTAAGGAGGTTTGGAATAATAAAATCCTTCAAAATCATTATAATATGTTATTACAATTTTGGGATAAAAAAAATGATCCTACAATTAAGATTTTAGATATTTATATTAAAAATCTCGACACAGATCTCTCTATAGCATAAAATTCATAAGAAAAAAAAATGTTAAAATTAAATGACAATAAATACTCTTTTACTTAGGCAATTAGATGACAGCAAACTACCGAATGTTCCAATAGTTCGGAGTTTCATTTGTATTATTTATGTCACAAATTTAAATTTTTGTTAAAATATTTAGTAAAATTAAATATATTATTAAGCTTATAATTATGAGAGCAACTAGATTCCGTGACTGAGTAACATGGAAATGACCCCTATTATGGTGCCCTCCATATGTCTGTAGGTTACAAATGCAAGGACCGGCGCTCGCCTGCATGCGTTGTTTTTAGTATATTCTTTGAGAAAGAAAGAGGGAGAAAGGGAACCATACATGTAAGTTGCATAAACAGACAATAAAAAATTAGTTCATTAATTAATTAGTTCGTAGAGTAGATTGGTTAAATAATCGTCTTTGGGAGCGAAGAAAAAAAACTTGTCTTTGGAAGTCTTTTTTTTTAATAAAATTCAATCTGAAAAACAATTATTTATATTTTTTTCTAAAAATATAATTTTAGACAATTGTTCTCAGTTCAATAATACATGCACTTATGCTCCTTAAAAAAAAAATGTACATTTACTTATTCTGTTATCCAATGGGCAATTAAATCTTTGTACTCAGAAAAATTGGGACTAATTTCGAAGTCACATAAATTAATTACGCGAGTCACGTGGCTCAATAACCTATGTCATCTCTTTAAGCGTTTGCTTTCAAAAGAAAAACTAGAAAAAACTATTATTACTTGAAAGTTTTTTTTTTTGCTAAAAAAGAAGAGAAAGAAAACAGCAAACAAAATATAACTCGAACACCCCCCCAAAAAAAAATACCTAGTTTCTCTTAAGAATGGCCACTCCAAAGTTATTTTTCACTATCCCTACAAATGACACAAAAAAAAAAAACTAAAAAAGAATATTAATACCACTGTTCTCTCTCTTTTTTTTGCATTTTTTTCTTTGTTTTTTTTTTGGTCTTTCGGCTAATAGTGCATTTTGTAACCCTTGTTATAGTTTGGTTGGTATACGGAAACTCCCTTAGTAAAATTACATAAATATGTTTAATAAAATAAAAATTAATTTAATGATATTTAATAATTTATTTATTTTTTTATTTTTTAAATTTTTTATAAATTAATAATTTAAATTATTACGTGTCCATCACAACCTTATAATTACATATCCAAAATATTTTTCACTCTTTTTATTTAGTAAAAAGGTCTAAAAATCTGAAGGAAAGAAAGGGATGAGAGTTGGGATGGGACTGCATGTTGGAACTCCCGCAATTGGCGTAAGACAAGAGAATATGGATTGACAAGGAGTCCTATTTTAAGTTTTTTTTTTTTCTGAACAAAAATAAAACTCTAATATAAATAAATATTATTTTAAAATTTAAAATATAAATCTCTAAAATTTAAATTATAAATATGTAAGACTATGCATTAAAATATCACAATCGGTCGATCGGAAAAAGCCCCATGTTCCCCTTTGTTTTTTTTTTGGAGAGGAGTAAGCTGATCTGACCTGATAAAATATTTTGAGTTTTATTTTTAAATAAATTATACCTGTTATTTTTAAAATTATATTTGATATTTTTAAAATATAAAAATTAATAAATATTATAAAAATATTAATTTTTATTTTAAAAATAACAGTCATAATTTATTCAAAATAAAAATTGACGTATTAAGTATCGAGTAATATACATTTTCTCTTCTTAGAGACGGAGATTTGGATTGAGCTCAAAATGGGCGCCGGCACAAATGAATCTGGGCCGTATGATATGATCTGAGCGAACCTGTAACCTGCTAAACCAGTCAAAGTGAATGGACTTCAACGATACCAGTCAGCGACCGTATGTTTAACAAACAGAATCCCAAGTGGCAACCGGCAAGTGCCCTTCTCTCTCTCTCTAACATTTTGCTAATCTCACTGGGAACTGGGGAAACTTCGGCCTTTGTCTTGTCTGGTTGTGGCCGCAAGCTAAGCAAGCAAATTTAAAAAAAATGAAGTGATTAATAATACACATATATAATTTTGAATCTTTAAGAGTAGTTTGATCTAAAACTAAATCTAAACTTGGCAGCAGCAAAACTGAAAAAAGTTAATGAAGAAAAATGGGAGAAAATGGGGATGATGGATGATGGGCAATGCCAATTCACTGATAGCTTCCTTCCTTTCTTCTTCTCCTCCATAGCCCAATCAATCATTTATTGAACACTCGTGACTCCTGTTGTTGTTTAATTTTTAAACAAACAAAGATTATTTGCCACTTTCTCTCTCTATTTCTCTCTCTCTCTCTCGCTCTCGCTCTCGCTCTCGTCACGCGAATCTCATCAATTGGGTCCTTCTCCATTGTAGCTTTAGAAATTAGATCACTCTCAATTCGTTAGATTTAGAGAGGTGGTGGCTCGGCTCAGCCAGTGGTAAGTGCCTCTCCTTTTCTTTCCTTTTCCCATTTCCTTCTTTTTTTTTTTTTTGTGTTGTTTAATGTTTTAATTTTATCTGCTCGCTTTTCTTTGCTTTTGCTCACTTCGTCGACCGATCTGTGACTGCGTCTCCGTTTCGGGTGGTTAAAACGAAGAAACCGACGTCGTTTTATTCTAACACTAAGCTCAACCGCCAGACATCATCGGCTTTCGTGGTTCTTTTTTATGTTTGATGTGTTCTGTCTCCTCTGTTCTTTCATCTTTTGGTCTGCATTTTCTTCTTCTTCTTCTTCTTCCCTTTTCCTTTTCGCTTTACAAATTTTCTTTATTTTTTTTTGTCCTTTATTATTTTTCATTGACTTGAAGCTGCCCAACTAGCATATCCATTACTGCAATATCATTCACTGGCATTCTCATTTGCCTATTTTATTTTTTTAAGAATTTTGCATTTTGTTCTAATAAGAGGAAAAGGCCTAAATTTTACGTATAATTTTATTTCCTTGCTGCTCCCTTTGCTTAAACTCAAAAATTGTTTGCAAATGTTCTTCAATGACAATACCCTTTTGTTTGCAGTTGTCAAAACAATCATTGGAAGCTTAACAGGTGGGAGGGGAGCCAGAGCAGCATATAAACATGGTTCCTTGTTGATTGACGAGATTGTTATGTGAAACGTGCCATTACAACCTGCAATTAATTGGGTCATTTCTAATCGAATATTAAAAACCAAAAAAAAAAAATGGAGCCATCGATGGCCCAAAGTCTAAGAGCAAGTCTGTCTTCCTTTGTCTCAACTAATGGAAACGAAGATGTTTCTTTGCATTCTTCTGCTTCTATTTCTAATGGAGATGGATATGATAGCGATGGTGCCAGCTTCACACATCCGTAAGTCTCATCTCATGCTTGATTGTTAGGAATTTTTTTTTTTTTGTTTTTGTTTTTCCTCTAGTGTTTTTAGAATCCACCTTCTTGCTTATTTATAGATTAGAATCCACTTCTCTAATTATAAATTAGCATACAAGCTGATCTAGCCCAAATGCTAGATTTTGGTTGAAAAGGATTTTTAACATGATGCTGCATTTTAATTGACAGTTTCTTTCCGTTTTTTATTTTATTTTATTTTCTCCTGCAATCCATTTCACCCCACCTCCGCCTTCACATCATTACCTTATGTACTGACACACTGTCCTTTTTTTTTTTTTGGCAATTGTCCACATTTTTTTTTTTGCACCCTATTGTATAATTCTCTGTGGTTTCTGTTTATCTGCTAAAAATGGAGCAGAAAGACAAACATAGTTCTTGAGGGATTTCCATTTACTTAATGCAAAAGCGGGTCTAATGGGTAACTTTTATTTCTTTTGTTTTATGTTTTTTACAGTGTGCCAACAGTCCTTTCCATGTCTATTCCAGCAGAACTTGCTGGTGCCATACCTTTGATTGAAAAGTTTCAGGTGAACAATTCAAGTTATGTTGTGATTGAAGCAATGTTGAGGGGGTCAGCTACTTGAAAGCTATGATCTTGCTTATTGGATGGAGAATTTGAGCTCAATTTATGTCATGCAAAAGTTCTTTTTGTGGGTCAAATTTAGATATCTGTGAATTATCATGTAGCAATGTTCTGCAGGTTGAAGGCTTTCTAAGGATGATGCAGAAACAGATTCAATCCACAGGGAAACGTGGGTTTTTTTCTAAAAAATCCACAGGCTCTCAAGTTCGGGAAAAGTTCACGTTTGAGGACATGCTATGTTTCCAGAAGGTGAAGCATTATATGGCCTTTTATGGACATGCTCTAATATATTTACTCATCTTTTAAAGAACTAATTTTCCAGCTTCTTGCAGGATCCTATACCAACTTCATTGCTTAAAATTAACAGTGACTTGATAAGCCGAGCCACTAAACTTTTCCAAATAATTTTGAAGTACATGGGCATTGATTCATCTGATCGAGTAGCTCCAACAAGTTTAGATGAACGAATTGAGCTTGTTGGAAAATTGTACAAGCACACTCTGAAGCGTGCAGAACTTCGAGATGAACTCTTTGCACAGATCTCAAAACAAACTAGAAACAATCCTGACAGGTAGGTGTTTCTAAATCCTAAGTGTTTTTCTCCTTATGCACTGACTGCCTTTTGTTCCTGGCTAAATCAGGAACTAATGGATTGCCTTTTGGGGCTTGTAACTTGTAAATTTAATGCAGGATCTCCTTTGTCACTTTGACCAAAGTGAAATAACCGACCTGTAATGTTTGACTTCATTCAAAAGGGCCTCTGATTCTAATAATGTCTAACTGCTTAAATTTCATAACCTGATAATTTTGTAGGCAATACTTGATTAAAGCATGGGAGCTCATGTATTTATGTGCATCGTCCATGCCTCCTAGCAAGGACATTGGTGCATATTTATCCGAATATGTGCATAATGTAGCTTATGGTGCAAGTACAGATTCTGAGATTCAAATTCTTGCATCAAATACCTTAAATGCGTTGAAGCGTTCTGTTAAAGCTGGTCCGAGGCATACAATACCGGGACGTGAGGAAATTGAAGCTCTTCTAACTGGTAGAAAGCTTACAACGATTGTGTTTTTTTTGGATGAAACTTTTGAAGAAATCACTTATGACATGGCAACAACAGTATCTGATGCTGTCGAGGTACTTTAGGCTCTTTCTTCCTCACTTTTTTTCATGTTTGTTTTTGCAGAGATAGCTACAGACATGCAAAGCCAGAAAACCCAACCAGAAATGGACAAAAAAAAAAAAACCATAAGCAATTGATCTATTATTTTCCTCGTAATATAGGAATACTCGATAAAACGACACCAAATTTAGAGTGAATAAATGAAGTTTTGATGTGCATGGTTTAAATTCATTTTGATGCAAACAAGTAACAACCTATCAGAAACCGATGACTTAATTTTGCACTTGATATCATTAACTTGGCACTGCAAGCATGTGCGGCACTTCTGGTGACCTAGCACTTAGTTGAGGGTTGTTGGCTGCTAGGAAATAGCAATTTTTGCAAGCAACTTGTACGCACCATGGTCACTAGTGGAGATTCACATGAATATTTTAGAACCGATGTGTTGAATATGTATATATTGAGAGAACATGACTTGAATTTTCAAGTCACTTTTAGCATAATATTTATCTAGTTGTGTTAGGATAGTTAAAGAAAGAAGACTAAACTGCAGCTGTGATTTAATTGTATTGTTGGTCTAAATTAGGTCTCTCTCTTCTTACACACAAGCATACACACGGGCACACGCACGTTCATGTGTAGGGTGGGGGAAGGACACAGAAACTGCCTTGAACCTATTTTTTTATATCACCTTCACTTACATGTTTCAGGAGCTTGCAGGGATAATTAAGCTCTCAGCCTATTCTAGCTTCAGTCTTTTTGAGTGCCGTAAAGTTATTACTGGTTCCAGATCACCTGATCCTGGAAATGGTATTTATATTATTGTTTTCATTGTTTTATGGACAAAGATCAATTGCAGTAGTCATCTGATATGTTCTTTCATGTCATGCAGAGGAGTATATTGGATTAGATGATAACAAATATGTAGGAGATTTATTGACAGAGTTCAAGGCAGCCAAGGACAGAAGTAAAGGAGAAATATTGCACTGCAAACTGACATTTAAGAAAAAGTTATTTCGCGAGTCAGATGAGGCTGTAACAGATCCAATGTTTGTGCAATTATCATATGTTCAAGTGCGTATAACTTGTTGGAGAATTGTTGAACAGCTTTAACTTCAATATTTAGCTGTGTGACCTTAATCAATGCTCATTTTCAACATGGGATCAATTCTAACTGCTGGATTTTTCAATCTATGGTTGTCCTGTTACAGTTGCAACATGACTATATATTGGGTAATTATCCAGTTGGAAGGGATGATGCTGCACAGTTATCTGCTTTACAAATTTTAGTAGAGATTGGACTTGTTGTTAGTCCTGAATCATACACGTTAGTATTCATTTCCCTAACTTCACTTTTGTCGAAAGATTGTACGAAAAAAATTCATCTTAAAATTGGCTTTTGCTTGTTTTTTTAATGGTATTATAAATTACTGCTTTAGAATGATTATTTGTCCAATTTCTGGCTACACCTTATACTTAAGAGTTTTCATGTTCTGAAATCAATATTTTGCAGCGATTGGACTTCTCTTCTTGAGCGATTTTTGCCTAGACAAATTGCAATCACTCGAGGGAAACGGGAATGGGAATTGGATATTCTTTCTCGTTATCGTTCAATGGTAATTAGTAGTCATCTCCATGCTTACCTGCTTCTAAAAACATTCATATTCTGATCAATCATGAGGCTACTCCAATTTTTTTTTGACATTTGAAAGTCTTATTGCTGTGTAGGAACATTTAACAAAAGATGATGCAAGGCAGCAATTTTTGAGGATATTACGGACACTTCCATATGGAAATTCAATATTCTTTAGTGTTCGGAAGATTGATGATCCTATTGGTCTTTTGCCAGGACGGATTATTCTGGGCATTAATAAGCGGGGAGTAAGTGTAAAGTGTTCATGTTTCATATCATATCATAGAGTGCCACAGGTTCTTCTCTTCAATTTCTGTTCATTGGTCTATAGGTGCATTTTTTTCGTCCAGTTCCAAAGGAGTATCTACATTCAGCAGAGTTAAGAGACATAATGCAATTTGGCAGTAGCAATACTGCTGTTTTCTTTAAAATGAGAGTTGCAGGTGTTCTTCACATATTTCAGTTTGAGACTAAACAGGTTAGATAATTTTATGTTTTGCTCTATTAGTAATTCACTAGCCAATAAAAAAGTGCTTTGCTTTTACAATTGCTATTCCTCCATCATTCAGGGAGAAGAAATTTGTGTGGCTCTCCAAACTCACATAAATGATGTCATGTTGCGGCGCTATTCTAAGGCTCGGTCTGTTGCTAGTGTCTCTCTAAATGCAGATCTGTCCAACAGTTCTAAGCCCTCTAACATGGAAGTGTATGAGATGCGCATACAGGATTTGTCCAAAGCTTTGGAAGAATGTCAGAAGAACAGTAATCGAGTAAGCACACAATATTCCAATATATTTAGTGGTTGTTTGATATAAATAGTGGTAGTGCTGGAAATTGCGATTCTGTGAATAGAAGTAATCCCAAAGATGGAGTTTATCTCCCTTGAGTCTTATATTCTTCGGAAATAACAATCCAGCTAAAAGACAAATTTAGGATACTTCACGTGAGATAAAAGATAATATTGCTACGTGTTCATCTCTGGAATTGCATTTCCATACATCTTGCTTTATGGGTACCTTAGTATCCAGCTTTCTAGTGTATTGTGATGGTTGTTTGGGTTGAGACAAGGTGAATGCAAAGCAGCTCTAATTGAGTGACCCAGAAATCATAGTTCATTCATGGCGTGAGAATCAGAATCTGACATTCTTAGGAGGCAGAACAGCCCTCTTTAATGGTTGTTTCATTGGAGCAGGAATTATTAATAATTGCTTTTCTATTTGACATTAATTTATTTTCTTATGAATGGAAGGTGCATTTTGCTTGTCATTTTTTTTAAAATTAAATTTGAATTAAACGGATATTTGTGTATAATGTGTGTTTAGTTATCAGAAGAATTGCACGAGAAGCAGGAGCAAGAATTGAAATTGCAAGCAGAATTGGATGGCTTGAAAGAATCATTGAGATGTGAGAGGCAAAATTTAGCAGAAGTTGCGCATGAATGTGATAAACTTAAATCATCATTTGCTGAAAAGGATTCAGCCCTAAAGGTTTGTATGGTTCTTTCAGTCATAAGCCCACTCATTTTCAGAGTGTCTATTAAATGTCCAAAGTTTTATCTGTTGATTTTCATATATGTTAGGTTGCTTTGTTGGAGAATAGGAATATGGAAACAAGGTTGACAAAACTCACTAATCTGGCAGCAGAAAATAACGCAAAAAAGGATTTGTTTGGAACGGACAACATGGTACACCCCTGCATTTATTCTTCTATGCTATGAGCTTGTGTTTCATTTGTTACTTAGGTTAAGATAACTTGGTTTTGGTTTGGGTTTTTAGCTTTAACAAGATGTGATTAATTCTTGTTGCTTGTTTTATGATGATATTGGAATGTTTGATGCCACAGGCCTTGCAGAGACTTGAAGATGAATTGAAATTGAGGAATGAAGAGCTGCTTGCAGCAAATGAAAGTATTAAGACATTTGCAAATGAGAAAATATCCCTAGAACAAAAGATCTGTAAATTTGAAAAGGAGAAAGTTGAGGAGGTTGTGCTTGAACTCTTTATTCTTCTTCCATAGCATTTTTTTTTTTAATAACAAAAAGATAAATTTCTATGTTGGTTGAAGTGTAGATAAAAGTTCTTAAGGAAAATTTTGAGCAAGAGCGCAAAGCCTTAAAGTTACAAGTGTCGGAACTTGAAAAGAAGCTTGTAAGGGTCACAGAGGATTTGGCTATTGTAGAATCAACACTTGCAACTAGGAATGCGGATTTGGTTGTCATGCAGAATAACTTGGAGGAGTTAGAGGAGTTAAGAGGGATGAAAGAGGTTGATTCTTGTAGTGGGCTCCTTATTTCAGTTCTATTATTTTTCCTAAATTAATTTATCATGAACTTGAATTTCAGGCATCTTTACTTGTTAAGTTTCGATTGGTTTCAGGACATTGATAGAAAAAATGAGCAAACTGCTTCCATATTGAAGATGCAAAGGGCCCAACTCGCCGAGTTGGAAGTACTTTATAAGGAAGAACAGGTTTTACGAAAGCGCTATTTCAATACCATAGAAGGTAAATACGCTTAAAAATGGTTACATGTGCCATCTGTACCATGTGTTATACTGCTGACTTTAAGCATACGCCAAAACTAGAAAACATGTAGAAATCACATCCTCTAAAGTTGAAACATCAAAAAACCGGCGGACTTGTCCATCTCTGTGATGTAGCTCTAGAGTTTGCAAATCTGCAGTAGATTTAAGCAGTGGCTTCATGAAGGCAAAAAAAGAATTACTAACCAATAAAATATGCTACTCTTCAAAATAGAATCAACTAGTAGTAGATTCCTTGGATCCAATTTAATCAGTAGCAATTCTCTAATCCCAATTCAATTTCTTTAAACATAATTACACCACAACATTTTGCACCTAGTCAACTATCTTCAGTGACAACTTGCAAAAAAAATATGAGATTAGCTTTAGCAAGGAAGGGCTAGATGCTTAGGAAAACAAGATGATGACAGCATGCTATGCAGTAGACTAACCGAAGGCTACCAGTGAAAATTGATACAATAGAAGAAAGTGTCCAGTGATAAGGGTCACCTAGGTTATTGTACTCCAAACTAAATAAATTTCAGAACTCTTTCTCTATAAGACCATTGGAATACTGCTATTGAGTTTTCTCTCCCTAACGTCAAATGTATCCTTATTAAAGACTTTTTCTTATGCTTTCAATGAATTCAGATATGAAAGGTAAGATCAGGGTATACTGCCGTTCTCGACCTTTAAATGAGAAGGAGATCGCTGAAAAGGAAAGAAGTGTCCTTACTAGTGCAGATGAATTTACAATTGAACATCTGTGGAAAGACGATAAAGTGAAGCAACATATATATGATCGTGTGTTTGATAACAGTGCCACCCAAGAAGATGTGTTTGAGGACACAAGAGTGAGTTTGGTTCAGTTTTTGTGATTTATCAACATCAGTACCTTTACTTTTAGATTATAATGTTTGACCAACTCATAATTTTTTCTTTTTATTGTGATAATTTATAATTCAGTATTTAGTTCAATCTGCTGTGGATGGATACAATGTCTGCATATTTGCTTATGGCCAAACTGGTTCTGGGAAGACATTTACAATATATGGCTCTGATAGCAACCCCGGACTGACACCACGTGCAACTACTGAACTTTTTAAAATTTTGAGACGAGATGGCAACAAATTCTCATTTTCATTAAAGGTAATTTGGTATCTTCTTGTTGTATACATGTGTACTATGCATTAATCATTGTTATAAGAGTTTAACACTATTGTATGTTACCCAATGTAAAACAGTTTTTGTATTTATACTTGCGTTGGGAGATAAGAAGTCATTAAACATCTATGTTTAATTCTATGAAACAATACAGGCATACATGGTGGAGTTGTACCAAGATATACTTGTAGACCTTCTATTACCAAAGAATATGAAGCCCGCAAAATTGGATATCAAGAAAGATTCAAAGGTGATTGTTCATTTAAAGTGCTAGTTTTTTTATTTTTTATTTTTTTCCCCCTTAAGTATTTTAATTTCAATGCTGCGTAGTTATTGTGAATCTCATATCTTTTTTAGTTTGTAATGTTTTTTTTTTTTTTTGATCATTCAATTTGTAATGTTTAGGGTATGGTAGTTGTAGAAAATGTGACAGTCATGCCAATTGCAACATTTGAGGAGCTACAGAGCATCATTCATAAAGGATCTGAACAACGACATACGTCTGGAACTCAAATGAATGAAGAAAGTTCAAGATCCCATTTGATACTTTCAATTGTTATAGAAAGTACTAACCTCCAAACTCAGTCTGTTGCAAGAGGAAAGGTATGTTTTCATACATGCATGGAAAAGATGATCAACAATTTGATGCAAGTGATTATGTGACTGTATTGTGAATCTTATTTTTGGGTTGTTCCTTGTTTTAATTATGACTTATAAACTTTTCTAATACTGTGTACAGTTGAGTTTTGTGGACCTGGCAGGATCAGAAAGAGTAAAAAAGTCAGGTTCTTCGGGTTGTCAACTTAAAGAAGCACAAAGTATCAACAAATCTCTCTCAGCACTTGGAGACGTTATAAGTGCGTTGTCATCCGGTGGCCAACATATACCATATAGAAACCACAAATTAACTATGTTAATGAGTGATTCCCTTGGTGGTAATGCCAAGACGTTGATGTTCGTGAATGTATCTCCTGCAGAATCAAATTTGGATGAGACATACAATTCTCTAATGTATGTTGGTAATTTTTTATATATTTCATTCCTAGTGCATGAAATATCTAATGCAAAATTAATGTTTGGTACTTCGTCTTGGTATGGTAGAATGGAATTTGCGAATAAATTGATATAAGCAAGAGATTTTAGCCTAACACAGTTATTTATGTGATTTTAAATGTTAGACTTGGATTTTTCTTATTTAAGAATATATCATTCTATGGTGATGCATTGATTATCATCTAGATTGTGAACTTGATATTAGTATTGCTTCATTTGGTCCATAATGAAGTTATTTTATGATTATTGATGATGAGTGTTTTTTTTTTTAAATTTTGGTGGCACTTACTATATATGTATATATATGTATATTCAGGTACGCTTCAAGAGTTCGATCAATTGTTAATGATCCAAACAAGAATATTTCATCGAAAGAGGTTGCTCGACTGAAAAAATTGGTTGCATATTGGAAAGAACAGGCAGACAGGAGAGGGGATGAAGAAGAAGTTGAAGAGATTCAGGAGCAAAGAGATATGAGAGAAACAACCGATGGTCGTAATTCCATGTAGACGGTAAGCTATTTGTTTCTCTATCTTGGGCTGATCTTAGACTCCCCAGCATTGCTCTGCACTTCAGTTTTATGGTTAAATGTGATGGATAGGCTGACACAATATGGTGCTGTGGGTACTTACAATATTATGGCGCTAATAGTCATAGGATGCTGGCTGACGAGATGGTCATTCTCTTACAAATATGTAAGTTGTATAGTTGAACTGTGTAAAGGGCCGAAAGTGTTGAATTCATATTGGCCTTGTACCTATTATTATTATTATTATTATTATTATTATCATTATTATCATCTTCGTCAGTTGATTCTAACACAACAAGATGCATTGCTTATTTTTATTCCACTTGCACGTTTCTTATCACTTCCTAGAGATTCCTCTATACATTAGTGTGAACTGTTTTTTTTGGGGTCATCATATAGTAGGGTTGTTTACAGTTCGATTAATTGAATTGAATTTTTATAACTATTCTTAAGCTGAAATTTTTAGTTATGCAAAATTGAAAATTATTCTCGCACTGAAAATTTAGTTAATTGATGATTTCAGTTTGGTTTCAGTTAATTGTTTGGTTAATTGAATTTAATAACAAAGAAATTTAAAATTATAATCTAAATGTATAAAAATATTTTTGATATATTATAAAAATTATAACTATAATTATATATAAAAAATAAATAAATAATTATTTGAAAAATAATAATATTTTATTAACAATTATTTATTAATAATTGTTATATGAGTAATATTTTTTCTTATTTTTATGATATATATATATATATATATATATATATAAATTATGGTTTTTTAATATTAAAAATTAAAATTGAACTGAAAATTTTGATTTTTATTTAGTTCGATTAATTGATTATAAAATTAATTTGATTAACTTAAAATTTGATTCAAGTCGATTCAATATTTTCGGTCAACTAAAATTTTTGATTTTTTTTGATTTTTTTTTAGCACTTCTCTCATATGATGCTCAATACCAGGCCCTACCTCTTGAGGGCTACTAGGAGCGCTGCCTCTTAAGGGCTACTGGGAATTGGCCAGGCAGTATAAAACTAATCTCGCAGCAGGCAGTTGCTTGGTGTGCTTTGTGTTCTTCTCGGTTAAAACTTCACTGTAACAATTAAAAACTGTTACAATTTCTATTGTGGACTGAGGGTCCGTCCCTTTGGATGAAAAAGAGGAGAGAGGAGTTAGAGGAGTGAGAGGGAGAGAGAAAGAGAGGCAGGGAAAATTAGAAGGAGAACAAAGGAGGGAGGAGAGAGAGGGAGAGAGGGAGAAAGGGAGCGAGGAAGAGGAGCAGAGAGGGAAATGTTTATCTTTTCTACCATGAATCAAGAAAATGTTTTGCACAAGATTTCAGTGTCTCACAGTCTTTGTGGTTTGGTGTTAAAGATGAAGTTTGTTAAATGTTACCATGCCAAAGATTGTTGGTTTAAAATTTTGTCATGATATTTAATAAGGCTAAATGTACGATCACAGTACACAATCTTTTTTTAACATGATTATAGTTCTTATTTTTACTTTCTTATCTTTTTTTAATGAGGCTAAATGTAAGATTACAGTGCACAATCTTTTTTCAACATGATTGTAGTTATTATTATTATTATTTTTTTCACGCATAAGTCATAAGTGTTGTTTTCGGAAACGGATGAACCTTTGAGTTAGGCAAAGTTCTAATCTGAAGCCGGACCAATTAAATGCAGGTCAAAATTATGGTCTAGGATCAAATTTGTTAAATTCGGCCCGGTCGATTGGACTGATTACTGGATGACCAGGCCACCAGATCGGGCCAAGTTTGTAAAAATTCGGACAGACAATTGAAGAAGAAACTCAGTTGATCCGGTTGGAATTTTTCATTGGGCTGTCGATCCGTACTGGGTCTCTTTGCCTTAAGGCATTGAGGCCTCTTCTCATTTGGTGCAACTGTTAACTATTTAGTTCTCCTTCGGCGCAACTGTTACTATTTAGGCCTCTTCTCCTTTGATTCTTTCTACCATGGACAAGACCATTAAAACTGAAAATCAAGCTGCTCTATATTTTTTTGGTCCGTTTGGAGACGCTGTCAGTTTTTTATTTCTGTTTTTCATTGTTTGTTTTAATTTTTACTGTTTGCTGAATTTTTTTGTTTATTACTGTCAATTTTTATTTTTTTTTCTATAAGAATAAACAAAATAGATAGAAAAAGGATAGTGAGAGAAATGGTAAAAAGAATATAAATATAGAGAGAAAAAAGGGGGGAGAGAGAGAGAGAGAGAAAGAGGGTAGAGAGAGAATGAGTAGAGAGAGAAAAAGAAGAGAGAAAGAGAATGAGTAGAGAGAATGACAGAAAGAGAAAGAGTTGAGAAAGAATAAGTAAACAGAATAGTAGAGAGAGAAAAATGAGAGAGAGAGGGTGTAGAGAGAATGAGTAGAGAGAATGGTAAAACAAGAAAAAAGAGAGAGAGTCTGGGTAGAGAGAGAATGACTAGAGAGATAAAAAGGAGAGAGAGGGTAGAGAGATAATAGTAGAGCGAGAAAAAGGAGAGAGAATGTGAGTAGACAGAAAGGAGAGAGAATCTGGGTAGACAGAGAATGGTAGAGAGAAAAAAGAGAGAGAGAGAGAACGAGTAGGGAGAATGATAGAGTAAGAAAAAGAAGAGAGAATGGTAGAGAGAGAAAAATGAGAGAGAGAGTGGGTATAGAGAGAATGAGTAGAGAGAATGGTTGAGGGAGAAAAAAGAGAGAGAGAGAGAGAGAGTGGGTAGAGGGAGAATTAATAGAGAGAATGGTAGAAAGAGAAAAAGGAGAAAGAGGGTAGAACAAGAATGAGTAGAGAGAGAAAAGAGAGAGAGGGTAGAGAGAGAATGGTAGAGATAGAAAAAGGGGAGAGAGGGTAGAGAGAGAATGATAGAGATAGAAAAAAGAGAGAGAGGGTAGAGAGAGAATGAGTAGAGAGAGAAAATAGAGAGAGAATGGTAGGGATAGAAAAGGGAGAAAGGGGGTAGAGAGAGAATGAGTAGAGAGAGAAAGAGTAGTGAGAGAAAAGATATAGAGGGATAGAGAGAGAATGAGTAAAGAGAGATATGATAAAAAGGATAGACAGAGGAAGAAAATGTTGTAAGAGAAAGTATAGAAAAAAAAGTGAAAAACAAAATCAGAAAGTTAGGTTTTATTATTTTTCTAATTTGTTTTTTTTCTTTGAAAAACACTTTTAACTTTTCAACAAAAAACAGAAAATAAAATCAATATCAAACATGTTTTCTGTTTTTTTTTTGTGAAAAATAAACAAAAAAAAAAAAAATCCGTTCCAAACGGACCCTTCAGGTTTTGTTTTCTGTTTTTTTTCTCCCTTTTTTGATTTTCTTTTTTTGGTCTGTAAAACATATAGCAAGGATATTATATTGGGGAGGGAGAAGAGCGAGGGATTGAGAATAGTTCTGCCAATTAGAGTCACTGCTTATTAGTGAGATCTCACTTGTTTTTTGAATTTTTTGTTTCTTTGGTGCGTATCAATTGAAGAAAGGACTCCCGTGACATAATTAAGTGTCTTTTCTATTTTTGGGTCAAGAATATGGGAATACGGGGACGAGTTATTTAAGATGAAAATTTGATTGTGCTACTGCCACTTGCCCGCTTTCTGGAAGTCTCTCTTAATTCTCGAATCTTAATGGGGGACTCCGCGCTAAGGGGCAAGACCTTTCACACTGTACACAGGTTGTCAATTAATTTTCAAGGGCAACTGTGAAAGATGCCATTTCTCTGGAGAGTCCCTACATTTGCAAATGTGTAGGCAAAGGCAATACTATAAGTAGACATATTAATTGGGTCAGGCGGCCTTTGGGGTAATTACGATTAATGTTAGGGTCTGAACTGATCTTATATTTGCTAACCTATAGGTCAGGTCAGACACTATCCGTGATGAGTCCAGACTTAAACGCGGCCTAAGGCAAGACATGACTCAAGCGTGACCTATAAACAGCCCAACACGACCCCCTTTAAAAATGAGTTTAAAATTAAAATAGGAAGAGTAGATAATAAGTTTTGAAATGTAGTTCAAGAAAATAAAAATATTAAACTCTTCCACTAAATTAAGTGTAATAGTTTACATATTTTCTTTATTTTTAATTTTTATTTAATAAATAGAATACATCACCATTTCATAAAGGTTATTTATTTATTTTTTTCTTAAATCATGAATTACAAAAGTTAGATATAATATTTTTATGATATACTTATTTAAATTTCAACAAAAAATTATCTATGATATAATATTTTGTTTGTATTTTTTTGATTAAATTTAATATTTAATTTTTATAATTGATAATTTTAAATCTCAAATTTAAATATTTAATAATAAAAAAATATTTTTTGATCTTTCACTTAAATTTTATATTTATTTATTTATAAAAATGTATAACACTATTTAAGAATAATAAACGACATATGCGCGACTCAATTTAAAAATGATTAATGACTTAGACATATCACAGTTTGAACACGATTAATAACTTAAACACGATAAGATGAGTGGCTCAAGTATGGTACGATGAGCGGTTTAAACACCACACGACATGAGCCCATAGTATTTGAGCTTATGTGCCGTACTGAACTTATTATCTAAATTTTTAAATATGGCACAATACGATACGAAAAACGAATGAGCCGTGCTTGGCACGAAATAAATGGACTTTCAGGTCCGGCCCATTTGATATGTTTAGCTGCAGGGATCCCTGTCTCGCCTTTGAAATTTATAGCTTATTGGCACATCTCTTTTTAGAGGGATATTCACTGTTTTGTTAACTAAATTCAACACTCATAATCATTTTTGAACTGAAAATTACAATTATATAAAGTTGAGAACCATTCTCAAACTGAAAAAGGAATTTATATATACATATATACGTGTGTGTATTTTCAAAAATGAAAACTCAACAAATTTGTTTTTCTAATTTCATCAAAAATATTAGCAGGAGTTTCTGATCAACTAGATCTGCCCCAATGCTGAAATTGAAATAGCAAAATGTCTATTGGTCCATACTACATAAAATTCATCCAACTACAAAGCAAAAAATTAATATGCACAGTTTCAAAAAAGAGAAACAAAAGTATCTGACAATACAAAAAAATTAAAAAGAAACCCATATCAGATTCACAATTGATACTCTAGAGAACATGTTTTCTAAAAAGAAAATGTGGGTAGAACAAACACAGCCAAGCCTATTTAAAATTTCAATTTTTATATGGTTCTATTAATTGAAATTAAAATCAATTTGGTTAACTAAATATTTGGCTTGATTTTATCAGTTAACTAAAATTTTCGATTTTTAACACCCCTATCTTGCTCTGCACATTCAACCCATCTTTGTTGCAAATCAATCCCCAATCGGGAAATGAAAATGATTTAGTCTTCCCATACTTCAAAATTTGTTGATGTAATTCTTGTAATTTCATTAAAAAGTCAATTGCATTATTAGTTAATTAAAGTTGGCATAAATTGTGGCCATATTTGCATAAAAGGGCAACATTAATGTAGAATCAGAGTCATGTGGCTGTTTTGTCCAATCTCGTTTGATTCCACAGACGGATGACAGCATGCACAATTATTGCGGATGAACTTGCTATCCCTAGCGGATGAAAGTTCTTTTTTTTTTTTGCAAGAGAAATCTCGCATTGAATCAATTGTTGGGTTTGATTAGAAGATTCCGGTAACATGACACCTGACTTTTACAATAATTATTTTTATAAAGAAAAAAAAATTTAAAAAGATTAAATAGTTACCAACCATATTGTTGGTGGATACATTTATAATTTTTTTCTTTTTTGTGCACAAATGCAAGTGTTATTATTTTTAAAATAAAAAAGTAAAGGTGCTACTTCACAATTAGAGTGGATATCGTCTATTATAGAAACAAACTTTACTAACATACGTTCAGTCCCATTCAAGTCTTGACGAATAATTGAACATATGACCTCTGAAATTATAGCAAACGACCTTCTTATTGGTAGATCGCAAATAATTTTCCGTGTACAATGCAATAAGGGTGTGTAGTAGGCTGCGAGTTGTGCCACGACCCATTATATGCTAGGCATGACCTAGCCCCTGGACCGTTGTAGGCTAGGGGTCTCGGCCCAACAGATGCCTCACTTTCAAACCACTAGTGTTACAAGCAACGTTGGTGAACGAACTTTGTTGGTGTTCTAGTTTAAAATTCCAATTAAAAGAAAAAATGGTGATGTACTTACTATTATAGTTTAGCATCAATTGTTGCAATTTTTATTCCATTTTTAGGAGATTTTTTCATGTGTTTTGGTAACTTCTTGACCTATTTGTCCTTAATTTTGTCATCTATTTGACCTATTTTGGGAAGTATGGGATCGACAAAAAAAAAAAAAAAAACAAAGGTGGAGGAGTGGTATTCCGAGAAGGGAGCTTAAAATATCAAAGAGACTTGCAAGTATTTGGCATAAACTGTAGAGTATAAACAAAGATGTCAACCAGCTTTCTCTTTTCGACCAATAGCCCATCCCATGATTGATAGGCTTCTTCAAAGAAACAACTAAACAAGACAAAGATAGAATCACTGGACTCGGATAATTTTATAGATTGGATGCTTGTTTTATTTTGAGTTTTTATTTTTTATATTTTTTTGATCTAACACATAATGATAGTACTGTGTCACTGTGTGTGTATTTAGAGGAACCACCGCTTTTTTCTGTGAGGTCAGCAATCATTGAAATCGTCAATAAGCATCAAAGTCAATGAAATATCATCAGAGATCAATTTGAAATTGTTCCGCAGATTGTCACGGATCACGTCATTCTGATGAGCATAGATGAATGAAAGAAGGCAAGAGGGAGTGCATTGTTCCATAACCACACAAGACCACAACATGTATATATAGCCTGAGTAGATTTATAGAGAATTAGCGCTGTACTTTGTCCTTATGCCACAGAAGCCAAATCCCACCAGAATAGCCATTTGGGTATACCTAACAGATCCCATTGGAGTTAAAAGCTATATAATAATAGCATGATTGGTGTTAGATATATTTTTAGGGGACAAAGAAGTTTTTGGGTCCACCCATACTTTCCTCATTAAGTCGTTTTCAACCTTTTTGGTGCATATATGAGTCGTACAGAACAGCTTAAATAATAAGTCTAAAATATCATTGAACATATCATTATCTAGTTTTTTTTATATTAAATATTTGGTGAGATTCTTTAAGTAAAATTAAAATTAGATCGAAATAATACGTGATATTTAATAATTAATTTTTTTTTAAAATAAATTATTAGATATTATTAAATTAATTATATGATTAATTTAGTATTACTTAAAAATAAATTATATAGTGGAGCCCTATTATTATTATTATTTTTTAATTTCAATTATTCAATAACACATATTATTTTGATTTTACGTAAGAAATCCTAGCTAGTAGTTCTTTTTTTTTTTTTTTTTCTTAAGGACAGCAAGGTTAAAAGTTTGGACGTGTGAGCTTCAACATATTTGGTGAATGTCCAAAACAAGTAAAGCCTTTTGATATTGTTTTTAAAGGCCTGGGGTTGCTTATACTTGAATGGATGGCTTATTCAGACTTGGGTTGCTTAGCTTATGAATCACTAAACCATTTTGTGCATGATGATTGTTGAAGTTTAATACGAAGATCTTGAATTTATATATAATTGATTAGTGTTATACAAAAGCACACTGTAAACATTATTGTCGTTGTGAACAATTACAATTACGATAAAACATCCCATTCGTAGCAGTTGCATAGAGTTTTAAGCAATGCTTTTTAAGGCACCATTACATATGTTTATAAACATAAGAGAATTTGAAGTAAAATTTAGTGCACTACGTGGCTGTAGTCCTATCAAGTGAACTTAAATGTGACATTACTTGTTGAATTCAGAGTTAATTATGCAATTAGTAAACTAAATTTATGTTAACTAGGAAAATGTTTCAAATAATTTCATTATCTTAATATCCTACTAATCAGTTTAACTGAGGACCGCTAACAACCATCTCTTTGGAAAAAACCCCTCCCCTTGACTATGTCTCGTGGGAGCTCCTTCCTTATTTTCCTAGAAGACTTTCCTCTTTTATATGGGATATCGCTCTCATAGGAGAGTTTTTTTTCCCTCTTTCTTGAGAATTTTTTTGAGAGCTTCTTCCCTCTAGTTTTTTCTTTTCACCTCTCGTCCCCGTTTTTTGTTGTCTTTGATTCTCTTTTTCCAAAAATCTTTCAATGGCGGATGATATTATTGATATCAGCTCAACATCAAATAATGAAGATACCCTAGTGGAAAATCCTATCTCTTAGGGAAGCTGTAGACTAAAAAGCCTTTCAATACAAGGGCGTTACTGAATATTATGTAGATGACTTGGAAGTTATGCAGATCAATGGAGGCCAAAGGGATTGATCCAAAATTGTAAGAGTGAGCTCCAAAAATATGCTCCTTTAATAATTCTGACCATTATCCACTGTGTATAATGCAGTAGCCTAATCAACTCTAACGAATTTGTAGAGTGTCCCTTCATATTTTGTTAACAGGAAAAAAAAAAAAAGGGGAAAACGAGGAATGGGAACATTTTTATGGGTAATTAAGACCATAGGAATAGCTTGCGCTTCTCTCTCCTATTTATTGGATGGGGAAACTCTTATTGAATTGCTCCTTCAATGCGCAACAATAAAAAAAAGAGTTAACCATTCCAAAATTCTCTTGCAAAAAATTGTCGTCATTAAAAGAGTGGTCAATATCAACAATAAAAAGACGGAAGGAAAAAGCCAAGCAACGTCCATTTTCCATTTTTTTTTTCCTTAAATGTTGGCTTTGCTTCTTCTGTTTTGCTTCATAGAAGTGTTAGTTCAATTCACTGCATGTTTTTTGGAAGTGTTAAAAAATGTAATGCCACATATCGATAAAAAATAAGTTAATAACATAAATTATAATAATTATAAATTTTCTTTATTTTTAGTTTAAATTTTTAGTAGGTTTCGAGATTCATGATCATTAATTGACATAGTATTAGAATTTAGTTGATCTCTTTTATTTACACTTGTAAATTTGGCTCATTATTATGAGTTTGACCTGTTTTAGTATAGTTTATTTGTACCACATGCTAATTAGATTTAATATGTGTCAAGATAATGTGTTAAAAATTTTAAAATTCAACATTAATAAGAAATAAATTTATAATAAAATTTATAATAAATATGACATTTTTTAACTTTCAACTTAAATTTTTAATAGACTTTAAAATTTGTAATGATTATTTGACAGGAAAAATTTCATCATACTTCCAATTTTGTGCCCGGACCAAAACATGGCCCCCCAATATGACATTGTCCCATGCTTCTCTTTATGGGGCAGTTTAATTAAGACTTAAAGAGAGTGTTTGTTTTTGGTATTGTGGGGTGCTATTGCTGTAAGGTTTGAAAAAGTAGGGTCTTAGGCATTTGGTAAAGCTTTCCAAAGAATATTTTTTAGTCATAGACCTCTTTAAAAGTAGTTGTTAAAAACAATAATTTTGAGTTATTATTTAGATGTAACAACAGCTTATAGATGATATTTGACCTAAATATCATCAATAATAATACTTTATGTATTTAAATATCTTCTCTCTTTCTCGGAACAACGAAAGGTCCTAATTAGTCATTTTAATAGTTAACAACAATAAAAAATAAGATATGACTAAATAATATTATTTCACATTAAGAAAATATTAGGTAGTAATTTATAAGTAGTAACAAAATAATGAAAAAATAATATAAATTATTGAAAAATTTAAATCTGAAAACCAAAGATAAATTGCTGCTGAATGATTGATGGCAAGATGGATAATTTAGCCATAAAAAAAGGAATTACAAAATAATTTCTACATATCGATATTAAATGATGATGACAAGGCGAATAACTTAGCTACACCATAAAAGAAATCGCAGAATAGTTTAAGGAGGCGGTTCAGAAACAAAGAGTGTTTATTTAGCATATTAATATAGATTTCATGATCGTAGATTTTTTAACAAAAGATTTACAATTAAAGTCATTTAGAGAGCATGTTCTCAGAATACAGCTTGATTTTATTGACGATTGATATTTTATACTTGTAATAACACTCTGAACTTATTTATGTATTTTTGACATACATTATGGTCTTCTGTTACTTTATGATTGTGTACACCTAAAGTTTCAAATTTAACATGAAAGTCTTTGTGAGACATGAATGTGGACTATTATAAAATTATGTCTCCTATATATGTCTTATAAGTCTTATATGGTGAGCTACAAGCATTGTAGTATATAAAAGAAAGCATGTTAAATTAACAGGATATGACTGTCATAACTCGCATTGAACAATTTATTGTATTGTGGCATTACGATGGAATCACAAGAGATTGGTCATTATCGTCATTTGTATGTAACAATTATAGTAACAGATTATAATCAGTCAAGTGGGGGAATATTAGAATTTATTTTTTATTAATTAATTTTTTTTAAGTAAAGATAAAGTAATTACGACAATCAATTTATTTGAAATGTTCTCAAAGAAAGACTGTTAAGAATAAATCATTAATGTGGTCTGATTAATGAGAAAGACAATTTGTACACTATTGCATCAGTTAAGGACCATAATTTCGAATGTGATTCAGACATTAATAGACATACCTAAATTAAAGCCCTTGAATTGTGTATATATATAGCCGATGCTCTCTCTTTTTAAGACACATAAAAATTCTATTTAAAACGTATGAGTACATAATAGGTTAAGAGAAAAAATTTGATTATGAGGTTAAGGAATAAATCATTAATGTGGTCCGATTAATGAGGAAGATAATTTGTACACTATTGCATCAGTTAAGGACCATAATTTCGAATGTGATTCAGACATTGATAGACATGCCTAAATTAAAGCTCTTAAATTGTGTATATATATAGCTGGTGTTCTCTCTTCTTAAGATACATAAAAATTTTATTTAAAACGTGTGAGTATATAAAAGGTTAAGAGAAAAAAGATTGATTATGAGGTTGAGGCGTAGCTCCGATATTTCTGATGCGACAATAACTTTGACTTTTTTTAACCTAAATATAAATTTATTCACTTTCAAAATTCAAAAGTTAAAGTTTTATGACGATGATATTTATTATTAAATCTAACATTAGGAAACAAGAGAATTAATTATATGTATACAAAATTTTAGATCTAATTCAGTATGTTTATTAAATTTTGTAATCAATAGCAGAGATTAATTGTCTTAATTTATACAATCACGTATAACGTATAGACGATCTTCTTATGATTTGATTCAGCATTAATTGGCCATATACCTTTGAAATATCCTAACAGGTATAACCTAGAAACTCAACCTGTAGATTCATTGTAGAAAAGCGTACTAGGATTGGTTGGTTATCTACGATTTTCAACAACTAGAATTTATTTAAAGAGAATTGTTGGTGGACCGGCAAAAGTGTGCCAGCCCCAGCCCCGGATTTAGCTAAAAAAATTGAATATTTTTTAAATAAAGAATTATGATTTAACTAAATATGTTTAAAGTAATATTAAATAATATTTAAGATTTAATTTTTTAAAAAAATAATAAAAAAATGTCTTACTAACGTGGCAGTGCCACATCAGCATGGCATCACCAATGAGGACATGGCCCTCTCCTTGTTTCATTGTTTTTTAACATTTCGTCATGTAGAAACTAATCAAGGCAAAAGGGAAACAGAAAATGCTGGAATTTAAGCTCGAAAAAAAGAAAATGCTGGAATTTGATCCACAAAATACGCTTAAAAAACCCCTCATGCAGACAGAACAGAACAAGCATAACTATGTTCCAAATAGCTTTCCAGCAAAAGGAAAAAGGTGGGTCATGCCATTTTGGCTTCTGCCTTTCCAGCACCTTTGGACTTAGATACCCTAACCCAAATACAAAGATTCCATGCACCCAAGAACACCAAAAGAATGCACAAAACAGAAAGAATGCCTCCTCTTGGAGGCATTCCCACTTTTGTTGGTCCCATCTCGGTGTTGGGGTGCTTTGTACATACTGTTGTGTCTTAACTCGCGTTTCCTTTGGGAAATTTTTTTTTAAAACAGTACAAAAAATTATTATTTTCTTATATATGTGTATGAGTATATATAAAAAAAAAAATATATATAACATTTCCCTTATGAATTAAGGGGATTTGTATTTCACTTGTCTTTTAGGGAGTCAAATTAACTTCCGTATGTAAGGGTAAAACAGATTGCCACAAACTGATGTTTAAAAAATAAAAAAACAGAAAGCGAGAAAGAAACTGGTTGTTGTTTGAAGTTCCGGTTTCCGAAGCCAATTGTTTTCATTTTTTTTTTTTTCATTGGAGGGAACCAAACTTTAGAATTCCTTCAAATTTTACTCTATACTAATCCCATAAATTTACCAAATTACCTCACTTCAATTATTCCATAATTTGACGGATTTTTTTTAAAATTAATCATTTTATCCCAAATTGTCATCAATCCTAAACAAAATAGCAATAACTTTCATGAAAAATTAATTAGGAATAATACAATTTATAAAGTCAAAACCATTTCTTAACTGCAATGGAATAAAATCTTCATAAATTATCGAATTTTACATGGACACTATATAATTTTCATGACAATGACAATAGATAATTTTATAATAACAAAATTATGTATACTAACAACCAAATGTTCTAGACTTAAAGTGAATAGATCATAATGAAAGTGAATCCCCATTGAGACTAAAGTTCTCTTTTCATTCATCAGTCACAAGATTAACAACAATAGTATTATAGTTCTACTACCAAACTATGTCTTTATTATCAAAAGAGTCACTATTAATTTCCATAGTAAATTTATAATTTTTGTTTCATTCAATTTTTCACTTTTGAAAATATAGGCGTATTCGTTGTATTCTTAAATTCAACAAAGTAATATATTAAAATAATCATATATTGGATAATTTATTCATGATAAATTGTGGACATTTTACTCACATGTCTTCTCTTTTTCTTGTAATCCAATGATGATTTCTTTATTTGTTAAAATTAGTGCAAAAAATTATTGTCATCCTTCATTATTATTGTCATCTTTATCTTTGTCAAAAATTTTTTTGAATTTCAGGATGAATAGTTTTTGTAGAAAAAATGGAGTTTAAAGTTAGACTTAATAGAGCAGTTACTCAAAGAAGAAGTTTTTTTTAATACCAAAAATAGAATATTTTATTAAAATTTTGTGATCTTTTGCTTAAATTAATATTCTACAAAAATTATTATAATATTAGGATTGATAAATTGTAGTAACTGATATCAACCCCTTTTATTCAAATTTAGCCTGTTTTATATAGTTTTAATTTGCAATTTACGTATTGTTTAATTTTTGCAATGTATGTGAAATACTCTTTATTTCAATAATGTTCAGATCGATTTTTGTAATCACATAAATTAACCCATTTTTATTTAACTTTAGCCTATTTCATGTAGCTCTAACTTTCAATTAATATATTGTTTAATTTTTACAAATTGTGTGAAATAATTTAAATTCACATAAATTAGTAACTTATATTGAGAAATTGGTGTATCCTTACCATGTTCATTTTTAATAAAATTTTTTAAAATTTTACTTGTTTTTTTAAAACATGATCTTTTTGTCTGGAAATAAATTTTTTTAATTAATAATTATTAAAGATCTACCAATTATTATTTTTTAGAAAAAAATATTACTTCTACATTGTCACACTTTTGAAATGTAGTCACATCACTTTTGCAGGGGTGACATATATTATTATTGCGCAACATCGAGACATATATACCTATGTATGTGCATGAGTGTTATATAATTAATCCAATAAAGGGAAATTTTTTTGGTCAAGTTGAATTGTTTTATGAACTATATTACAATCATTTATTAATTTATTTTCTACTCATTAGAAACTACTCATTTGTGACTATATCTAATAGTGGTTAAATAATTCATTTATTTTCAAATTCAAAGGATCATTCAAGGGCCGTGGCATTCCATTTTAACGTGGAAACTTAAAGCGGTCAATGGCAGGAACATGTTATACTTGCAAGTATTGTTTGTCAAATAAGTCAACCATACATCATTCAGCAAATTAAACGAATTTCATGTCCTTGTAACTGCCTTACATTAACATCAAGTAACCATTCCTTTCAGCATAAATCTCCTCCTTCAAATTGACATATCAAATTTTTTGATGCCTTTAGCCTATATAGATATGCCCCAAAGTAAAAGAGAGATGTTCCAACAAAATGCCTCTTTCGCCTCGTGTGTTCTGATTTTATCGACACTCATTTCTTGCTAGCAAAAAATGTTGGTATTGGGTCGGTGCAAAAATCAAATCCTGGAGCCGCAACATAATCATCCTGCGATGATAGATTAGTGGGGGCTCAAACAATGGGTTAGCAAACACACTACGCAACGTAATAGCTTAAATTTCAGTTTGAAGACATCTAACATTATTTTAATCCTAATTTAATTCTATCTAAAAAGTTCTACTAATTATTTTTCATTCAAGAGGGCCAGGATTTGAAGCCAGACCCATACGCTATACAATTCTACCATATGCAGCAACAAAGTGCAATTAATCGTCAATTTAATACAATCATATTAATAAAATGTGAAACAATAATTACTAAACTAAAATATAAAACTAGAAAGATATTATTCTAAAACATAAAATGTAAATTTTACATGATATATGCTATAAAAAAATTTTCTGAAAAAATTAATACGGTTGTATTAATTTGTCTATTGGTTGTACTTTGTTTTTGTGTATAGGAGAATTGTATAATGATCAGCCATAGGTCCAAAACTTTTTCCCATTCGGAAATTTAATCTTATGGAAATACCTGGACTCATTTAATATTTATTAGCTTTGATTTATGACAATATTAATGATGCTAGAGAGTTGCCAGTTAATTTTTGCATATTGTCGAAGTCTCGAGTGTAAAAAGGAAACATAATGCCTTCAGCTGGCACATATTATCTTTCAAAATGTGATTTTACTGGTGAGTAATAAAATTTTTTATTAAAACTCATAGGTGTCAGTCCTTTGCATCATGTTATAGAACAACCGCCAAATTTCAACTTTATACGTTACTCAAAATCAATTCTCATATTGGCATATGGTCAAGTTGGATCAAATTCATACTGGGTTATATCAAAAAAAAAAAAAAAAAAATCATACTGGGTTGTCTTGTATCTCAGATCATTCATGTTTTATATATTTAGTTGACATATATATCGGATCAAGTGTATTGAATTTTGGATTCATTGATTCTAGCTACATCGAGTCTTGAGTTTAATTATTTGTGTTTTAGATATATCAAGTTTTGAATTAGATTTGTACAAAGTGTCGCAATAATAACGTTTAAGTTAAATCTTGTTTCAACTTACAAATTCGAGTTATTTTGATGTCATGTGCTTTAGACTATAGGTCATTGACATTTTAACAAAATGAAATTTGAGTTAAGTTAAATTTCAAATAAATTAACTTGGATTATTTGGATTAAGTTAGCCTTTATCACCATTACTTTCCATTTTTCAATCAATTGGACCAAAAAAATTTATTTTATAAAAAAAAATTGAATAATACATCTTTGTAAATTTATTTTGTTTTATAACAAATCATCTTTCTGAATTTATTAAAATAACAAAATATATGATTTTCTTATAATTGAATTTTTTTAATAACCTTATAATTGAATTAAATGCATACAAAAAGTCCAATGTATGAAATCATTTTTGTTGTCGTTCAAAAAAAAAAGAAATCATTTTTGTTTTCCCGTAAATCTCATGTCAAATCAAACGACAGGCTTAATATTTTTCTTTTGGAAAAAATTACATTTCTGGATAAAAAGAAGCTCGAAAATACTCAAATGCAACCAGTCAAATTTAATGTATAATTGATTGAATTTTAAGTGCAACTAAATATAAGAAGAAATTTCTTCTTATATTTAGTTGCAGGTATAATTCAGTCAGTTGCATATGAAATTCGATCAATTGTATTCAAGTGCTTTTTCAGATATATTTTCTTCTAGAAATGTAACAGTCCCTTTTTTTTTTTTTTTTTTTCACTACCCAAACATAAATGGATCTGGCACCACAAAACCGAGTGCTTTGATTAAATTAAGATTTTTTTTTAAAGAAAATACTAGCATTAAAGTCCAATCTCTGGAACTATCAAACCCAATGTCAGCTTAATTAAGGCAATAATTTCAATTACCAACCCTAATTGCATCCTTATTCAAATGGGTAGTAGGTCTACAAAGTGAGCTAACAATATTGTTAAAAGTTTAGTTGTTCGAGTTCATTCATGCATATAAAAGAGTGACATTCCAGATGCGTGTCAAAACTCATTTCATAAACGAGCTAATCCTAAATAAAGGCAGGTTCGTCTCGATTAAGTCCTGAACAACTCATTTAACAATTCATTCATATACATAATAATTATAAAAAAACTTATTTATTGTTTCAAAAAGTTATTTCATTAGGTTCATTTTCAAAAATAAATGTTACACATATCTATATTTATCCATTGAAATTAAATATTTCTTTTTATTTAGTGAGTTTATTCAGATAAATATTTGGTTCCATTTACATTTGATTTATTACTATAACTTTTTTCCTTTTAATTATTTTGCTAATATTATAAAGTACCATATGGCATGCTTATTAAATGCTTGAAGACTCGGCTTAATAACAACAAGTTTTATTCGAGTTAAGCTCATTACTAAATGACACTGATATCAAATTTTTTTTAGACTCATTTAATAAACAAACTGACTCTCGAACATAACAAGGTTCGACTCAACTGAACTCATTTGAACCTTAATAGGTTAAGAACAAGGCAATATCAGGCATTAATATGTTTCTTTCTCACATTGAAGGATAAATTAACAATAATTTGTAGAGCATCCGCCAACCTAGGATGTACGGACACGAAGATAGAACACGAATACAACACGATATGGATGTGGGGCACGGAAACTCTTAGAAAATTAAGATATGGATACGGTGTAGACGTGACTATAAAATATATTAAATATTATATATGTAATTTAAATATGTTTTAATAAATTTAAAATTTTTTCACGTATAATTCATAATAATAATAATTATATTATAGACGCATACGTAGACACATATATATAATATTTTCTTATATATATATATTCTTATATATATAAATAAGAAAATACCATATATATGTGTCTGTGTATGCCTATATAACATAATAATTAAAAATATTAAACACATGTATTAAAAGTGTCTGACATATATATTAGATGTGTCTGACAAGCGTATCTGAATTTTTTTTTATTTTATTTTATTTTTTGGATATGTTTCGGAGTGTTTAACAAGTGTTCAAGAAGTATCGGCCAAGTATCGTGTCTGACATGTGTGTCGGACACAAGCACACATTATTTTAGAAATGTCTATACGTCCTAGCCATCAACCCATTCTTTTCTCGATTCTGACGATTTTGTAAAAATTAAGGAGCAGCTCATTTAGTTTTGTTTTTAGGCTCTTTTTTCTTCAAATATTTTTTTTTAGACCTTTTTTTAAGATGAAAGTCAAACTTATTTACAATAATTATGTTTGTGGAGAAAAAAAAATAAAAGTTTAAAAAAATTAAATAGTCACCAATCATATAGTTGTTTGCACAAAAGTAATTGTTATTAATTTTAAAAGGCATAAAAGTTAATTTGACCCATAAGGTTTCAGCATATTTTAAATTTCATCCATAACATTTTTTTTTGTTAAAATTAGTCCATAACGTTACGTCTGTTATTCTAATTTGGTCATTACATCAATAACGCCGTTAACTCTGCGGATGTGATACAATGGAGTTTGACACGTCATTAATTTTTCCATGTCAGCATGTCACGTCAACATTTTTTGTTGGCGTGGCATTTAAGGGACAAAGGTCAATTTGACTCCCAAGATTTTAGCATGTTTTAGAATTCACCCATAACATTTTTTTTTTTTGTTAAAATTAGTTCATACTATTACGTTCGTCAGTTTAATTTGGTCCCTCCATCCATAATGTTGTTAACTCTGTTGATGTGATGTAACATAGTTTGACACATTATTAATTTTTTTCCCTGTAAACCTGTCATGTCAATATCTTTTGTTAACATGATACTTTTAAAATTAAAAGTAAATTTTAGAAAACAAACAAAAAAATTAATAACTTAAAAAAAAGGAAAATCTTTAAAGATGTCGTCGTTTCTTCCATAAAAATCAGATCTCAAGCATTTGTCTCTTGTCGACTTCTCATCGGACCAATTTATTTTGTGAATTTGGGGAATTTTTTTGATATTTCTTTTAACAAGGAAAAGAAACACTAAAAACCTTGTTTTTTTTTTCTCAATCATAATGTCAAATAGAGGTTATATTCTCTGTTTGAATGGTAAGAAAACTATAGATGATGGTGGATTCATCAGAATATGCGGCAATGCGGCCTGGAAAATGCAGTTTTCGGCAGTCCACTAGCTTTTTTCTATTACGTGGGTGGTGGGATCGAGAGGACTAGCGCTTGGTGTTTTTAGAGAGATGGCTCCGTACTGGCAATGCTAATGGTGGCTGGAGGCATTGGCGACAGTTCGATGAGGAAGTAGTGGCAACAATGGAAAAAAGAAATCAAAAAATGAAATGAGGATGACTTTTACTGAATTTTATTTATTTATTTATTTTTTTGCTAAAAAAAAGAGAGGTATTCAAGTGGATATATGTTCATGAATTTTAGTTTTTTGTTTTGTTTAAATTTGCAAAGTGTGATTTTCTGTATGAGATGTTCGGTTTGGATTTTAAAATTTTGTTGTAGTTAAACTGATTTTTTTTGAAAAATTGTTACTCTTAATTTTAAAAATGCCACATTAGCAAAAGATGCAAATGTAGTATGCCGACATGGACGAAAATTATTGACGTGTTACACTCTGTCGTACCACGTCTGCAGAGTCAACGACGTTATGAACAGAAGGACCAAATTAGATTGATAGGTATAACGTTATGGACCATTTTAACAAAAAAAAATGTTATAGGTGAAATCTAAAATATGCTAAAATCTTGTGGATCAAATTAACCATTATAACTTACTCTTAATTTTAAAAATGCCACATGAGCACCAGATGTTGACATGACATGCTGACCTGGAAAAAAGTAAGGACATGTTAAATTCCATCGTGCCATGTCAGCAGAGTTAACGGCGTTATGGACAGAATGACCAAATTAGATTGACAGACGTAACGTTATATACCAATTTTAACTAAAAAAAAATATTATGAGTGAAATTTAAAATATACTGAAACGTTATTGGTCAAATTGACCTTTATGCCATTTTAAAATGAAAAAGTAAAGAGCGATAGCTCACAAGAGGATATTGCGCCTATTATAGAAATAAACTTTGTAAATATTGTAGCCTTAACAAATAATCGAACCTATGACCTTGGGTATTAGGGATAAATATATTTTCAGTCTCATACATTTGCCCATTTTTTACACAATTTCATAACGTTTAGGTCGTTTTATTTAAATCCTATATGTTAGAGATCCATTTTAATCGAGTCTAAATTTGGACGGAAGTTTGGTTGACCATTAAATACAACATTGACTGTAATAAAATATTATAAAAAAATATAAATACATGATTTTAATGTATTAAAGTGAATAAAAAAATAAAAATACGTTATTTTGAATAAATATACTTAAATACAATTATTAAAAAATAAATTTTCAATAAATTTAAAAACAAAAAAGAAAAAAAATTAAAGAAACCCCAAAATTAATAAAGAAAATTATTGATTTTTTTAAAAATGTTTTCAAAATTATTAAAAATTGAAAAAATGTAAAAAAAATTAATTTATCTCTCCTCTTTCCTCCTTTGTCTCTCCTCCCTCCTCTCTTTCTCTGTCCTCTCCTCTCTCTCCTCTATCTCTCTCTTCTCCCTCCTCCTTCTATTTTCCTTCCTCCTTTGCTCTCTCCTTGTCATATAAGATCCAATTATCTGTTTATATAATCCAACAATTTTTGTTTTTACAAAAAATGTGAAAGAAAGGTAGGAAGAGGAAAATGACGAGGAAAGAGAAAGGGGAGAATGAAAAGAGAGGGAGAGGAGGGAGGAGAGAGAGACAAAGGGGAGATAGGCGAGAAGAGAGAAAGAGAGGACGGAGGAGGGAGGGAGGGAGGAACAAGAGAGAGGCGAGGAGAGAGAAAGAGAGGAGGGAGGAGAGAGAGGGAAGAGAGAGAAAGGAAGGAGAGAGAGGTAGGGAAAGAGAAAGAGAGGAGGGAGGAGAGAGAAAGGAATGGAGAAGAGAGAATGAATTTTTTTAATTTTTTTATTTTTAAAATTTTTTTAATTGTAGATAATTTTAAAAATATTTTTAAAAATTAATATTTTTTTATAAACCAAAATTTATAATTTTATTTTCTCTTTTATCTTTTTTTGCTTTTAAATTTATTGAAATTTTATTTTTTATTTTTTTAGAATTGCATTTACGTATATTTAATTAAAATGATATATTTCTATTTTTTTATTCACTTTAATAAGTTAAAATGACATTTTTTTCTCATAATATTTTAATATAGTCAAAATAGTATTTAACGGTCAATCAGGTCTTCATCTAAATTTTTTTAATTTTTCTCTTTTTGTTTTTAAGTTTATTGGAATTGTAATGTTTTTTTTTACAATTGTATTTACGTATATTTAGTCAAAATGACATATTTTTTTTCTTTTATTCACTTTAATACATTAAAATGATGTATTTCTATTTTTTCATAATATTTTAACGTAATCAAAGTAGTATTTAACAGTCAACCTGATCTCCATCTAAATTTTGTTAATTTTTTCTTTTTTCGTTTTTAAATTTATTGAAATTTTATTTTTTTGTTTTTTTATAATTGTATTTACGTATATCTATTCAAAATGACGTATTTTTATTTTTTATTCACTTAAATACATTAAAATCACGTATTTTTATTTTTTGTAATATTTTAATGTGGTCAAATCTTTATTTAATGGTCAACTCAGGTTCTGTCTAAATTTGGACTCAATTAAAATGAATTTCTGATGTATAGGACTTAAATAAAATAACCTAAACGTTATAGAGTTACGTTAAAAAAACAGGAAAACATATAAGAGTAAAAATATACTTATTCCTTTGGTCGTTATAGCAAATAACCGCTTTGCTGCTAAATCCCTAATATTGTTCTGCGCGTGACAAATGCATTAAGGATGTGAAGTAGGCTGCGAGTTGTGCCGCGACCCAGTACATGCTAGGCACGACCTAGCCCCTGGACCATTATAGGCTAGGGTCTCGGCCCAACAGCTCCCTCAATTTCAAACCACAAGTGCTGCAAGCAATGTTGGTGGACGAACTTTTATTTGTCATCTAATGGAAAAAGTTGCATCGATGTTGCAATTTTTATTCCATTTTTCAGGAGATTTTTTCATGTGTTTTGGTAACTACTTGACCTATTTGTCCTTTATTTGTCATCTAGTTGACCTGTTTTGGGCATAGATATAAGAATCGGACCGAATCGATCGGTTCAATTAGAAAAATTGAGAATTAGTCCTTAATTCAGTCTGCTTCACACTAAAAACTGCTTCAACTGAAAACCGGCTTAAGAACCGGTGAACCGGTTTCAATTTTTTCAGTTGGATTGGTTTGGAATTTTTATTAATTTTTTAATTTAAAATATAAATATATAATTTATAAAGTAATTTTTTTAACTTATTGTGTTTTTCAAATTAAAAATTTAAGGATTACACTGTAAAATTCAACAAATTCCTCTAATCATGTATTTTTCAAACCTTCTTATATTAAACTATAATATCTTTAACATAAATAAAAATTAATATTTTATATAAATATAGTTCCTAAAATATAATTTACTTTAAATACTTATTATCTTTTATTAAAATTTTTCATCATACTATTTAAAAATAACAACTATATAATTTAAATACAATCTTTAACTCAAGTGCAATCGAAATTTATTTATATTATTTATATAGAAAACTATGTTTTAAATATATTTACATATATTAATTTATTAATTTTACTTTACAATAAATTGTAAATAATATATGTTAAATCTAGAAGCGTGTGTATTTTACTATATACATATATATAATATTTATATCTTATATTATTTTTTACATATATTATATACACATATATTTTAATTTTTATATATTTAATATTAAATACTGGTTTTACTAGTTTAACTGCTGTTGAACCGGTTAAATCTTGAATCTCTTAATTTTTCAATTTAATGATCAGTTCGCTTCTGACATCCTTAATTTTGGGGAGTATTGGTTCGAGAAAAATGTACTTCGAGAAGGGAGCTTAAAATATCAAAGAGGAATACAAGTATTTGAAAATCATTTAGCGTGCGCATAATCTATAAACAAACGATGTCAACAAGCTTTCTCTTTTTGACCAATAGCTCGTTCCATGATCGATAAGCACTCACTTTATCTAATCTGCTTTCTTCAAAGAAACAACTAAACAAGACGCAATGGTATCACTTGGCTCGGATATTATTTTGAGCACAGGTACGTATTTAAAAGATTTTATCCGAATTTTTGTCCGACCAAAACATAAAAGTGCAACAAATTTGCATTTTATTGTACTACATTGATAAAATATAAAAAAAAAATCTTATCACTTTATTTTATTGTTTTATAAAGTAACAATGTGGTTAAAGAAAATAAACATTTATTTCAAGGGCTCCATTACATGGCCAAACAAATTTTTCTTACTGTGTCCACACGAATTTTTTTTGTGTAACCAGAAGTATTTTTTGTGCAACTAAGAGCAGAAAATGTGCAACAAAAAAATAATAATATTTTTTGTATCACTTTTTATCATTGTGGTTGCACAAAATACCCTTATGGTTACACAAAAAAAATTACGTGTGAAAACAGTAAGAAAAATTTGTTTGGCCATAAACATTTTCCCTTATTTCAATTCGATACGTAAGTGAGGCAAAGGTATCCAGATACCTAATTTTTTCTTATTATTTTATAGATTGGATACTTGTTTTCTTGTGAGTCCTTTCTTATTTTTTTGTATTTTTTAATCTAACATCAAAATAGTGTGTTTTTAGAGCAACCACTGCTTTTTTTCGGTGAGGATACCGATATCATTAAAATCGTCAATAAGCATCCAAGATAATGAAATATCATCAAAGATCAATTGTCACTAATCACATCATTCGGAGGCGCATAGAACATGTCTTTAAGAGTTCGAGTAAAACTTTTCCAGACTAAGATATACATTGATTGGAGAGAGTAGAAGAAAGAAACTGTTTATATAATCGATAAAAATGATAGGGCTAAATTGTCTAAGAATTCCTTTGTAGATCAACAAGTTATTTGTATTAAAAATTTCGTGAAGACTCATGCTTCATATAGCAAGTAAAGCTAAACAGCCGATAGTTTGCTTCTTAATATAATAGGCTCTCTGAGAGAATACAATAATAATGAGTAATATGCCACATGCTTCCAAAAGGGAAAGCTCATAACCTTAAATTTATTTGAACTTTTATTTTATTACGAAAAGGGAAAAAGTTTATTTAGGAGGTGGTCGGGAATTTTTGTGGCGAAGAAGACAGTGGGGAGGACCTTTCACATATTTGTTTCCTTGTCTGCATTGAGAAAATTCCAGATGTCCACATCAAGAGAAAGGTCACTCCAAAAGCTCTGGCTTTCCTCATGACTTGAGCATAAACTACTGCCTTCTTCCACTTCCGTCTCTCTTCTTGGACACGTTTCACCGGCAGAAATGTGTGCAAAGGCCGTTTTTTCTTCAGCAGTGACTTCAGTCGTCTTGTCGATGGTGCCATCGTCTGGCTGATCATCAATATCAGGGTCTTTTAACAACTCTTCCCACCACTTGCTTTGCATGTGATTATTATTATCATCATCTGATGCTGCTTGCAATGGCGAAGAGGAATTGTAATGATAATGATTTTGATGACCCAATTGGACGTTACATGGAATTTGCGGCTTTCCAGCACTTGACCAGAACAAAGTCTTGGGAAAGTACCGAGGTCTAGGCTTCAGAATGTTGGTTTTTGTTATTAGTTGTGTTTCTGCATTCGCGTTCTTGAAAGAAATTTCCTTCTTTCTTTTCAGATGGGTGTTCCAGTAGTTTTTAACATCATTTGGTGTTCTTCCTGGAAGTCTACCTGCAATTAATGACCATCTGCAAAATAAAAGTATTATATGTCATCGCATAGTTTTCACATCCTCTTTATAATTAGCAGAGGAAGTTGAAATACCTAGGGTAATAAATTATTAAATTGTAAAAGTAAATGAGCATATAGATGCCTAGGCATATCCAAGGGCGGATTTAGAAATTGCTCTCAGTGGGGGGCAAAATTTACAATTACCTACACAAGTTCTTGTGTGAATATAAAAACTTGATTTTACAATTCAGAATATTAATCTGACCTTTTCCTAAAACAACAAAAAATAATCTGAAATTCATAATATTTGTATGAAAAATATTCATACTAAACTATCATTTTGAGATTTTACATGGTTTAAAAATTTTTAGAATTATCTGAACTTTTTCTTTTGGTGAAATGTTTGCATCCAATTATAATTCTTTCCAAAAAAAATTTAAAAGGAAATTTTTTTTATATGCCCTGGGGCATATCAGTAAATATATATCTCTATAAACCCACCATGTTCAACATGATTGGTGTTAGATAAATTTTTGAGGGACAAAGAAGCTTTTGGGTCCACCCATACTATCTTTATGAAGTAGTTTGAGACCTTTTTGGTGTATATATCAGCGTACAGAACAACTTATATAACAATTCCAAAATATCATGGAACAAATGATTATCTAGCTTTTTTTTTTTTTTTCTCTTTTTAAATACTTGGTGAGATTCTTTAAATAGAATTAAACTAAGATTAAAGTGATACGTGATGTTTTACTATTGAAACTTTTTTTTAAAAAAATAAATTGTTAAATATCGTTAAATAAACTGCATAATTATTTTAATATTACCTAAGATTAAGTTGCATAGTAGGGCCTAATTATTATTTTTTTTTAATTTCAATTATCCAATAATACATATCATTTTGCTTCTACCTAAAAAATCCTACCTATTAGTTACCTTTTTTTTGTTTTTTTCAGGATAGCAAGGGTAGAAGTTTGGATGCGCGAGACATCTGGTGAATGTCCAAAACAAGTAAAGACTTTTGATATTATTTTTAAAGACTTGGGTTGCTTGTACTTGGATGTAAGGGTTATTGAGAAAAGACAACTATCTTCTATTGTAATACTCTACAGCTCATGAATCACCAAAGCATTTTGTGCATGATGATTGTTGAAGTTTAATACGAAGATCTTGAATTTATATATCATTGTGCATGATTACTGTTATGGAAAAGCACACTATAAACATTAGTGTCGTTGTGAACAATTAAAATTACAATAAACATCCCATTCGTGGCAGTTGTATAGAGTTTTAAACAATGCTTTTTAAGCCACCATATGTATGTTTATAAGCATAAGAGATTTTTAAGTAAAATTTAGTGCACTATGTGGCTGTAGTCCTATCAATTGAAATTAAATGTGACATTATTTGTTGAATTCAGAGTTAATTATGTAACTAGTGAACTCAATTTATGTTAGCTAGGCATGCGTGTCAAATAATTTCATTATGTTAGTATGCTACTAATCAAGGCTTTAGCTCATGGGAACAACTGAAAACTGAAAATCCTCTTCTTTTGTTTGGGAAATGATAAAAAAAAAAGAAAAAAAAAAGACTGTAAGCTCCGCACAAATTTTCTTTTAAACATATGACGTGCAATATAACTATAAGTAATATGCAATAAATTTATGAAAAATGCACAAAATTACTATGGTCAAGACCCAGTTTGGTTTTTATTGCATGCATCTCGGAGTTACTCTTGCCTGTTGCCAAGCAGCTTATGTAGCCTGATCATCAATTCAACTTCATCTGTTTTGAACTCTCCTCTCTTGATATTTGGCCTAAGATAGTTCAACCATCTCAGTCTACAGCTTTTCCTGCATCTATTCAAGCCTGCAAATCCATGCTGAGTTAACTTGTATATGTAATTAAGCTAATCAAACATTTTTATAAAATAGATATATATATACCTGCTTTGATTGGAACTTGGTGCCATTTGCCTTCACCATATGTTTCAATGCTCTTTCTCAGAAGCTTGTCTTCCTCGTCAGTCCATGATCCTTTTCTCACTCCAAAAGAGCCCTCCATGGAGCCTGCATCATATGCCATTTTGTTTCCGCCGTATGCTTCAAGCTAAGTTCATTTCCTTGCTTTAGCTTCAATGTCTCCAAAACAAACTTATAAGTAGGCATTTGCTGTTGCCGCTTTGTACGCATGCAGTCACTCGAAAAGTTGCAAGGCTCTTGCATGGAAATGACGTGCACGTCTTGTATCCACTAAATGGTCATGTCCGTAGGCTGCAATAATTTTCAAAAAATACAAAGAAAAAAATGTTACGACACTGCAAAAATTAACATAACATTTTTTTACTACAGCAAGTTCTGCTTAATAGTACAATAGAAGAGTCATCCACTAGTGTGAAAAGAGAATTTTCTGTAAAAAAAATGAAAAATAAGTTTTAGGATAATATTGGGTATATTTAGAATGATATGAAGTATATTTTAAGATTTAGTTTTCTTTAAAGAAAAAAAAAAAGGAGTAATACATAGGTGGGCGTCTGCTATATATATATATCAGAATATCAGCCACAAAGCTTGCCTTCCAGCTAGACATGCCAACATTGCAATCTTGGTGATAACATGGAGCCTTAAAATCATGCATTAATATTCATTTATAATAGTCCGTTTTTTTTTTCCCCATATCTTCCGTAGAGCTCTAGTTTCATATCATTCACACCGCCTTAGACGAATTTGCACGTTTTGTATACTAGAGAGATTGACCTAGACCACTGACCTTCGGCTTGCGCATTTTTGTTTTGAAATGTATTAACGCAAGAAAAGAGAAACATTGCTCAGAACGTAAATTATAAATTCCATTGAAATAAAACATACAAAAGTGAATTTTCAACATTGCAGTTGTGTTTACAATTTCAGCAATAATGGATATTTGTTTGAAATTATGCAAAGTGAAAAACAAAAATAATAAAGAAACCATAGAAACCTACGTACTACAATAATTTTTTTTAATTCAATTAAAAATCTCATTGAGTCGTGAGATGAAATTGTAAGTTGAGTTATACAACAGAATAATTATTTCTATTCACATAAATTTCATACACTTTTCTAAGAATTAGTTACTAAAGACATTTTAGTGATCTAAGTTTATGGTTGTACAAGTCTTTACAAGATGGGATTAATAGACTGGTCTGCGGAGAGGTGCAATTTTCCTTCAGTCTATGAGAAATGAATTGTTTTGCTGATACATTGGCCAGAATGGGAATTTGGTGGGAAAGAAACTCTGATGGCTTGGAAGTGAATGGTCCATCAAGTTGTGGGGCCCCTGGTTTCTGAAATTGTACTGACAGAGAAATATGGGGTGTGGTTGAGCCTCAATTTTGAGCCGTATATACAACTTTTGCTGTGCTTACCGCTTTGTTTGGGATTCAAAGAAATAGAAAAGGAAAATAAATTTCTTTTATTTTTTTTTCATTTATATTTTATTAATTTAAATAATTAATTTTTATTTTTTTAATAAATTATTATTTATTTTTTCTCATAATTTTTTAATCATTATTTTTTATTAATTATAATATTATTATTATTTTCTTATTTATTTTCGTTCAATCCAAACAGAGCATACAACTTCTTGACTTTAAAATTAGCCTATAGCAAAGTTCCTTCAGTTCAAGAAATAAAAATAAAAATAAAAAAGCTTACCTTATGACGTCTATAATTCTCCTCGTAATAACTCAAGTTTTGGTTTAACGCAAAAAAAAAAACAAAAACAAAAAAAGTACTGGATAAGTATTGAGTTTTATGAAAACATCTGAAAAGGGTTGGTGCAGTAAATGGTGCATAATTCTCCACATGGCAATAATGCATGTGATTCCAAAACGGGAAAAACCATCACAATGTAACCACCCGTATCCAAGGGGAGTGGAAGCAAAATTATGGGAACATAAATCTGTACAAGTACAGAAGGCCATTTTCGAAAAGATATTATCCTTTATAGAACTTATTAATTTCCATGCGTAACTATCGTGTGAAATGTTTCTAAGAAAAAAACTATCAAGTGAAATTGGCCCACTAACCAATCATTGAAACAATAAAGAAAACAAGCTTCATTTTTTTTTATTTTTTTTTTAACATACAAAGAAAACAAGCGGCATCAACAATTTGATGCCATCGTATATAATACACTAAGGCATTTCTAATTTAAATTAAATTAAATTCAACTTCTTTTTGGATTAAAAATTAATTCAACTTTATATGTGAGTGAAAATTAACAATTTATGTAGAGTCCATTGTGATCAAGAAAATGATAAAATACATTTTTATAATGTAAAATTAAGTGAATTATATATATTTATATATATAATTGAGTAAAAATAATAAACACATGTTAAATTTTAATTGCTTAAAGATGTTATAGTGATTTGGTGCAATATTAACTTATTTTTCTTACCCTTTTCCTTCTCGGAAGCTATCTAAGATTATTTTCTTTCCTTTTCCTCATTTTCCTTTTTTTTTTTTTCATCCATTTTATCCTCCTTTATTCACAACGTCTATGTATCTTTTTGGCGACATTATACGTTGGTCAAGATCCAGATTAAACTATATTTTTACGTTGTTTTTTTCTGTCTTTTTAAAATTGTTAACGTGGCAGTAGGAGAGAAAAAAAATTATGTGAGTAAAATTTAAAATTTAAATTCCAAACGTTATAATAAATAGAAATTACTTTCAACCACTTGAGTTATGTCTAATTTACTTTATATTTTTTTTTCCAATTTATATAGAATAATACAGGATGATTAAAAAGTAAAATTCCGCCATCGTTATTGTTTTGATCAATTGGGCCTATGTGATTAAGAATTTTAGAAACCGATGGGGCCATGTCCATCTCTAATCACAAAATGCATGGGCCCGACGTGAACCCTCAACCATGATATGTCTGCTTCTTTTTTTCTTTTACTTTGAAATTATTATTGATTAGTTTGTTACGTATTAATAAAAGAAGAAAGTCAGAGATTTAAAAACACCCCAAAAAGTCTACTAACACCTTAAAAGGCAAACCCTTAAATACTAGTTTTTAGAGTTGAACTCCTGGCACCATCTCCTGCCTCCAAGATCGGTAGGCATTTAGGCAAAGCCACTTGTATGGATGCTTATTGATATTCCAAAGACAATTTATAGTCAATATGTCATCTTGAACCCTCAACATTTATCCTTATCCTTATCGAGTCAATTTATAGTGTTCACGACAGCAATATTTATCCTTATCGAGTCCTATTACAAGGTAGGAAGAATTTATTTGAAAATTTATTCGTAATATAATAAATAAAAAATTTTCTGTAATTTTATTGACAAAATATATAAAAAAAATAAAAAGAAAATATTATTATTTTTTTGTTCAACATTTTATTATTATTATTAAATAAAATATAAAAGTTATTATATTACGAATAAAAATCAGATAATAATGTTCAGCAACATTTATCCTTATCTTTTAGTTCAATAAATTGTCGGTTTTATGATTGATTAATGTCATGCGACATCTCATTATGTGTAGTGCCCGCCAGCATCGAAAGATGTTTAACAGCAGATGAAAATGATCGCAATCTGCATTGTTGTCGGTTTATGGTTATTAGTTGGATCATATTTGTATTCACAATTCAAACCCCATCACAAAATCAAATATTTCCTGCTCGTCTACGGGTTGGATTTTCGATAGTATCCTTGTTGAAGTTAATCCAACAAATGAGAACTTATCCACGGGCTTCAAGAACAATCACTGTTGGCTTGCCAAGAATATATTTGGGCTTAATTAGCAACAATCATTATTGTGGGATGCCAAGTATCTTTTTTTTTTTGAGCTTTGATGCCAAGTATCTTTACTTGGACTCAGATCAGTAATTGGGATACAAATGAGAAATGACTATACTTGGGATTAGGAACCATTGTGAATGCCACGGAATATACTTGCGCATAGGCTATGGAGAACCTACGTGGGCTTAGAAACTATAAAAAAATGCCATTAGAGAAACTTTGACTTTAGATGCCAAGGAATGATGGCTTTGGACGCCAAGAAACGGTACCTGGATTTAGATGCAAAGAAATGATATATGGACTTTGAGATACTAAAGAATTCAGAGAACATATATGTGTTGTAGATGCCAAGGAATGATGCGGGCTTTGTTAAATCAGCGCATATTTTACAAATAATATTTGATAAAATACGGCATCAATATAATATCTTATCAGAATTTATTAACAAAATGAGTTGAACTTGTAAGCACTTATAAGAATATTCAAAATATGATAAGAACTAAGTTTAGGCTCAAAGTTCATAATGCCAAAACCCACCTTGCTAGAGAAGCCCATCCATGAAGATCTCGAGCGAAAGCCCAAACCCTGATTCACCACCCGGGTTTCCAGACCTTACTAACTAAACATGGCTCACCTCTCTCCAGTACGACTACCCACCGAGCTATTAAGGACCCACCTAACCACTTATAAATATCCTAAAGGACATCGAACACAAGGTAATGTCCTCAAACTTGCTCTAGATACCTTGATTCCCCATCATCTTACCCATTGTTGACTAAGGCATCGAAATGCTGACATTGGGTCCCACCTTAGCACTCTAAACCGTGCTTTGTCTTGCAAGTGATGAGACTTAGTCCATTTGTCTCTCTCTCCTTTTGTGGTCCAGTCCGTGTCCTCCTAGATCAAACTGAATCATATACTAAAACTTGTTGTGACACCTAATGATGACTGGGCATGTAATGCCCATAAATTGTTTTTGGGCTTTGAGTTACCAAAATGAGATGCCAAGGACTTGAAATTGGGCTTGAAATGCCTAGCATAAGCAATGGGCAAAAAATGTGGAGCCCTAAGGTTTGGGCTTAAGGTGCTAAGAATGAATGAAAGGATTTCAAAGGCAAACACGAGGATTTTGAAGTGATAAGATAAGATTTCAAAAAATAATACTCGAGCTAGTTAGTGGCGGTTGCTCTCAGATAAGAGATCTTGGATTTAAGCACTGCTCGACAAAAATTACTAGGATTGGGATCGATCGGTGTGACTAAACTTAGGCCTTCTCTAGTATGAGTTCTACCGTAATCATCCAGACTATTTGCATTACTGGGAAGAGGCTTAGTGCTCTTTGGCAGGACCATCGAGGCACCACCCCCATGTTAGAAATCGTAGGATATTTATCGAGTAAATACGCAACAGAAACAAAAATTTAAAAATTTAATTCCTAAGAGCAGATTGATTGATTGTTAAATATAATTACAATCTAGCCTAAGAGAAAGAATTGTTACTACGTAACATTCAAATCTTATTTTCTTTTAGGCCTATAAGCTGGCTGTCGCAAACCACCACCGTTAAAATGTTTGGCTTTTAAAAGTATTCACATAGGAACTAGGAAAAACAATTCTTAATTCTAAACCTTTTAAGGAGAGAAGAGAGAGAAGAGGGCAAGTTTAAGGAAGAGAGGTAGCTTTGAATGATGTAAAACCGTATGTTAGGCAGACCTTATGAGATTTTATTTATAGAGACCTTAGACTATGTAAGTTCCAGTGTAATTTCTCATAAATTACACTTTAGTTCCTATAAATTGAAATATGATATATTTGATCTCAAAAGCTTCTCAAACTTTTTAATCAAGTCCAACTTGATCTCCTTTTGCATTTATCAGTAATTTTTTAGTTAATTAATTTATATCTATAGAGCAAGATTGACGTCTAGTAATGTTCCATGACTACCTACATATCACGATTGACAGAGTGGTTTGACTAATCCCTTTAGTGCACCGTCTTTCAGTGTAATTCAATCCTTTTGTCATATTAATGTTCCAATTAGAAATAGAGTATGAAATTAGTATCTATTCTATATTATCCAATTATATTCGTTTTCAAATACTAATAAGGTCATTGATTCCATAAATTAGATTATAACTCCTTATAATCCTCATTCTACCTCTCGCAGAGATTTCTTAAATCAATACTTAATGAGAACGATGGAACATTCTCTCATAATTAATTTAAGGTGACGAATCTTTTATTGATTAATGTGTGCGAACACTTACTAGTAAGTGCACCAGTTGCTCAAGTAATATAGATAATGAGTAGAGTATCGTCCCAAAAGGATTGAAGACAAACAAGTACGGAACCAAGTATTAATTCTAACTTTATTTAGAAGGCCAATTTTAATATTGCAAAACTGAATAAAATAGACAAATAAAACTGAAATAGAGTAAATTGAATGCTAAACACAATGAGATATAACCAGGCAAAAATATGCTAGGGGTTTCAGTTGACAACACCAAAGTTAAAAAGGATTCAACTAATATGCGATCAAGAAAGTGATCTATTGATGGGACAGTGGAATTTTCTATGTTATTTAAAATTCTCTTTGGAATTATATTAAATCTACCTTTACCTATTAACCTAATAAATCTTTATATAGATTTAAATAGATAAAAGAGCATTATGATCTATGAAAAACTCTAGGTTAAGTAAATCCTTATGCAATCCACCCATCACTACTAAATGAATCGTGTTTGTATATCTTTGTATTTCATTCAATTCACGGTATGTATTATTTAATCTAATGTAAAGAATCTCCTCTCAGTCTCAACCATGAATATCATATCTATAAAAAAGGTGATCAGACTTTTAAAAATATTAAGCACAATAACATATACTCAATATGAAAAGAAAATTCTTAAATAGCCTGAAAGTAAGAAAAGTACATAACTAAGGTTAGCCTATACCATAGCCCTAGTTACGAAAATTAGTTTATAACGAAAACAATAAAAACCAAACCAAATATTGAAGACAATATTGAAGACACAAAGAGTTTTGGGAGAATAGAAAGATAAACTGCTCTAAGGTTTTGCTTCCTTATAGTCAGTTTGGAGTACGATGATTACGATGGAAAGCATGAGAGAAGAAAGAAAATCAAAAAAGTCGGCTGTTTGGAGTAAAGGTAAGATTGGGACGGAGCAAAAAACAAGAGAAAGGCAGCTGAAAATTGGCGTGGGATCCACATGAAAAATATTCTCCCCAAATTGGAGAGAAAGGAAGATAAAGCTGTCAGAAGGCATATGGGTGCACAATAAATTTACTGAATTGCCCTCATCAATTTAGGGTTGAAACAATATCTAGGCATTTTTAACTCAGAAAGCATATAGGTGCACAGTAAATTTACTGAATTACCCTTATCAGTTTGTATAATCAACTCAGATATTTTTAAGGTGAAAAAATATTATGGGCATTTTTTTGTGCTAAATTGGGCAGTATTTTTTTATAATTTAACATATTATTTTATTTATATATACACAAATATATACAAATCACTTATACGCATTATTTTAGTTTTATATATTATACAAATATGTTCCTTATCATTTCTGAAAAAAAAATTATTATTATCTATAAAAAAAACGTGACTAAAATGTGGGGGTATAATTGTCATTTGTAATTAAAAAATTTTCTCTCTACTTTCTTCTCATATCCAAACAAATCATTATTTTCTCATTACTTCCTTTCCTCACATTTTTCTTGTCACTCCAAACAACATAAGAGAAAATTAGATTCTCTCCCTCCACTTTTTTTTCTCACCACTTTCTTTCTCTTTACTTTCTCTCCTTACCCCTTTTACACTCCAAACAAAGTGTTAAAAATGTCGCCTCTTCTCCTATCTTTCCCTCTTCACGCTCTTCTCTCTTTATTGCACAACTTTACCTCCTCTTCTGACCTCGATTTCTCATTTGGATGTATTTTTTTGTCCTTTAAATAATTGAGTGGTCCCCTTTTTGCAAATTAGGGTTTTCTCGCTCCAATAATGTTCCAGACAGATTCTGACCCATATAGTGTAGCTCAATTTTCTCCATTTTAGAAACCAAATCAGACTTCGACGAAACATAAAAGTTGTAGGTCTTCTCTTATCTTTCTTTTGGCTCAAGAATCACTCATTTCTGATATCTGCAATGAAAGTTATGCCTGAAATAACGATTAGTGCTCAATTTGTGACAGAAAAGAATTCTAATTAGGATTGGTTTACTTATCTGAGTAGAATTTCTCTCCAATAAATCTCCAAATCAGACTAAAACTTTTCCTTAATCTTCTTTTATTTTCTCTTGACTCCTCAATCAATAATTTTTTACAGTTATGCACCAAATTGACTCCAAAACAATCACTATAGCCCTTTCCTACAAAAGAATTTAAAAATAAATAAAATCTCAATAAATTTGAATTCAAGTAAGAATAAAAAATGCATAATTGAGAGTAAAATGAATAAAAAAAATGTACATCAAATTAGGCCTTACTAAATACCCCCAAACTTAGATTTTTGCTTGTCCTCAAGCAAATAAAAAGAAACTTAGAAACAATGAATATAGAGACTACCAATAATTATATTCAACTTCCCAATGCTTACTTCAAACATCAAACAATTATTAGAAAACTAAAGAATATTATACAAATTTAGTAATTAATTTAAGCATCCTCAAAATCTGAAATGAGTTAGGAATAAAGTATGAATAACCAATCATAATTTAATTTTTGCTACTCAAATTGGTTTATGCAAATAACTGTATGAAGAAGATAATCTCTGAATTATATATAAGTGAACCTTCACAGGCCTACTTTTCATATCCCACTCCACTAATGTAGATACCCACATAATCAAAGATTAAAAGGATTTTATTAAGCTTGTAACGTGGCTAGGATGATAAAAAATAAAGGAAAAAGAGATAAGAGAAATCAAAGTAAGAAAATATAAGAATTGAAAACTTCATTGTTTTTTTTTTAATGAAAAGAACCTAAAGAGAATATGAAAATTTTGTTCTTGAGGCATCCGTCAACCACAACTTGAACTTTGGTTGACCCATCAAAAATTTTTGTAAAGTATAGCTTCTTGCATTTTTAGGACTTTGGTCAACCAATAACTTTAGTCTAGTCAACCGCTCAAAACTTACTATAACTTATCAGATTTTTTTCAATAAATATTCTTCTGCTCATTCCATCGACTGATAAAAACTTTCTATAACTTTTCATCTTTTTATATCTTCTCTTCATCCTGCCTGCCCAATTGGTTAGGTTGACTAATCTAAAATTTCTGTCAACACTAGGAACTAAAAATTCTTTTCTTTGCTTTTTTTTTTTTTCAAAGAGAGATTTCTTTCCCTAGTTCTCTTAAAGGGTAATCATGGTTTTTCAAGCCAAAAGGATAAATGAAAATTGTGGGTTATCAAGGAAATCACAAGTCTAATATCATTCAAAAGTCTCAAAAGGGTGATTAGAGATATAATATGAATAAGGTAAGCTTGAAAGGTTTAAACGCAATAAAGATGACCTAAATCATTTCTTCAATAATATAATAGTTTAGGATTTCGCCTCAAGGAATAATCAAACAGGTTCTAGAGATCACAATTGAGATTATAAAGATTTCACTATATTCACATAAATTTTCTCTAAGCATGTAATATATCGCAAAAGTCATAATCACCAATCAGAATTTCCAACTCAACTACTAGATAGAGTGAACAGACAAATTAAAAACTAAATAAGAACAATAGTCATCATTTTCTCTAAATCATACAATCATCATTACTTAAGTAAAGAGAAATCAAAGCAAATTTCTCCTAACAAAACTAATCATCATTGCTTGTTTTGTTTATAATAATGAGATAAATGTTTTAATTAAATCAAAAGAAGCGCACCTTTTCCACTTAAAGCATGATGTTTTTTTTAAAACAGATTGAAAACTAGCTTTCAACTGATTTTGTAAAATGAAAATTTTCTAATTTTCAAAATCTTGTTGAAAAAGAAATTTATGCTGATTTACCAAATACTTTTTGAGAAATAAAACAACACATGGTAGACTTACCATATGAAAATGATTTTGATGAAAGACAAATCCCTACTAAAGCTAAGCCAATCCAAATAAATGCAGAATTAGAACAACATTGTAAACAAGGAATTTCTAATTTAGTCTCAAAAGGATTAATTCAAAAATCCAGATCACCTTGATCTTGTGCAACATTCTATGTCAATAAAAACTCAAAAATAGAACGAAGAACACATAGACTTGCGATCAATTATAAACCCCTTAATAAAGCTCTCAAATTGATTAAATATTCTATTCCCAATAAACGTGATTTGTTAAAAAAATAGCATTTTACATTCATATTTTCTAAATTTGACATGAAATCTGGCTTTTGGTAGATACAAATTCATCTAAAAGATAGGTATAAAGTTGCATTTATTGTTCCATTTGGATAATTTGAATGGAATGTAATGCCCTTTGAATTGAAAAATGCACTAAGTGAATTTTAGAGAATCATGACTGATATTTTCTCTAATTATTCACAATTCATCATAGTTTATATTGATGATGTCTTGGTATTTTATCATTCCATTGATCAGTGTTTTAAACACTTAAAGACATCTTTCTTTATTGCTTAGAAAAATGATCTTGTTGCTTTTAAAGCTAAGATGTATCTCTTTCAAACTTGTATTCATTTCTTAGGTCACTATATTACTCAAGGAACGATTACGCCAATAGAGCGATCTTTTACCTTTACTGATAAATTTCCAGACAAAATCATTGATAAAACTCAACTCAAGGGATTTTTAGGAAGTTTGAACTATATTCTTGACTTCTGCCCTAATATTAATCACATTGCTAAACCTCTTCATGATTGTCTTAAGAAAAATCTTGTTCTTTGAACTAATAAATATACTGCTATTGTTCAGTAGATAAAACGGCAAGTTTTAGAAATCCCCCGTCTCCATATTGCTGACCCTTCAGCCCCTAAAATAGTTGAGACTGATGAATCTGAATTTGGTTATAATGAAATTTTAAAACAAATTTCAAATTCTTAGGAATGTATAGTACAATACACTTATGGACATTATAATAAAACTTAATAAAATTATTTCAGTATTAAAAAAGAAATTTTTAGTATTGTTTTGTGCATTTCAAAATTTCAAAGTGATTTACTTAATCAAAGGTTTTTACTTATAATTGATTGTAAATTTACAGAAGAAGTTTTGGAAAAAGATGTTCAAAATATTGCTTCTAAAGAGATTTTTGTAAGATGACAAGCTATACTTAGTATATTTGATTTTGATATTAAATATATTAAGTAAGAAAACAACTCTACTCTAAATTTTCTGAACAGAAAATTTTCCAAAACAGGCTCAACCATCATGCCCAAGAAAAATAAATTCAATTCAAATACAAAAGTAAAGCCCAAGTTTCGAATGAAACTGTCCAAAGTCCGATAAAATTTAAACATGTTTCCCCTTTAGATTTCCAAAACCCTACTTCCTCTAAACCCATTAAATCCTGGATTGATATTGTTGAGGAAGAAGAGGGGGGGAACAAAGAAAAGAAAAAGAAATCCAAATTAAATAATGGGTTGAAAGTCTTTCTCAATCCCCAAAATTACTTGCAGCCCTCTAAAACTTTTCACAAAATAAACCTCAACCGCTTCAAATAAAGCATAAACCCTCAAGTATGACTTCTAAACTCGTGTTAGAACAAATACAAATAAGATCTTCCTCTCAAAACCTATCTCAAAATGTTTTTTGAATATAAATCTTCTCAGACCATTTCCAAAAGGACTAAATATTTTCTTAAACCCAATTTTGAAAACATTATAGTCATTGAGGATGGATTTTATCACAAAACCCCCTCAATTGCTATTGAAAAACTTTTTGGTAAAGGATGAGAATATAAACCATGAGATTCTTTTAAACTAATTTCAGATGATATGGTAATCCTTTCAAAAACCAAGTCTGTAAAATTTAAACACTTCAAAACCAAACAATCTAGTAATGAAGTAGAGTTTTCTACCTGCCATATAATAGATATCATTCATCCCAAGGATTGGGTCAGTGCCTTTCCTCAGCCAGAACATTTAAAACCAAAGTAAACTATAGTACTTAGTATTCCTACTGGGACTATTACCAGGCATGGTTTAGCACTTTTTTCTTCCAAAATTCCTCAAAAACCCACACCTGGTTGATATACTTTGATAAAAAAAATATAAGCTTGTAAACATCCCCAACTAGTTCGTTCAATAATAGAAATTTTTCGGATCAGTTCCAGAAATTATTGAAGATGAACAGGTTAAACCCAGTTATCTCCTATTCAAAACAAAATATAAACCCACTACACAAGAAACAAGGTTTCCACCAATCTTTTCCTTCTGTGCCAACTTCTTTGTCCCTTAGGTCTTAGCTTGGGAATATTAATATTCCCAACGACAAACAGGTCTTATTCTGACCAGAAGATTCAAGGTTTGATCGTGGAACTCTTACTAAGTTCCAGAAAAAGTTTGTAAACCTGAAGTTAAAAAATGGCTTTAAGGACAAATAGGAATCTTTAAGCCAGGACCATCTAACCAGTCCAAACAACTTATGGACAAGGCACACGCTGCTTTCGTGGTTGGTAAATCCCATGCCCAAAGTCTTCTTGCTACTGCTAAAACCACAGAAGAATATCTTACTATCATGAAAGAAACGATACAGGTTTATCTTCTGCTTCATCTTTGTCAAGCTCTGGTTTAGCCAATCTGCTAATATCTCAACAAGAAGAAGATTTTCTAGACATGGCTTATGAGAATGAAGATGATTGTTATGAGATATTTTCTTGCATTAAAAATTAAAATTGTAAATTTCAATTTTACTGTTTGTTTGTACTGTTTGTTGAAATTTCAAAAATACCACCGGCCATGAATAGTAAAAAATATTGTTCACATAAATCACAAAAATACCACTTATCAATAATAGTACCCTCCTCTTCATTTAGTACTCAGAAGTTGAAGGCTCCTCCTCTATTTCTCTAAAACTCCTTTCTAAACTCCCTCTCTCTAAATCCTCTGAAACCCCTTAGCTTTTCTAGAAAGGTCCTTTCTTCTACAGATCCTCTCTGTTACTATCCTCCCTTATCATAAGCTCTATTTTATAAGTATTTTTTTTTTTATGTATCTTGTATCTTTGTAAACTTTATTTATATCAATAAAGTGTTTATATATTTGCTCATATATCTGTTTCTACACTAATGCAAATAGGCTCTGCTGCTTACTTGGTTGCTATTTTCTACTATTATATGGCTGGTTAAACCGCCTGCTCTATTTAAATAATTAAATTTTAATGCTTTTATCTACAAAGTATATAGGCCGGAATACCAGTAACCATATGTACCTATTCATAGCATACATAATAGAAGGGATAACCTCTGGTCTAACAATACCGCATACTTTGTACCTAGTTTCTGTATTTTTATTTTCATAAGTTATTAGTTTTCTTTCTTTGGTACTCTACTCCCTCTTCAGATCCTAGGGTTGTCTTTGGTATTAGAGTCAAAGAGGATAGTAGATATGTAGAAATTTGTTCTACTTTGGAATAATTTAAATTGTGTATGTGAGCCATACTTGATTCCAATTGAGGCCGTTGCGAGTTGTGATAATAAGTCCCGACTTACAGGATAATAAATCTAGGTTTATCGCAAGTCATAACCAAAGAAATCTATCATATCCACAATTAAAATTATTTTAAAATATGAATTTTAATTTCTATAGATCAACTTCTCTTTCTAACTCTTTTACTTGAAAAAGTTCTGAAATTCATAAAGTAGTAAGTAGTGAAAAAATAATTTATGAAGATTTAAAAAATATAAATAATTGAGAAATTCCTATAATAAAGACAAGTTAGGCATATTAGATCTCTAAACTCTCATTTAAATCAAATCTTCATATTAAAACTGAAAAAAGAGACATTCCTCTTTCTAAACCTTTTAAAACCATTCAACCCTTGACTAATAAATCCATTCAAAATCATAAATCCAAAAATTTTAAATACCTCCATATTGGTTTTTTCCAAGTTGGATTCAAACCCTTGACTCGTGAAGACCTTGATACACCTATTCTTGCAGTCCTTAGGGATGCTAGACACTTAGATTTTCAAGATTCACTTTTTAGAACTGCAAAGTCAACTCTAAACTCAAGTCCAATCTCTTTTAATTGTTATCAAAATTTTACCATTTCTCTTAAAGACAAGAATGTTTTAAAGAGTGTGGTTTTACAAATTAAAACGCATAATTATAAAATGCTTGAAGGGTCAATCGCAATTGCATTGATTTTCGGTATTCATTATAAACTCATAACAACTGCATTTACTTCTAAACCATAAGAGTCATTCTAAAAAGGGTAAAACACTTTTGTCGCAAATAGATCTGTCCAAATCAAACATTACAATTCCTAAAATCGTATAATAGAAGGATATTTCTCTACTAAAAGAATGGATCCTTGAAGGAATTATTAAACTAAAATCTCCTAAACTCCCTGAACCAAATCCAAATCTTATTAAAATCACCCAATATGCTAACAATAAGGTCAAGCTGGTGTTCGATAGAATTCCTAGATCTATGACTTATAGATTTTTTGATGAAACATCAACAAGCACCATTGACTTAGGAAGAATCTTTAAACTTCCTTCAATCATAAACATACCTTCAGACATAAAACTTCCATTTGTAAAACCTAGGTATTCTACGTCGGACATACCTAGTACTTCTATACAAAATGTAAACTACCAAAATCCAATACCACATCCTATATACCAATCAATAGATAAATCAAAAAGTCCATCGTCTTAGTCAACATCACCAACTTTCTCATCAGTAACAGAAAATGTCATAAATATTTTAGAAAAGGGATTTGTTCTTGATAAAACATTTTTGCATGATGATTTTTATGCTGATTGTAACACTGAAAAACATAAATGGTTTTTTGCAAATGTTCTTTATAAAAGGCATGAAATTCAAAAACATTATTATGATTTTTTGTTACATCACAAGATTCATATTTTATTTTTTGATTGGTTTGAAATATATGCTGAAGAAAGAAACTTGTTTTATCCTTTTGCTAAAACCATAAATCTCGTTACTAACAAGAATAAAATTCCTAAATGGGAAGTGGATGGTAAAACCATTCAATCTAAACATCCTCTTGCCAGAAAAATCACATTCAATCTTGAAGACACCGAAACCAATATTGAAGCGTGTCCTTGTAAATTTCTAACTGACTATGAGGATAAGAATCTAAAGAGTGTCATATCCCAAAACAACTTCACTAATGCAAACCTTCAAATTATTAGTAAATAATTAACTATAATAGAAAAATAGATCCAAAAATCTGACCTATCCTCAATCCTTATTGATAAACCTCCAACCTTGTCTGAAAAACCAAAATCCTTCAAAAAAACCAATTTTTAAACCATTTCAGGTTACACAAGAAATACATAAACAAATCCAGTCTCCACAATCTGATTTCTTAAAGCTGTTAAAGACCAATTAGTAAAGCTTGAACCATCACAAACTCTGTCAACCCCAAAAATAGTTTTAGATACACCAAATAGGACTATTTCCAATAAAGCAGTAAATATCCTTGAACAACTTTCTCCTTTAATCTTTATATATATGATGGCTCTCGCTGTTCAAAAAAAAAAGTAAATATCCTTGAACAAAACTATAAAACCCACACCAAAACTGAAACTAAAACTCCTCAAATCAATAAACTCATTTGGCAATCCTTAACACTCCCCATAACTAGGGCACCAAACATTGAAATAGACTCTAAAACACTTTTGACCTAAACCAAGTATAATGTCATTTCTGTCTATAAATAGAATATAAATGAAATGTCAGAATACAACATTTTTGGCATTTTACAACAAATGAGTATGGCAGCCGATGCCTACAAAACTCAAACCTCAACCTCTGACCGAGCCATTACAGAACTGCTCATCGCAGGTTTCACTGGCCAACTCAAAAGATGGTGGGGCTATCATCTTATACCATCACAACAGTTAGAAAGTATCATGAATAGCCAAGTCGTTTCCTTCCCATAAAGAAATTTCCCCCAGGAAAATAGATGCCTCGCAAAACCTTGACCCACGATGCCTCTAGACTTTTGATATGCCAACATTGCTTGGCTAAAAGGGCCAAATCAAAAGCATTAAGATCTCCCCAAGCCTTCACATTCTTTTGGCTTAGTGAGGGACCTCCAACTATCCCAGTGAATGTGGAATTCCTCATGCCTCTAGCTCCACCAAAATCTTGCAATTTTGCAATTTATATTTTAGCATAGTTGTGTAGGAAGCTTAAACATCATCATGGCATATGTGGGAATAGAGGTAGCCACTGCCTTAATCAGTCTCTTACAAGGAAGAGACTTACTTGTTCGAGGGCTGCGGTGGGAGATTGGGGATGGTCGCATGGTGAGCATTTGCAATGATCCCTAGGTCCAACAGCTTCGAAACTTTAGAATTATTTCGCCCTGTCCAGTTAATCTTCAAGTATTAGTCGTAGGGGACTTGATTGATGACGGTTTATGGGAGTGGAAGATGGATACAATTCATTTGTTGTTTTTCGAAGAAGAAACGAAAGCTATTGAAAGAACTCCTTTGAGTTTTGGAGAGGACAAGATACCCTTATATGGCACTTTGACATGTTTGGCAATTATTAGGTGAAAATGAGTTACCACTTGCTTGTAACAGATCAATTAGCTAATTGAAGTGATAGGCGAGGAGCAGCAACGGTACAGCCAACAACATCGAAGCTCTTGGGGTCTCTAAAAATTCATCCGAGAATTAAACAATTTCTTTGGAGAGCATTGAGGGATTCCCTTCCCACCCAAGTCAATCTTTGCAAGCATCAAGTCACGGAGGATAATCTTTGGAGGGCAACTTGAAACAGTGGTCCATGCACTTCTGGGGTGCACACATGCGATGGCGACTTGCTTTGGACGTGAGTTTGGCTATTCCCCAAACACAGATCAATTAGTGGATTTTCAAGATTGGTGAATCACCATGTGTGCAACCCTCTTAAGTAAAGAAGACAAGACCATCCTTTCTAAAATGGCAATTTTGTGTTGGCAATTTTGGAAGGCCTAGTGCTCTTTTTGTATGGACCAAGTGAAAATTAATTCCCTATCCACCTTGCAGTTTGCACACCAAGATTGGGAAGACACACACCTTATTAAGCTACCAATTCCACAACACCCCAAACACCTTAACATTGCTCTTTCTGGACATCCAACCTAGTACCAGCCAATGGAGGGGGTGGTTAAAATCAACAGCGATGTTGCATATGACACAATTAGTGAGGGAGTAGGTTTGGCAGTAACCTACAAGGACAGTAGAGGAGCTATGATTGATTGGGTTACCATGAGAAGGAAGACTTCCTTACCCTTGGTAATAGAAGCTCTCGCACTGATGTTGGCGACGCTTGTTGCAATGGGATGAGGGTAGCATAAAGTCATAATGGAGACAGATTGTGAGTTGTTGGCTAAGACATGCTTAGATACTACCTTTTCTTGTCCTTGAACCATTGCACCAATTGTCCATAATATTCGTGAGTGGCTTAGTCAAACAAACAAAGTGGAAATCAAGTGAATTAGTAGGGAAGCCAATAGAGCTGCTAACTAGTTACCCCAAAAGTTCTTGTGATGTACTATGTTCTCTTGACTGGCTTGTTCAACCCACACCACACTTGGTGAATATTTTGCCAACTGTCAACTGACTTGTGTAATGGATGATTTATCATGAATGGAATATGTTTTCAGTCGTTCAAAAAAAAAAAAGAATTGATTTTTTTTTCCCTTTGTTTTTTTGGCATGCGAACCTCACGAACAAGATCCAAGAACGTGCATTCTTTTTTATGTGTTCCAATTGTGACCAAGGTACGTGGATCAGGTCCCTGTTAACCAATCTCCTCCCACCATCGACCATGCCTCCGTTGCTGCCACTGCTACTCCCCTGGCCACACGCCGTTGCCAACCATGCTTTTGGATCTAGTTGTTGCTGCCATTTGTTTATTTACTTTATGGTTGGAGGATCTGTTTGCTGTTGCTGCCGTTGGGTTAAGTCGGCATGTTCATTGTATGTTGGATATGTATTTTCTTTTGGTATTGTAGTATAATAGGTTTGGAAATCGTTGTCGGGCGCACCCGGTCTTTTTCCATCGTAAGTCCACCGAAGTATAGTGTTTGCTACCGTGTACAATTTTATCTAGCTAGTCCAGTGGGTACTCTTATTCCAATGTTTTGTGGAAATGGGCTTCAAGCCCATGTAGTATGTGCTTTGTGGACTATGTTTGTTGTAAGCCATTGCGGCCGTTTATTCCTATTTAATGCAGGTAAATCTAGTGCCTTAGTGTCAACTTTTGTACGAAATTCGTATTATTAATGCAACGTTTTCCTTTGATAAAAAAAAATAATAAACAAAAGCTTTCGACTTTGATTAAAATAAGAATTAAAAAAATAATAGCATCAAAAATGGCCCTCCAAATGCTGGAACAACCAAATCAAGTGTGAGCTTAGGTTCAAAGGCTTCCTTCCCAATTTGGTGGATTAATAATATCCAAAAGAAATTGGTGAATTAATTAATTGCTAGTTATAGATCACCCACCTCATTCAAAAGAGCAAATGGCCATTTTATAGTTTGCAATAAGAGTTGGAATTGAAATGTAATTAGAATGTTACTTCTCAAATGATTTATTATTTGGATCCTTATTACCGTTTTAATTTTATCGGATGTCCTCCAAGGGACTGGATCTTGCTTATAAACAACTAAACAACTTATGAATAGTTACCTAACATTCTATCTACTTATTACTAGCATAGGTATGAACAATAAAGGGTGTTTAGTTTAGTTTTTAGGGAGATGTATTTGCATTTTATTTATAAAAAAAAAGAGATAAGTGTTCGGTAAAGTTTTTTCGTATTGCTATTTGATTTCAATTATTTCTTTATACAGTTATCTAAAAACAGCTAATTGAAAAGTAATTCAAGATTTTTTTTTTTTTTGCTTTTTAGTTTACTTCTCACTTTTTAATTTTGATAATAATTTAGATAAACTAAATTATATTCAAAGATTATTTAAAACAATTTTCTTATTTTCTTATTTACCACTTGAATTATTAATTTTTACTCTATTCCATAAATATTTATATAAAGACAACATTTTCATTTTTCAATAATTCTTAAACAATACTTTTTTACTTCAAATTTTCATTAATATTAACACTTTAAAATATATCTGAAATATTATATTTTTTTACTATCTAATAAACATTACTAATTTTTTAGAAAAAGTTAAAAATTAAGTGAGGAAATTCTTAATATTATTTAAAAAATGTTTATTCTAAAAATAAAAGTTATAAAATATATAAATAATTTTGTTCATATGATACATTAATATAAGTTAAATGTTTAAATCAATTATTTAATTATTCAACAAAAACAACAACAACAATTATAAAATTAATCAAATATTTCATTCAGCAATTAGTAACATGAAACAGTAATAAACAATCAATAATAATAATTATCAATAACAATATCGAATAATTAAATCAAACAAGTCCTAAATTTTAAAGATATATCATTAGTTGCTAAAAAAAAAAGATAAATTATTAAGCATGACCTAATAGTCACAAATCGTAAAGACTGTAAGTAAAATTTGGTATTCGAACATGAGAAATCACACATCACTCATTGTCGAATCTAGCTCATTAAGTCGTGGATGAAAGCAACATAGTGTTTACTTGAAGTTTGACTATGAGATCATGTGGTAAACAAAAAAAGATTTGTTAACTATGTCTTCAATGCATAGGTTGTCCGGTCGACAAACAAAAAATATTTGTTAATTATGGTCTCTCTCAGAGCGGGGAAGAATAATTGGTTGTTGCCTGTGCAGTGCCGTGTCTCTGTCTCTTTTTTTTTTTTTTTTTTGCTTCAATGAATAGCTTTTTTTTTTTTTTTTTAAGTGGGGACAATGATATAATTTTCTATAATGCTACATCGGTTTGAATTGGTTTCCTCTTCTGCCGTTGTGTGTGGTAGGCTTGGGTTGCAGGGTCCTTGCCTACCGGGTGACACACTTCTTGTCATTCTTGACATTGTTTTTTTTTTTTTTATTAAGAAATTAATTAGATTGTAAATTATATAATATAATTAATTTTTTTATTTTTATAAATTTTAAAATTCCTTCCCAGACCAATATTCAAAACTTCAAAATGAAAAACTTAAATTTTTGTTAAAATGGAATGCGATAAAAGAAGATACACTAACAAAAACAAAACCACTCACAAAACTTAAGCCAATTCGAAAGAGGAAAAAGATTAAAAAAAAAAGAAAAGCTATACCCTAAATGGGCCGTGGGCTCGTAGCTCTAAAGGCCATCGTCCTTGTGTGCCATCCACCTTCCAATGTCATTCAACACCTGGCCCGCTGTCTGCATTCCCAAGAATCTGACCACTCCTAACGTGCCATGTGGACAAGGTTCCCTACCACAGCCAACCCAAGTACTCATTTCACACGCACCACTAAACTCAGAGCTGACAACCTCAACTCAAAGTACCTTCTCTCAGGCTGTTCTGCCGTTTCCTAAAAATCCAAAGCCAGGTTTCCCCGGTAAGTAAATCCACAATTTTTTAACTCATTTGTTTTATTCTTGCGACCCTGTTAAATACAGTTTTTAAGGGTAGCAGTTCAGGTGTCTGGAGTGGGATCAAATGCTATCCCCCACAATATGTTATTGTCATGTTGAGCTTTCTGATCATTTCCCATTTGTTTGTTTGTTCTTTTTTTTTTTTTTTTGAATTTTCTTAAGTTCCAATTGGTGTGGCAACTTAGTCATTCTTGATGGCTACTGAATTGTGTGGTGCAGAGAATTTGTACTTGTTTATATGAATTTGGCCAAGGGATGCCCTAACACAAGTGTCTGCTTTACTCAATAGTTAATGACATTGTCTTTATGGTTTTCTTTCGTTTTTTTAAAGTTAAAGAGTGCACTTTGCCTGATTGTTTTAGTACAACATTAATCAGTTCTTTGTCTGACACACATAGGGTCTCCTGGTATCTGTCCTGCCTTTGATCTTTTCCCCCCATGTATGCAACAGGTCCTTTTAACATGGAGATAGGTGCTGCAAGTGCAAGGTAAGCATTTTGGTGATTGGTTCTATAAGAAAATTTTACTTTCTTTCTTCTATGTTGAAAAGTAATATCCACTACCGAAGTTGACACCTTCAAATGCTGTGACTATTAGTTTTCCCCCATCAAACTCTTAGTCAATACCTTGATTACTGTCTTCAAGTGTATGTCAAAGGAAACTATAATTTAGTTATGATGAGCCAGTGAAATTTGCTGAGGCATGGATTAGTTGCTACTCCTAAGCAGTTATTCATGTTCATCAACTTAGAGTTTGCCCTTGATCTTTTGTTGGAGCCATTGTCGGTTGAAATCTCAATTTCAGCATTCAATTGAATTTGGAACTTTCTTGTAGTGCTTACTTGTGACGCGATTTTTTAGGTGTTGTATAGGCCAGCAAAGGCCGCGTTTTATGTGGAATTCCCAAAAATTGCATAATGAAAATAGCCGTAAAATTCTTACTGTGGCTAGCCCTTGTACAAGGTTGGGCTACCCAAGGTTGGCTGATTCGCATCTTGGTTTTGCTCCTAAGCATTGGATGAGTAATGCTTTGTGGAGAACAAATGCCACACCAGCTAGTCTGGGGGAATCTTCACCAGTACAATCAGAAAATTATTCCAGTGATGAGGAGAATGCATCTGCAGATTCACCGGAGGACCTTCTTGCCCAACCATTGACCAGTGATGAAGTGAGCCCACATCTCCACTATTATCTTCGTGCTAGTGCTATTAAGCTGTTTTATCTCATCCTGTAACTGCACATACATCAAGGAACTTGAATGTATAGTTATCATTTTCTTTTGACGATGAAGAGTGCAAAAATTGGATGCTAGAGGCTAGAAACTTTGACAGCTAGTGACTAGGATGTGGGAACATAAACGCGGGCTTTCCATTTTCACCCTGCTTAAACAGCTCCGCAGGCCTTCACTTCTCACAGGTTGTAGCTTGGCAGACCAAGAAATGACTTGAAGGAAATAACTTTCAATGCTTGTCAATTATATATAGGCGTTATGACATAAGAAAACAAAAGACTTAAATGTGAGAAACACGAGAAGAAGTATCTGCTTACATGTCTCATCGGAATTTAACGATATCCCAATTATTCAAGCATCATATATATCATTCCTCTAAATACGTGTCCACCCACATGAGGCCTAAGATGTTCCTTTGATGTCATCTTTTCTTTCTATCAGTGGTAAACATAAAAGCGAAAACATGCAACTATCAATTTATGTTAATATTGTAGGTCCGCATACATAATTCTTTTACTGCTTATCGCACTCAATGCTAAATTTCTATAAAGGTTTACTTGTTAATGGAGGCATGTATCCCATCTTTCCTAAATTTTGATGAACTGAATGCACATCTGCATCAACTACAGTGATTCTGCAACATAGTTGCCAGATTGATTGGTTGCAGTACATAGGTCAATTGAGATTGTTAATTTTACTGGCTTTCTTGGACTTAGATCCCATGATTTTTGACAGTTGAAGTCACTACTTGCTGATTCAGAAAGAAAGAGGCTCACTAAGAAACTAAGTGAAGCGAATCAACAAAACCGCTTCCTAAAACGACAGGTGTGTACGTGAAAAATCGACTTTCCTTTTCATGTGTGGGAAACACTTTTGATTGGCGAAACACTTTTTTTTTTTGTTACCTTAGTGTTATTGCATCTATTCTTTTCAGCTGCATGTAAAGGAGGATTCATTGGTGAACTTCAAAGGCGAGCTTGCTGTAATGGAACTTGAAATTCAGGTCAGTTATTTTCATTTTGCAAAGTGATTTTCCTTCCAGGTTTTGTAAAAGCATATGATTTTCTCAACCTACATAAAGTAGGTTTTACATCAGGTAGATTTGGTTGGTCATCTTTACATTAACTTGGAATATGTCATTGTCAAATGTCATCAATCAGAATCATATTTCTTGCAATTACGGACTTTGACATCCATTCAATCATGCATATGAGATTAGCATAGATAGCATCAGAGAGAACCCCTCGTGCAAAATGACCCTGCAAATTCTACAGTTAAGTGTCAGGGATAAGATCCAGTTACGGTCTTTCATGAACAAAGCGCTGTTTCATGTGATTAATACAATTCTAAAGAAACATAACCTTGTCACCTTAAAGCTTCTTTTTGTCTCTATTATGACTGAATATTCTATGCTATTTAATAACAATTTTTTTGAACTTCTGGCTTTCAAGTCTTTGAAGAAGCATAGAATTCTAGCTTGCTTATATATTAGCAGAACCATAGCACATTTGACTGATTGCAAGATAATCTATGTAGTTTCTTAAAGATGAAGACATAACTGCTAAGCTTTAGTTACACTTGCCCCTTGCAAATTGGGCTTTATGCCTCATGGATTAATCTCATATGTGGTTTGCTTAAAGAAGTCGGTTCAATACTTGGCTATTATCTCGGAGAGTTCGGTTTACTCGCTTTAAACCCACACTATTAATGTAAAAGAGGGAATCGGATCACTCCTTGAGTGATTGAAGAAAAAATCCCCCTAATGCCTCATTAATCACATCCACCTACTGTATTTCATGACACAGATGGCATTGTCCTCCACCTCACAACTAGAGTAGCAATGAACTTTCTATTACATTTAACAGCATGTACATTTCCCAGCTGGAATTCAACGAGGTTCTCTGTTGTTCTTTATGAATAAGAAGATGCTGTTAGAAACAAAAAAAAAAAAAATGAAATTAAAAGATCTGAAACTTGTTGTATTATCCTTTTTTAGTAATTGTTATATACATGGTTTCCTTTACCTAAAAATTGATGATTCGTTGAACTGTCAGAAAATCCATTATAGCTTTCCATGGATTAGCAGAGGTGACAAATTACTCGATTCCAGTTTAATATTTTATTAACATTTCTCACATGTTCTGGCTGTTGCCTTATTTAATCCTTACTTTAGGCCTGTAAGATATGTCTGTTTGAGGAATCATTAAGCTAGTGACTATAAGTTAATGCGTTTTAAGTTTTCATTATCAAGGCTATTTTTTCAACGAATGGACTGAACTACAATAAGATTGCAGTTTTGCTTTTGTGATGCTCTTGTCGAAATGCGTGGCAACTTAGAGCAACTAAAACACTTTATGTTTAAAAATCTCTCCCTCTCTCTCCACCTTTTGGGTCAGACAATCCTTCTAAGTCTAATCAACAAGAAAGTCGTGGGCAACAGCTATGCAAAAAATTTCTTTCTTTTGTTCCTGGTTCCACTGGTGTGTAATCGCATGTCTGCTGGACTTGGAGTCCACATTTATTACAGAACTCTTTAGGTTCTCTGGTGTGTAATCATGAACTCTTATGTTTTCTGAATCATTGTTCATGGTACATTCCCAAAGATATTGTCCTAGATAACAAGTACATAATGCACTAAAGATTTTGAAGGTTGTCGAACAGAGACTTGTATGGGTAGACTGATTGAAAGGTGATATTGAGTTGAAAATAGCTAATAAATACAACAGTATCATTTATAACTCTGCTGATAATCATGTTCAACAAGAATTCAGCCTTAATGTACCTAAATCTCCTATGTCTTAAGTTGTGCACGCTATAAACCAAATTTTGGGGTGAAAATATTTATTACTTGACTGCTTCTCTAAGATCAACCCTTAGTAGCCGTTTGCTAAAGTGCATTGTCATTTTCAGTAACATCGCAAGACTTACTGCTATTTCATAATTGAAGCTTGATGGAGCGTTTCATGCGTATTGGATACCTATATTAGCCTTTTGCTAAAGTGCATTGTCATTTTCAGTAACATTGCAAGACTTGTTGCAATTTCATAATTGAAGCTTGATGGCCAATTTGATTTATTTGAGCGTTTCATGTGTATCGAATAGTTTCTACTTTCTACTGATTCTGTTTAACTTCCCAGCATTGAATTGAGCTTGTTTTCGCCTGCTGTATATTATGTCCACATGGCATCTGAAATTCATTTTCAGTTTTTTTGCTTTAAATTGGCAGGCTTTAGTGACATTAGCAGAAGAGATAGCACAATATAGCATTCCAGAAGGCTCAAGGAAGATAAATGGAAAATACATTCAGTCTCACCTTCATTCACGCTTAGAAGGTAGGTATTTACGGTTTTTGCATGAATTCTTTATCAAAATCTTCTAACGAAGAAATATCTGTCTCTACTAACCAATGCTCGAAGAAGGCAATGCAGTGATCTTTTAGGAAAATATATAGATAAAGAAACAAGCAAACGCTTAGAGTTTATGAGATAAGCAAAATAAAAATAAAATAATCATTGAGTCAAATAGCCAGACTTTAGAATAGAAAATTTGTTCTTGTTACTATTATTTTTTTCCTCTTACCTTTGTCTAACTTCCCCCCCCCCCCCCCCCCGAGGTTGGGCAGGCCTTTTTGTTAATGGTGCCATTCATTAAAGATCTATTTAGCATTTTTTGGGCAAAGTTGCATGTGTGCATTTCGTCTCAATATGATCATCTGACTCTTACAACTCAATTGAGCCTTCATCCTAAATAAAATTGGTTTAAACTATCTGAATCTCTTTCTGCTATTTCATTCTATCATCAGGAATGTTCAAAATCCTTGTTAATCAAAGATGATAACCCAACTCTTGTTGAAACAAGTTTCTGAGACATTGTGATAACCTTACTCTTGTTAAAACAATTTTATGAGACATTTTTTATTTATTTATGAATGAGCTCTATCTGTTTTTTTTTTTTTTTTTTGATAACACTTGAATTCCCTTTTCTAATTCCTACCATGAAGCTCTGCATGCAAGATTTAAGGAACAAGTAAAGGATGTGGATGCTGCACAATCCAAAGAGGTTCCGTTATTCTGGTGTGGCATGGCAGAGGTAACCATGCAAACAATCGACATCTATTATACATCTCTGACATCTATTTGCTCACAGAGAAGGATTACGGGTTGCTGTGATCCAAAAACAAACTGTTTCGGCTGTTTTCATTTCAACATTTGTCATTTCTTGTGGACGTCATTGTTAGACCTATATCCAATAGATTAACTTCAGTTGTGCATGAAACTTCTCATATCTTCAGAGCGTACAAGTAATGGGAACCTTTGATGGTTGGAGTCAAGGGGAGCAGTTGTCGCCAGAGTATGATGGTTCATTTACAAAGTTCACAGCAACATTAATGCTTAGACCTGGAAGGTACGAGTATATGAGTTAATTGTTCCTCTTCTGCTCGTCTATTTCTCACAATTTTTTTTATTTGGGTCAAAGGTACGAAATTAAATTCTTGGTAGACGGAGAGTGGCAACTATCTCCAGAATATCCAACTGTTGGTGAGGGGTTCACTGAAAATAACTTGCTTGTTGTTGAGTAGTTTAGATGCCTCCAGCTTTAGCAGTGTCAAAACCATGTAAGATAAAGTTCTCAGGATGAATCATTGTCTCTCTTTTTGTTTCTGTTATCTGTAAGTTTATAGCTGTAAATAAGTGCCTCAGGAGGAAAAAGCCTGCAAAGTTGACAATTGTGTAAATATTTATCCAAGTTTGATCTCTGTCTCATTTTCATTTCGCCTGGTTAGGTTTGCAATTTTTGTGGGAAAATCATGGAATAAAACACCTTGCTGGGGAAAATGTTTGCACATAATTGAACAAGGTGTCTCTTCATTGCAGGCCAACGCCCCTCCCCCATGCTGGCCACCGGAAATTGAAAATTCTTGGCCCCATGAATTCTAAGGCGTTGTATGATTATTAATTATTGCGTATTTGATGAAAAGGCATGCCCCTCACACTAAATTTAGTAAACTTTCGGGAAAATGAATAATGACCCCAAACCCCTAGTTTAGTACACTTGGAGGATAATTACGTTTTGTAAGGCGTACATCATGTCTTATTCTTCATATTTGGGGTTGACTTTGGAGATTTATTACGGATTTTCGTGAATTATGGCATAATTGTCACATTTAGCTTAGATACTCTGTGTTTTTTAATCTTAAATAGATTTTCGTGGACAGGTTTTACAATATACATAGCCATTTCCTCTTTGTAATAAAATTTAATGTAATTTCCTCGAAGGATCTTCCTTGTTTGTTTTCTTGTGCTTGGTAAAAAAAATTGTTGACACAATGGCAGCGGCCAAGCGGGTATTACAAAGCATAGTTTTAAAAATCGGATTAACATGACGGTCAGATTGAAAAACCAGTAAAATGAAGTTTGGATCGGTCTAAATTTGTCATAGAATCGGGGGAGAAAACAAATCTTCCGAAAACTGCTTGAATGGATAACTTGAATATCAGTGAATTCGACAGTTTAATATTGATTTAAGTTATTTTTAAAAAAATTTTCAAAATAATGTCATTTTATTTTATTTTCTTTTTTTTATTAAAAAAAAAGTGAATCACATCTATATAAATTAGTGAGAAATATAGTATTTTTAAATCATATATTGGTTTCATAATATTTTATTTTTAAACATGAATACTCTATTGATAGTTATATTATATTTTATTTTTAATATGAGTGTTCTATTAATTCATTTAATTGAGAAACTAAATTCATTTAATTGAGAAACTAACTTAAATATCTTGTATTTTAATTTTATTTTAGTTGTAAATAGACTTTTTTTTTCTTTTTATAGTTATACTGGTTGTTTGTTATGAAAAACGATAAATCACAAATAATATTTGTTAACATTTTACTAAATAAGAATTGAGTAGGTTCAACTGTCAAGTTACCAGTTAAACCACCAATTTACTAACTTGATATTCTCATTTTTTTTTTATGACTAGAAGCTTTAAATAAGCAATCATGAGAAATAAATAAATAAACTAACAACTATGTAATTGTGACTTCTCTTAGAATTGCGACACTAATTTGATTTATAAGTAGTAACATCTCAACACTTGGGAGAGGATCATCCCAAACTTAAAAAGAAATAGAATTGGATACCTCTACGTTAGTTATAAAATCTGCACAAAAATTAATTTCTTTTAAAATGTGCTTCAAAAGACGTGTAAAAATTACTTATGAGTTTCCCAGGCTTAACAATAATTGATATTTTCACCGGATCCATAATCAATCCAATTTCAACGACTATGTCACAAAGTGCCTCAGCACTCGTCAATCTTCGGACCATCAATACCCCTATAAAAACACTAGACCTCGTTGATAAATTAAATGATGCAAAGGATAACAGCTCAAAAAAGAAGATCCAAACCAGTAGGCTAGTTATTGGGGCATTACTCTTAAATAGAAAATTAGAAATTCAAATCTTATTTTTTATCAGTTTTCTGTACATACACATATATATATATATATATATATATATATATAAGAGTTATGACTTTTTTCGAAAGCCAAAAAAATAGAAGATATATTTTAATTAAAATAATTAAAAGTTTATGCCTTTGATTAATAAATTTAGAGTCTGAACATTAATTATTTCTCTCTTTAATAATAAGTTACTATTTCCTCTAAGGTCCAAAAAAATCTTAAAAAAACAGAAAGATCACACACGACACGAGAATTAATTTGGTTCTCAAAATGGGTGTTTGTTTTTGCGTTTTAAGCTGCTACTGGCTTTTAGATTTAAAAAACATGTTGTTAAGATATTTGGTCAAGTTTTTTTTTTTTTTTTATCTTAATGATAGATGTCTGAAAAAGTAACCGATGAAAAGAAACTCTCGACTACTTTTTTAGTATAGCAACATCTGATTTATAATTTGTGACCAAATAATTATTCTTTAACAATATTAATATAATTTACCTTCTTTGACTTACCCCCAAAAAAGAGGAAAAACTTAGAAACAAAGAAAAACTCGACCTAGTAACCCTCTATGTCTTGTATGAATGAATCAATTTAAAAAAAAAAAAAAGTGTCTGTGTTTTTTTTTTTTTTTTTGAGAGGAAAAGAAAAGGTGTCTATCTTATTGTACAATGGTCTCTCCTTTTCCTTCCAAGAACACAAGGGCTGTTTCTTAATTATTTTGGATTTTTTTCACATGAAAAACATTACAAAGTAATTAGGCCAAAGATATATTCGTTGTAATAAAACCACACCATCACGATCTCCTTAATAGTCTTTAAGAGCAATAAAAAAAATATCAATTTAAGCAAATATTGCATACTATTGTATTCATCAACAAGTAATGAGTACTAACCACCAGCAGTTAGTAACAATAAACAAGAACATCAATCAGCAATCGATAAATCAAATAGACCTTAAATTCTCTTACGTTTCCGGCCACAATAAGGCCACACTAGAGGTTCACTGTAATTTTCGAAGTATTATAGAATGGTCACCCCTATTTATGCAAAGAGATGGGGCAATCCTTTTTTGCCGAAAAATTACAAAACCACACCATAAATTGCACGCCAAAATTTGTCTAGTGCCCCCTGCACCCCTGCTAGCATGAAGCGAAGTTGGATGGAGGAAGGTAGGGAAAGAATGTAACCAACTAATAGGGCTTACACTCCTTCAACAAAGCAAGGTGTGTTTAGAACACGAAAATGTAGTTTATACCATTGAGCTAATTTTCCTTGTTAAAAGGTTAAAACAATTACAAGGACACATTAGCTGAGTTATACTATCGATAGGTTTCACTACCAATAGGTTTGTCCTTTTTGTTAGATATTGAGTTCCAACTTCCAAGGCATTATTTTGATACACTATCAGAATTCAATTCGATTGTTTCCTTGTGTTTAGTTTAATCGTTGTGCTAAGTACTAGTATCACGTGTGCTACATCTATAAAATACAAAGACTTGACTGATAATATCTATGAGTTATTACTTATAGATTTAAGCATTTATTTGGATATAAAGTTCTAACATATTATTTGACACAATCAAGACAAGATTCTATAATCACAATTTTTTTTTTCCCTTTTCCAGAATGAAAATAGATGTGGACTCCAGACAATGATATAGCACACTTTCGCTTGGCAGCAAATGGGTCGGTCGCAATGATTAAAAGCTTTACCATAGTATATGGCTAGATCAAGCTAAATCCCATGTATCTTTTAGTTAAAATGGCTTTCCTTTACAAAGATTGGATAAAAGTGTTCAACTCAACAATAAGATGGAAAAGGAAGATTTAGCAGGTAAGTAGTTGAAAAGCTCTTGGTAATTGGCACCTGGAATGTGTGGAGGTGTAAAGGGGTTCATCATGCCTGACGGGGGACCCTAATGTTGGTCTAAAGAAAAAATAATGGTGCTCAGTGGGGGATAGTGTCAAAATCAGAGGACCCAGTAGTCAATATCAACTTGCCAACACCATAAAATTGTTTGCTGAAGCTTACTAGGGAGGGACAATGACACATAATATAATCAATTAAGAGTTCTGTTAAAATAAATCATATTAATAAACAGATAGAAAATTACTGAGAAATTAGAAATCGTTATTTATACGCAAGTCCTGACTTTATACACGCTAAATCAGTTTTCTTAATTGTGAAAATGTTCCCCTAACTATGTATCTAAGACATTGTATATTATTATACAGAGTTAAAATCTTTTTGTAGATATCAATTCCCAGGGAAATATTATCTCTTACTGAAGAAATTTACTCATTACAGTTTCAGAGGCTTAAATTCATAAAGCTTTTATCAAAGTCACCAAATCTTATGTTGACCTAGTTTCTTGTACACTAATTATGAAAGCTTCTAAAAGCTATCTTTGACATCATTTATTAGGTCTCTGTCTCTCTATCTGTCTGGGTTGTAATATACATGAGAATTACATAAATTTCGAAAAATTGTTGCTTTGAAGTGTCGAAAAAATAAGTCTGTGTCTCCTTCTGTCTGTCTCTCTTTGCTAAATCAAATTAATAGCAGTAGTCCTAGGTCTGTTGATGAATTGGTCTACTGGCAACAGTAAATTGGGATGTGGGTAATGAAAAATTATGGGATGTGAGTAATCCCAATAAGACTAGTCTAAATTATACTATCCTAACAATATAACATGTACCATACTCACCCCATAAGTCCGCAATTAAGATCGTGTTTGAAGATAGCTATGGTTAGCATATAAGAAATGATGATCCTAATTTCTTACAATCGACATATGTAAACAATCACATTTTGCCGTTTTGGTTATTGAAGCAAACGACCAAAGATGGAGATCTTCTCAATGGCGAACTTGTTAACTTGGACACGGAAATGCTAATTAATAGTTGAAGGTGAAAGCTTGGTAGTTGATTAGCTGCCTTCAAACCTTGAAGCACTGCATACAAGCTTTCCAAAACGGATAGCTGCTGAATTTGACTGCTATTGCATTTCATTATTTTGGTAGCTATACTAATCAATTTCCCAACATTAGCTTGCTAAGGTTACTTCTGTCATGATTGCTAAATTCAAGGAAAAAAAATGTCAAAAAACTAGGATTACTTGTCAAAAAAGGGGTTATCATTTCGTAGCCTCATTTGAAGTTGTAGTTGATAAGTAGATGATTCAAACAAAAAAAAAAAAAAAACAATTGATAAACTCCATTAAAGGACACCCTAATAGTTAAAAATTTAAATTTTCATGAGAATTTTAAAGTATCAAGTAGAGTTCTAATGTTAGGAAGAAAATATGTTTTTTTTTTTTTGGTTTATTAAGAAATTTATTGGGTCATAAGCTACACAATTTTCTCTTATAAATTTCATTCTTCACTTCCTAGAATTTGAACCCAAAACATCTGGAATAGAAATATAAACTCTAACCATTAAAAATAGTTAGAGTTATTCCTATTATAAATGTCACACCTCGCGACCCAATAGACTTTTAAATGAGTCCAAAAATAAAAAAAGTTAGACTTGTTAATTATGCTAAATCTAACTATTAAAAATTTAGCATTGGACATACAATGAAAAACAGGAATAAGAGGCCAAGGTACACCAAGAATTGATCTTATCTCTTCATTTTACCCGCTACTTACCCTGGCAGCAATTAAGCTTTACACATTGTTAATCATAATTGTACTAACAGATAACCTTGGCACCAACCACACATCCTTAGCACCATCCACAAGCCTTTTCCAGAACTTCATAATGAGGCCAGCCAGAAGATATTGCAGCATCCAGTCAAATCTGAATTGATGATAATAGCAGACCAACTATTGGCATCTTTAGCTGTTAGCATCTTTTTGGTGCAATAAATTGTTATATTTAATTAAAACAATAGGTTTATCGTATTCCATTAAGAATTCTTGGAACAATTAATACAGATATAGTGTAATCAGAGCCAAGCAGGAACAGGACCACACAAGCAACCACACGCATGTATATATATATAGCCCTATGGTTGACAGGAAATCCGTCGCCAAAAACACGTCCATGACCAATACACAATTATTTGCATATGCAGAACAATACATTAACAACAGGAGAAGTTGATTGAAATGTTAATTTTATAGCAATAATGCAGTTGATAATGCTTAGCTACATTATTAGTAGTCAAACATTGTCATCATCCTCATCACCATCACCATCACAGTCACCGTCACCGTCACCATAAGTTTATTTTAAAAGACGCACCAATCTCATTAGTTCGAGCCAGCGATGTAGTAAGCTGGACATCTCTGTTCAACCTGAAATAAACAAACTCTGTTACGAGATTTTTTTTTTTTTTTTTTTTGCGTGTGTGTGTGTGCGTGTATATGCATCAACTATAGAATTGTTCCGGATAGTATATAATGGATTGGCTTACCTTTCATTCTCTAAAATAGGAGAAGAAAAATGACTAATAATGACGTACCACCTGCTAGGCCATATGCAATACGCCATTAGGATCCGTCTATTGAAAAGAAGAAGAAGAAGATATGCATGTCAGTTCATTTGGGGTTGTTTTTCTTGCAAAAGGTGACATAGGAGAAGCATTCTTATATCATGGCCACGTCTCCTTTTCTAATAATATCACCATGCCAGTCCAAAAATTTGCAGGCCACTTGCAAATGGTGCATAACTGCACACACACAAATGGAGACAACATTTCTCTCATTGGGAATCATTTTCCCAACTTACTATTCATATACTTTTAATTGAATTTTACTATTTGAAAATTGAGGAAATGGAGAAAAAGGAGAGTAACAAATAGATGGATTTTCCCATCTTTTCAATTTAGATCCAATTGTGTCAAATGGAAGTTATTATGGCATCAAGGAGAGAGGAGGAGGGATCGATAACAGAAAGGAAAATAATAGCGGTAAAAAGAGATCAATTTATTCATAAGTCAACTTATGGAAACACATTCTCATTTTCTCACAGATCCAACCTCAAAAATAAAATAAAAATACGATATATATCTAATAAATTACATTGGAAAAAGGGCTTGCAACAAAGAGATGGGAGAGGGGGAGAAATAGGAGGACTTAGAGAAATGGAAAAAAGTTGGCCAAGAGGTGTAAAAAGGCTTAAAATTACAGGCTTTCGCGGATTGGTTTTAACTTTTAACCTCTCGTGTCAAGTTTCACTAGCACCCTCAACTCTCTAAAGTCTGACTTTTAACCATATTTCAGACAGTCCAAGCGTCCAATGTAAGGGCCCAAGTGGTATTATTATTGAACATGACCGTGTTGACTTGGTTTGACTCACTGTTGTGAACCGTCGCCGGCGAGTCGCCAAGCTGAGGTGGCAATTAGCGGCCTAGTATGCCACCCAAGCATGAGACACCCATCACTTTCCTCTACCCTATACCCATCACCGCCGGCGAATAGGGCCAATAGCATGCTCGCTTGCTTAAACGCGTTTGAACCGAGGTGAACCAGGTCGAACCCAGTTGAGTTCATCCGGGTCCTCCACTGAGTCAGGGTCTCATGCCGCTCGACTCGGTCGGGGCCTTCGCAGGCCAAAACGTTACAAATCTGCTTCCCCAAGTACAACTCGGACATGACCAGGTCCTGACTCGGCGGCGCCAACCCGGACCCTTCCAGCGAGTCAAAAAGGCTCGAGTAGTAATGCAAGGCCTCAGTGAACCGGTCTAAGAAAACCGGACAGTTGTGGTTGGCTTCCTGCTCGACGATGGTCACAATCTTGGGCTTCATGGCCTTGATAGAGGAAAGCACCTTGTCGATGCCGCCGGGCCGGGCCAGGAGGCGGTGGAGCTCGAAAACGGAGTTCACGGCCACCGCCTCCACCTCCGTGGGTCGTAGCTCGAGCATTTCGGGGTCGAGATCAGCCAAACTGCTGGCAACGAACCCGCGAAATTCGAACTCCACGCCGATTGTTTCCGCCAGCTGGGCCAGCCTCCACCCAACTTGCTGCAAAGTATCCGTTTTGTCGGGCTGCGGCGGTCCAATCCCGGTCAAGCGGAAAGCCGGCGGACCGCCAGGCCGCAATGCGAGGGCTTGGAGGAGGGCAGGCCACTGCATCCCCTGTTTGAGGCCAAAATCGATGACATGAACTCGGCTCTCAGTGGCAAAAGCTTCAAGAATTGCTTGGTTTGCAGTGAAATGCGCGAACTTGAGGTAAGGGCAAGTCTCGTAGAAATGCATCTCGAGGGTGTCGGAGTAGGAAGGAACGAGGCAATCTTGCGGGTAAATCTTGTAAATCCGGCGAGCCAGGGCCTCGGCGAAGTACGTGGCCACTTTTCTCATGGCACCAGCTTGAGAAGCGGCCAGCAAGCGTATGTGCTTAACCAGTGCATCGGCGAGCTTGAAGCTCTCCTGCTGAACAGCTTCTGCGCATGCCAAGAGCGTGTGCACGAGTCTGACCCCAGTCTCCTGCGAGTCAATCAGCACCACGGGGCGTGTTGACTCTGTTGAAACTGGAATTGCTGTCGGCGCCGGCGGCGGCGGCAACAGAGGAGAAGCAGAAGATGCTATGCTGGAATTTGAATTAGTAGCAGTAGACCCAGCTGAGGTTTTGCTCCGCTTCCAGGAATTTTCCCTATCTAATTCCGGCGGCGGTGGGTAGGCAGCAACCCCCGGAATCGCCCTAAGATCGTACTCGGAATCGTCCGTGAAAGCCCCGGTGGATTGATGTGATTGAGGATTAGAGAAATCGATAGTTGAGGAAGAACCCAGAAGAGAATCTCGTTGAATTGTGCGATCTTGCTGGAGAACGCTGGCCGACGAAGATGGCGACGACACATCGAGGCCGGAGTGCGGAAGAGGCGGACTGTTGAGCTCAGAGAGCATGCTCTGAACCCAACCAGAGAGATCGGAGGGATTGTAGTGAATAGTGTCAGAAAGATGAGTAATCCCTTCTTCCTGAGCAGTGCCCATTACCATCTCGAGCTGCTCAAGCTTCTGGGCCACATCCGCCATGTCCGACGACCGGACCTTGTAGCCCAAAACAGCCAGCAACTCATCCATGCCACCTGGGTCTTGCTCATCTTTCCATAATTTGCCTTTGCTGGCAGCCATTGATGATGATTCAGCTCTACCGCCGCCGCCGCCGCCGCCGCCATAGCCAGTGGCACCGCCGTAGCTTCCCTCGTGGCCCCTTTTCATTTTCTCTTTTCCTTTTTCTTGTTCTCAAACTTGTTTCTTGATTCAAAAAGAATCAATCTTGAACATGGCCTCTAAGCTAAGCCATAGACGAATGTTAGTAGTGTTATGGGATTTATTTACAAAAATTCTTCTTTTCTTTTTTTTTTTCTTTTTCTAAAAGTTTTTCTGTGGGGAAATGATGGAAAAGTTTGGAGGAGCAAGAAAGGCTGCCAGTGCAAAGGGATAAGAAGAATTTGGGCCATATTAATGGGGGATTTTTTTTTTTTCTTTTTTTTCGCTTACAAAATTTTTATCTGTTTTATTTATATAATTTTTTTTAATGTTATAAACAGTGACGTTTACGATAAAATACATGGGGTTATTTTCTAAAAATTTGCTCCGGCCACTGATTCAAAGAATCAAATACATGTGGTTTTCTGTTGTATTTATATTTTAATTTCTAATAATTCTTTTAAGGCTGTAAATAGTGACAGTTATGATAACAGAAAATTTTGTTGGTATAGAAGTAAAAGCAAAAATAATAATAATAATAATAATTATTATTATTATTATGATAATTGTTGTGGACATGTATCTATGACATAAAGTGATTTAGTAAAAAATTTATGGAATTTTCTTTTAAAATGATATATATAAATTGTTAAATGAATTAGGCGCGTCCCGCACTGCTTACCTCCTATTCAGTTACAATATAGTCAAGTATTATGGTAAAATACATGGGATTAAAAAAAATAAAAACTTAATATGTATTGACTGAGTTGGTATTTAAATTAATTATAAACAAATTTCACTTATAATATTAAGAATTCACAATATAATGAAAGTATGCATTAATGTTGTGTTTGAATTATTAGAAAGTTATAAAAAAAGAAAATAAAATTATAAGAAAATAAAATTATTTAAATTGATGAAAAATTTATAAATAATAAAAAATAAATAAACAATAATTTATAAAAAAAATAAAAATTTATTATTTAAATTAAAAAATTTATAAAAATAATATAATATTATTATTATTATTTTTTAACTTTTTTTTTTTCTCGTCAAATTCTCTCCAATCAAAAACACCACGAGAGAATCATCGTCTAAAAATTCCCAGACTTGAAAGTGACTGTCTTCTCACCTGTCATTTTTGTAAATGAAAAAAAAATTGAAGAGCCGTGCCAGCACCGCAACTGCTAAAAAAAGATGCCCCGATGGTAATAAGTGTAGAACTCGTTTTGCTAAAAAAAAAAAATGATACGAGAGAGAGGCACGGAGAGATCAGGTGGCTCTACCCCTGAATCAATCTGATTATTGGAGGGTTTATTTCGGACCACATGGTCATTCAAACTGTCTGAAAAGCGCGTGCTCCAAGTTACGCACTTTTTCAATTATTATTATATGTGCTAGTAACAAAGAGGGAAATTTCTTTTTTCCTTTTTTTTTTCCTTTTTTTCTTTGCATGAATAGAAAAAATTCTGACAGTGAAATAAATATAAGAATTTGAATATAAGAGTTGTGTGAAAAAAAACAAAAAAATAATAAAAATAAATATCAAAAAATCAAAATAAAAAAGTTGAAAATCTAATTTTAAGTGGGTGCATTTATTTGCATTGACTTGTACATACGTATACTATTATTTTTATAATTTGTTTATGTGTCATTGGAGTTGCAAAAAACGATATGAATTTTGGTACATCATATCAATTCTTATTTATATAATATATTCTATAAATAAATATTGTATTCCTCCAACAGATAAAAAGAAAAACATGAACTATGTTATCGACTTCATGTCAAGAATCTTAATTTATCATGCTCTCAATTTCCTATTTCATTTTATAATCTGAAGTTAGATTCTTAAAAATGTTATGTTAAATGTTAATAATTTTAACATAGAAATATAAGTAGTTACTCATTGAATTTAAAAGAAGATGAATGAATACTTCAGCATTCTTTTTCAAGCAACTTTTACATTCATATTCTTTCTTCAACTTGTATTTTGACAAAGTTGGAACACATAAATGCACATTTTTTGTCCTAAAAAACAAAAAATAAAAAATCGAATTTTGAGGCAAAATGGCAAAAAACATAACGATTTGCGAGAGTGCTGACCACGCTCCTCCAAATTGAGATTGGGAAAGACCATTTAAACTGCCCACATGAGCACATGAGGAAGCGAACCACGGTCAACTTTAGGACCACGAACTGCGACAATAAGTAGCAAACAAACACCAATGAGAGAGAGCGCAGTGTGCATATCGAGCCATGTGGCGCACGGGCAGGAGGAAGTGGCAGTCACTCGCATGGACCCCAACGTACAGAAAATGCAGTGCCCATAATACTATGATGCTTTTGGAGAAAGCCAGAGAGGGATGTGCGGGAAGATGAGATCAAAAGGGGTGAAGGCCCCAGACGTCAACATCGGTTTTAGGACCATCACACCCATACCCCCTTCCAACAACGGGCCCACTGTTTCTCAAAGTTACGGAAATTGAGGCCACAAAGTTGACGCCGTTATATATATATATATATATATATATAAAAGAAAACCCTAATGCTAACCATTATCTTTATTTTTTTTTTTTTTCAAAAAAATTTCACTCACAATTTTTTTTTTATTTTAAATTTCAACTTCAATATTTTTTCGTCAATTTTTTTATTTTTTTGTTAGTTAATCGTTAAGTGTGACACGAGACAATCCAATCAGCGAGGCATCATATTACTCATAGACCACATCATCAACACGACTTATGGTGAGTTATTGAGTAGAATTATTTTTCACTTCATGAGGTAATAACGTGTTACTGACGTGGACTATGTGTAGAATGATCTATCATTAATTGGATCGTCATATGTTATACGTAACGATCAATTAACAGAAAATGGTAAAAAAGATTGACGTAGAAAACGTTGCGAGTGAAATTTAAAATAAAAAAATATTGTGAGTAAAATTCTTAAAAGAAGTAAAGATAATGGATGAAATTAGGGTTTTTCCGTATATATACATCAGAGCTGTATGATATACGAGTTTAAGTATTTTTTAATAAATTTATTTTTATGTTTTACTTAAAATAAAAATAAAAATGGTAATCGTTTTAGTTATATATCTCTTTACATCTAAGCTAAATTAAAGAAGAAGGAAAGACAAAATAATAACAGTAAAGTTAAACACAAAAAATAAAATACGGTAAAAGTAAGAAAGAGGGAAATACTTCAAGTTAGGTGTTAAGAGGGTATAAACTGAATTCTTTTTGTTGGAGAGTTGATAAATAAATAAAAAAATAGTGAAAACACTACAATAGAAAAAAAAAATGATATGAGTTAATTTCCAAAGCATACGGTAAATAGAACAAACAATAAAGCAAACTAAATTCAATTTTATAGTGTGAAGAAATTGAGTTGAATTTGGAAAAGAATAAGTTGAGTTTGAGTTGAATATAGTAAAGAATGATTATTTGTATCAAATATTGCTTTATATCTCTTTTTTTTGTGAGTAATTTATTTCCTGTTTGAAAAATAATATAGGAAATTTAAAATGATTGGCCTAATTGATTGGCATATTTTAGGTTTTTTTTCTCATTTAAAAAACAGGAATTTAAAAGAAAATTCCTGCACAATTTTTTCCTTTTTAAGAAAATAGAAAGAGAAATTTATAGGTAGAATTTTTTTTTCCTTCTATAAATTTATTGTGAAATAAAATATAGAGTATTTTTAGTTTTTTTATTTATAAATTAAGGAGAATTTACCACGTTATAGAGAGAGCAACAATAACACCTTTGTCTCAGCTTCGAGGTTATATATATATAATAGATAGATATAGATACATATGAATATATTAGACCATAGTTTTGAAAAAAAAATATGAAATTATGTACCATACTTATATGTAGTCACAAAATTAACACATAGAATTTAGACTATTGAATAGTAAAAAATATATTAAGTTTTTAAAAAAATAGATAAACTGTGAAATTAACTGCGTACTTTTCGTATACCAAAATAAACATGTCTGCGTAGTCTTTCTCTTAAAAAATTTTAAAATGAGAAGATTTTCAATTCAATTTGATTAGTAAAAGTGTGTCTTTCAGTATGAAACAAGGATTTAATCTTTAATTCCCTTCTCCACTGCTTCCCTCTTTAATAATAAACTATTATCTTTACTAAAGATAAAAAAATTTACAATGATATAGACATTTATTTTAGTATTAATTACGGGAAGGTGGTGATGCTCGTGTAAATGCATGCTTAACGCCCCTCTTTCGAATAATTCTTGAATAATATAAAATATTTTCGAATTTTTGAATTCAGATATATTCGAATTTAAAACCTATAATTCTTAAATATTAAAATTTTAATTTGCACATTCGAAAGTAATCTCTTCAATATTGTAATGTTTTGGTTGTTTATTTATGAAAGCCGGGTAATTTGTAATGTAAATAAACTTATTTTTACCAAAAAGAATTCGGAAGATAAAAAATATTAAGACTCAAATCTGTGATTTCAAAAAGAGTGTTCCAAAGTACATATATGAAAAATACGGGACAATCTCGAATTTTCAACCTGTTTTTTTTTTTTCTACAATATTTGTTAGACCATAAGTTTAATATGGAACACAAAATTTAAAAAAATGTACTTTACCAATTTCATTAGTTGAGGTAATAATCTGATTAATAATTTTCTTATATTGGTTCAAGTTCTATCACTATTATCTATCTCAATATAATAATAGATAATTTATATTAAAAATGCAGTGTTAGATTTTAAATTTATTAATATTATAATCAGATGTATAGAAGACTCATTTATATTTAACAGTATTTAGATATTAAATCTCTACACGTGAGAAGTTGAATAAAAAAATCGATTGATCTTGACATCAATCTACAAATACTTTTTAATCTTTTTTAATTTGGACAATTTACTGCAATTTCTCTCATGATTCTTCCTCCTTTTTTGGTCTCTTTCAATTTGGCGGCTTTTATCTTTCTGTTGCGTCGGAATTGCAATTCTTTCCTTTTCTTCTTTCTTTCTTTTATAAAGAAAAATATTACTTATTAATTGTATTTGCTTGCATTTAGAACATACAGGCAAGTCGAGCTAAAATTTGACATATTTAAATTTAGATTAGTGAGTAAATATATTGACTCGGATCGAGCATTTTTTTTATCAAGTCAAATTTCAAGATCTTAATGAAAAGCTCGTTTAATTTTATAGTATTAACATAAATAATTAAAATTATAAAATTATTGTTATAAATATAAATAATTTGTTTAAAACATTTATTTTGTTACAATTAATTGATTCAAACTAAATATTTAATTTTAGTGGATGATATTAAATATTAAAAGACATTTCAGTACACAAATTCATCACAATTGTGGGACATCCTAATTTTTCCGAAGAGTTTGTTTCCCTAATTTGAAGAAGCTTACCAAAGTTTTTATACGACTTTTTAAAATGAATTTCAAATGATTTTTGAATCAAAGTGTGATAGAAAATTCACAAAAAGAAAATGATGAGAAATTGGAAAAGAAAGTGATTTTTAAACGAATAGATTTAGATGTTTATTAAATGAGTTGTGATATTAAACTCCAAATGAGCTCTTAAGTTCAATTAAGTCCCGCTTAATTTCTAAATAACCGTTGACTTTTAAAAAAAAACGTAAATAACCGTGTCTGCTCGTTGTTTCGGCCATCTTCGGTTGAAATAATAAATAAATAAATAAGAGTAAATATACATATTCTGATAATTTTTATTTTGAGTAATATTTTAATTAAAATTGTAGTAAGTATTTTTAAAATAAAATTAATAATTTTTAAAATATAAAAATAATAAATATTTAAAAATATCAATTTTTATATAAAAAAATATCAATTATAATTTTAATTAAGATAAAATTTAAAATAAATTCATCTCATATTCTTAATTTTTTTTTTAATAAATAAAAAGCGGTGAAGCAGTTTCACTGACAGACCTCGACTCTCGTATGGAGAGGGGCCCAATCACCATGTGATTCTGCCACTTTACCCAGCCCCAGATTCTCAGCACACAGTAGTGGTCCTCACACTCGCATCCCCAGTCTCTCCCGTTGGGGCTTGGAACAATTATGCAACACACGATTTTTATAAATGCAAAATAATTTTATATTGTAAACAGAATGTTTTAGAATACCCTGGTAATTTTTTATGCAACACAAATGAAATTTTTATAATTTTATTATTTAATTTTTTTTTGTATGTTGTATATAAAGTATTGTTTATATAATATAAAATATTTTATATATAATGTAAAAATTTGTTTTACTTATTTATTTATATTCATGAGATTATATCCATAAATAATTTTCCTTTGTTATAGAGCTTTGGTACCCATCTTTTCATTTTTTATTTTTTTTTACTTAACATTTCTCATTCAGTCATCCTTGATTTTATGACCATAAATAATTGCTTTAATATTTCCTTTTTGTAGCTTCTTAAAATGAATGCCTTTGTTTTTGGAAAATAGAATAAGTGTCAATTGTTATCCCAGTAAATGTAAATAGTTTCAAATACTATAAATTTATATGAATTAAAAATATTATTAAAATAGTACATATTGATGACTAAAAATATGTACCTTACAATTAATCAAAATATTTTGAACAGAAATATGAAAGTCCGTTTTGAGCAGTTCGCAGTACGTAAGTAGGTCTTTGCAAAATTAATTGACCAGCAATGAAAATGCTGCGTTTTTTTTCTTCTCATACAATACACGGTTTTTTTTTTTTTTCTTTTTTTATAGTAGAGATGATCTACCATTATGAAGAAGAAATCTAGTGAAAGGAAAAATTATAGATCGCACCTGCCTAGGGCAATTTTGAACAGCATTTATTCAGTCTATTATGTAATAGCCCTTTTCATTCATATAAGCTTTTCCCCATCTCGTTATAATAATTCCAACGTCAAAATATAACTTTTTTAAGTTTTTACTTTTCAATAATCGATCGAAGTTCTTTAGAGATGAATGCACCAATTTAATGAAATTATGGCGACAACTTTGCTATTGTAGTTAGTTAGACAAAATTAATTATATGTCAAGAAAGCTGTGTTGTACGTGTTTGTAGAAAAAATAGTGGAGACAGTGTCTTAGAAACTCTTGCTTCAAGAGTTCTAGAGACTTCATAATATTCGTATTTGGCTTATTTTGTGCCAAAAATAAAGATTATTAAGGTTTAATTTGTGTAGAATGCAGGATCCTGATAATGGAAAGGAGTCAATAATACTCTTTGCATTCATTTCATAGCTTGAATTAGTTGCAGTATATATATGAACAAAGGCATTGCACAATGCATGCACGGATTAAAAATTCCATCTGTACAAACCCAGGCTCCTAGGCAGGGGTATGGGTCATTGTATTGTTCAATTAGCGGATTATTGGTTGAATCAAATGGTCAATGTGCTATTTAATGTGTTATTTAATTTGTTATTTATTATTGGTTTAATGTGTTATATAATATGTGTATAGTATTTTGTATATATCATTTATTTTTCACATGTAATTAAATATTTTAAGTAATAAAATATTTCAGTAAAAAAATTATGAATAATAAAAATTAAATTAAATAAAAATCTAACCATAGTTAATGTTAGGTCGCAAGGTTGACCGACTAAGTCAATCAAAAAGCTCTATAAAGATTTTAAGTATTAACTTTTTTGTTAAGGGGTTCAAGTTTGTATTTATACGTTAGTGTATATATTTAATATTTATATTATGACGAATTTATTTATTTTTGTGATTAAACTTATTGTTTTTACAACAAAAAATAACGTGATATTTTTTATTATAAAAATAATAAGTCTCGTCACAAAAATAAATAAACTCGTCACAATATAAATATGAAATTTAAATATCTACATATGAATACCAAACTTTTTTATTAAGCATTAAAGTGGATGTCCTTTTCTTTATTAAAATTTTAACCACCCACATCAATACGGCCAGGCAAGCGTCCATTCTTTTGCATTCCTAACTTTTGGGTATGCCTAAATTAATAAATAAATAAAAATAAAAAGCGTTTTTGTTTAGCCCAAATAATCTGAATAATTAAGTCGCTCTAATCGAATACTCTCCTTCCCTTCGTGTATTTCTACAACTAGAGGACTTTTTTTTTTTTTTGGCTTTGCCCTTGCACAAAGTATATATCTCAAGTCTCGCAACCCGACCTTCACTTAAAACACCATGCTCTCCTTTGGCAGCCATGCTTACACTGACAGGTCCTATCCTGTTTTGTGGGAGGACCTACCTCAAATGGTGCCCCAGGATTTCCCAACATAGTTATAAGACAATTGTCTGTCTTCTACACCTTTTTACCAAGTTTAAGAGAGCCCCACCATCACCTTCATGCATGACTAAGGTTCAAAAAAGCATTATCGTCACAAAAGACATAATGAAAAGATTTTATCTCTCTCTAACCTACTCCCTCTCTATTTTCTCTAACAAAAACCTTACAACTCACCACATCTCTGACCAGCGGTGGTGGCTGATCACTACCACTGGCTAGTCACCTTCTTTCCCTTCTCCCTCTTTCTTTATCTCCACTACCACTCCGACCATTGCCCATCTTCTTTCTTCCCCTCCTCTTCCTTCCATTTTATCTAACTTCTGTGGCTTGTTAAAAAAAAAAAACACTATTGTCTATTTGAGGAAGGCATTTGGTTTGATGTGATTAATGTCTACTATTATCAGTGTTATGGTCTTATCTTATCTCTTCTTTAACGGACAACTAAAGGTTTGTTCATGGATTCTTATCAAATTAATTAGAATAAATTTTCATGTAGCATGAGAACCTTATAAATAAATTTTACTAATATACATAATACATTGCACGAAACAATTCCATTAAGTCATTCAAATCACAATATCAAATATCTCATCTCGCGACACCTCTCATTGTGAGGACCGAAGTATCCGTAGTCCAAAATCATCGGTGTCTAGCTATTTGCACTGCAAGGGGACCCTGGTGCGATCGCCCTCACAACAGTGTGGGGAATTATGGACAACTGTATGGGCAAAGGTTTCAACCATAAAGTACACAACCAGGTAGCCTTGTCAAAAGTAAAATTGGGAAGGAAAATACGGTGTAACAATACGTAGACAGTAATAAAGTGATGTAAATAGTTGAATGATTGATATTTGAAAAATAATAATAATAAATTATTAGATATCGTTAAATGAATTATGTAATTAATTTGTTACTATTTAAGGTGAAGCCACGTTAATCTCAACAAGCAATACCAAAGTGTTATATTCCCCAAAAGTGAGTTTGAGTCTATTGGGTCAAATGGGTCAAATGATCACAAAGTTTGATCCTTTTTCTCTTGAAGAATACTTTTTGCCGAAATCTTCTTATGGAATATATATTTATTAAACCTCTTTATTTTAGGCAAAATGCTTCACATACAAACAGTTAATCTTACAAATGTATGGCATGATCTAGTTGGATCTAAAGAGTAGGAACTACTCATATGATTTTTTTTTAAGAATAATTAGTGAAAATAAAAAATTGTTCGTCTAGGAAATACAATTAGTATGATATTGTTGTTTTTGAGTGAATTAACAGCACCAAATTTTTTGATATCCGCAATTGGGATCCTCGAGCAGTCCCATTTGTATTCCTAATGGTTATATTATATGTAGAGACACACCAAACAATAACTAATCTCACAATTAATCCAATATTAAAGTAATGGACAGAAATTAAAAAATATCAATAATGAGAACTTGTCCACCTCAATCCAATCCATCGTCACATGGTTGTCTATTTCCCCTTGTCCACAATTTTCCATTTGGCATTTGCATCTTAAATTAAGTGCGTAACCCTCGTTTAAATACAAGTCAATTAGATAGATTCCTTGACCCTGAATCAAATCACATTAGATCGATACCATGTTGTCCCACTACTTTAAACCCCACAATTATTTGAGCGTATTTGATTGTGGATCTTGGTACAAACAATTATTATTAATAAAAAAAATTAAAGATATTATCTAGAGAGTAAAAAAAAATTATGAACTGATTGCAAATCTTTGATTATTGATCCTTTTAAGAATTCGCGCCGGCAGCTAGGAATATAAAAACAAAGTACATGCTACCAATATATTATAATTTAAATAACTCAAATTATTCTAAAACTCATTCAATTTATTGATTCCTCTTGCTCCTCGACAACAACTAGCCATTACAAAATTCCCCTTGAATTTTTTTTATTAAAAAAAAAAACTTCTGAATATGATAATGATAATGATTAGATGTACGCAAATTGCATGGTTGCTGAGACCTGCTTGAAAATGATGGGAGAAGAGTTACCCTTAACAGAATTTACCACGGGCAGATACTTATCAACTCATTCAATATATTGCGTTTGACTCACAGTCAATTGTTACAATGTATGGAAATTGATCATGTATAGTAGAATTACATTAGTAGTTAGTCACACCTTTTATGGCAACACATTAAACATTAACTATTATGGTACTGGAATACTCTTGTGGGCTTAAAGTCTGACATTCGAGTTTCACGAGTAACTAATTAGTTAAAAAAAAAAAACACCATATCACTTAAGTGCTAGTTGTTTTAATTTGAACGTTGTTCTTATATTTAATTGTAATATACCTTAATCATCTGTTACAATGGACTAGGTTTTCATCCGCAGCAGTTGGAGCTAATGAAGCTTAATTAACTCCGACGGCCCTTTTCTTTTTCTTAATGGCTTATTGTGAAAAGATCTTTTCCATGTGGGCCTAGTTACTAGCTAATGGGTATGATTGACGATCAACATTTATTTAATCATAAGACCATATCAACATTTATTTAATCAAGAAAGATACATTCCTCGTTAATTAACTTATAGATGCGTATTAACTTATAGATGCGTTGCTTGTGCTCAAAACGGTGTTTGGCCTAATTTTTTGAAAGTGCATTTATATTTTATTTTTAAAAAATAGAGAGAAATGTATGTATAAAAATTAATTTAAGAACAGCTGGTTGCTGATAATTAATCCTATCAGTTGCTGATCTAAAAAAAAAAGTTTAAAATTACTTTTTGGATTTATCAACAACTAACAAGTATTTACTAAATCAGAATACCCTCGTATGCCCTTTGTTTTTCCCTACAGACGCAAAGCGGCTCTCAACCGATCGTTCCATACTATACACTTCGTAGCTGCTGATCGTTGCTTGGCTACTTGTCTTGGTCGCTTTCCTACTTGGTAGCTACTGATCGTTCCTTGGCTACCTCTCTCTCTTTGTGTTTCTTTTTTTTTTCTCTGTATTTCTCTCTCTTTCATGAGCATCCCCTAATATTGTAGACCAGAATTTCTTTGTTTTTAACGACACCCTGGATTCAATTATGAGAAAACAATTTTTGTTCTTTGTTAATTTTAGTTATTAAGGATAAACTAGATGTTTAACAATTGTTCTTTATTTTCCCGTTAAATTATCTTGTCAGAGGTCAATAGGTATTACAGAATTCAATGTAAATCAATTTGGGGTTGACCCAATGGATTAGATAGAAACGCCCAAAAGAGCGTCATTACTCATTTCAATTCAAACTGTGTTTTCATGGTGGAGAGAGGTGTATTTTACTGACTTAGTGGTACTTCATGATTCCCATCTATTGAATTTACAGTACTAGGAAATTGCTTCTGAATTGTCTGGTAGCAATTGTTTTGTATTGCGTCTTTTTTTAAAAAAAAAACAAAATATTTTATATTCGATCCTTTGGCTGAACGAGTATTGTAAAACTTTCAGTCTTAAGAAGAAAACCAAAATTAATGACTCTTACTTATTTAGTGTAATAAAGAGAGGTTCAGGGACACTCTAGTAATTAGAATTTAAGATTTCTATTATAGAAGTCTTAGATTTAAATTCTAAGAAGAGAGTAATGAAATTTATGAAGGAGAGAGTTATCCATTTGTGTTTGTTTAGTTCACGGTACAATAGACATTTTAATAGATAAAATAAATAAATAAATAAATAAAAATAAAAAAAGCATTGAAATTCGGACAGCTGATAGATGGCAAATTCATGAAGTTTACTATCTCGGTATTTTCTCGCCAAATATCTCTCTGGAGAACTTCCAAGCTGAAAGGGAAGACAATGGCATTCCCTTTCATCCTACTACATTTGCCCCAACGAGAGGAAAACCAAAAACCCAAAGCATGAAAAGAAGCTGAGCACCCACCCCAACTTATCTTGATGGACAGCGCTGCACTTGTCCTCAAAGGCAATGGCAATTGTGAAACACTTGATGCCCATAAAAAATGGAAGCACATGGCAAGGTTGAGTTTTTCTCGGAATATTAACTCGAAGTCGAAGATGATGTTACATGTAAAAACTACGGATTGTTAAAAAATCTGATGCTGTGTTATTGGACTTGCATTTGCAAGTTGGATCATTCACGTTCAAATTTTTTTTTTTTTTAACATACGAAATTGCATGAAGTAGAGTAACAAAAAGACAAACATTTATTGTAATACAATAAAAAAAAATAATGTATTAAATGATCATTTTATTATTTAAACAGTAACAAGTAAATACTAATTTAACTAAACATTATAATTTTATTTTAGTAACTAAAAACAGTAATCAGTAATTAATAACAGTAACAATAATAAACAACAGGTTAGTTAAACAGACCCCAAACTAGAAAGACGGCATATTTACTTGAATTATTACCTGGAAGTTACAAATCAAAAGAAATATTATACCTGTTCAATCAAACTGTTCAGACCCAATCAAAGTAATTCAATCCAAACCAAAAATGCCAAATAGTCGAAAAATTAATTGATTGCGGATAGTGATTTGAAAAAATCTGCGACTTGCGATTTGATTATATATCTTGGTTTTGTTGTTGATGTTATGATTGACTCAGTTCATTTAGAATTCTATGTATGCGTTACATAAATGTATTGACGATGCTATATATTATTATAATTAGAAAACAAACCTAACTAGACGATCTTTGAAAAAGAAAACATTTATTTTCTGTGCTCCTATATTTTTCATTTTATTCACTTGGATTGTCGAACATATTTCTGCCAAAGCTATAATACAAACCATGTTTCAATCTAATTGCCAAAGAAAAGAAAAAAATGTGCTTCACATTTTCTATTAAAAATTACTTATAATGACAAAAAAAAAACAGAAAAAATGAAAATTACAAAAGTAATTTGATATTTCTGCATTTCCATTCACATTGGTCTTATCAGTCTCAGAGATCAAAGAAGAAATAGGCCAGCAAGAAAGGACTCGGCCGGTCAAGAAGTGAGATTGGCGGGGGAGATGATGACAAAGTGGTGTCAAATCAAAGAGCCCCATCTCACTGAAACAACTCACTGACCTCTACAATCACATTCACATAACACAAATACAATTGGAGTTGAGCATTTGGGCACTGCAATGGTGGGGGGTGTACTACTCTACGTGTTAAATTCACTGCTCGTGTTAAATTCACTGCTGCTACTATATTGCGAAAAGATGCAGACTTTGTGAAAGATAAAGACATGGAGAACAGGACGAGGGGACCCTTCTCCATGATGCGTGGACCCCATCCACTCAAATCACTACCTCCATCCGTCCGTACATTGGGGCGGGGGGACCCTTTCCTATCTCTCCCTCCATTTCAGGACTGCAGAGAGAGAGAGGGAGAGGAGAGGGGGATGCATGTGATGTTGTGATGTGAGCTGTGGTGTGGTTTTCTGTACCCACCAAAAGATTATGCTGGGTTGTGTCTGATTTGTCCTCCATCATGACTCTTGTTTGGGTGATTTTTTGTTTGTGGGTGTGAGTCTGTGACTGTGAGGGATTGTACTGTGCCTCGATTGAAGTTGTCCATGTTTTACATGAAAAATTATGAGTGGGTTCCTCCACCACCACCCACCAATAATATTGAGAGAAATTTAGCGATCCCGTGCTTCGAAGTTTCGAACATGGTTTTTTTTTTTTTTTTTTTTTGAGAGAGAGAGAGAATTAGAAAAGCATTTTATAAGTTTGATGAAAAACAGTTGGATCAATTTTGAAATCAAAAACTTTGATTTTTTGAGACAAAAAAAAAAAAAAAACACTAATGGGAACAAAAATTGTGGATAGGAAACACTGGGTGCAATATGAAATCTAAAAATAAAATTTTGAAATTCTTTGTGCATTTTAAGTAGATTTTTAACAAAATCTTCCCATGTACCAAAGAAAACTTTTGGGATATAACGTTATACTGTAAATGCAAATTGGGGAAATGTTATTGCCAAATCAATGTTTGTTAAGGACAGATCAAAAAACACTCACCTTAACTTTAACATAACGAATTTTGAGAACAAAGCAACGATTTTGATATTAACTTAAAAAACAATAACAATAACCATTCCCCTATGATTCATTTAGAGTAGATGGACTCGAGTTGTTCGTCAAATTGGCAGTAGACTATGTGGGGGCAATTAGCTTTATTGGGACCAAGAAGAAGTAGAGGTTAATTTGAAAATTCTAAAACTATCCCAACTAAAAACCAATTTTGTCACAATTAAAAGACAAAATGAGAGAGAAATGAGAATTATGTTCGGATGAAATGTACATGGTAATGCATTTGGTGCACACAATATATAGTCTAATGGATCCAATTATTTATTTCAAGCGTAAATTAATATATTTTTTCCAGCACATAAACTTTCTTTTGTCAATAAAATTGGAATGGTGGTATCCCACAGTTCCTACCGAAGAGTCTTGTACTTGCGTACTCGTCCCCAAGGAATGTGAAGAATTTAAAAAGTACGACATAACTTACAAGGAAGAAAAATATAAATTTAATTACACCATTTGTTCTGACAGTCACTTAAATTCAAAATCTTTCGCCTAATAATATTCAGTACTTATCACTGTATACCACAACCGTGACAGAAACTCAACTCTTACATTATTAGAATGGAAACAAGTTAAATACGGTATGCTGCTAGTTAAATTTTGTATTCAGAAAACAAGTTAACATGCTTAAAATTTTTACATGTTGCAGCTTACTTTTCTGGTTCTTTACTCAACTAAAATATGATTTCAAACCCAAAAATGCCAGATCATTTAAAATTCCAGTCTCGCCAAAGGCAGCCTGTCCATGACCTTTTACGATTAGCATATTAGAATCCCAGTTGTATTAAGTCAAGTCGACATCTACAAATTCCAATTTTCAATCCAAATTTTAAGTTTGCTATGAGAAAATGCAAATGCTGAAATTATATTTCCTGTTCACTTTTCAATTTCGTTATGGTTGGTGAATGGGCAAGAACAGATTGATCAATTTAAAAGAGCCCAATAGCTTTAGCTTGTCCCCAAATTATCCTTCAATAAAACTTTGGGTACCCACACCAAGCATGGACTAGTCTGTCACCCATCTGCCAAGCCTCATAAAAACCATGTAGATGCCTTTGGTAGGACCATAGCACAATCCTTCCCATGTGCAAGATGTTTCCCCTATGCATCCTCTTAGTACAAGAATCAATTGAAATCTGAAAGATGACACTTCTTTTTCCCATTCTTGTGGCAATAATTTTGAGGTCCAAGCAGATAGGGCCGTAGTTTTTGTGCTACAGTTGGTTGGTTGAGGCACCTTTGCCCTTGATACATGGGGTGGTGTGCTCTTTTGGTAGGCACTTTTTTTTGCTTCTCCCAAACAACCCCCACATGCCTTTTCATGTGATCTGGGGCATTAGTATGTTCTCTAAAGTCCTGATAGGGGCAAAAAAAATGGAGACCAAAGGAAAAATATATACCTAATTGGTCTCACCTGGTTATACACCAAGAGGCACTAGAATTGGTGCTGGGTCAGCAATCATAGCATAAGCTCCTACAGGAACTTTCTTTTCTTTCATTTTCTTTCTCCAATTTACTGCACGAGAAAAAGGGGATTATTTCACACCAAAAAGGTTTCATAATCAGTTAGAACACATTAATTAAGTGAACTTCATAGCATTCCATGATTTTGCTTCGATTCGCAGTGACATTAAAATTAGCAGACTGTTGTAGTTTTGTGAGCAAAGCATTCAATCTAAGCTCATTTTCTGAAGAAAGCATGGACATAATGAAAATCGTCCTTCCTTCATATTGGAATTTAGTTTACTTTGAGAATTGAGGGAAATATGTTTTTTTTCAAAGGAAAATCTTAAAGCCTCGATTCCATCATATAGTTCCATACTTTCATTATAGTCGTTAATTAGTAGGATTCTTGTCCTACAATAAAAAGAAAAACGGTATGAAATCACTCAAATAAATGTTTTTTCAGCTAAAATATTCTCTGTGAAAAATAAAAATAAGGTTTTCTACTGTATACTTTTCTTCTTGTTTATAAGAAGTTACTTTTGACGTAGTCATACACAAAACTATCCAAATGACAAAATTTGGAGAGTTCCGAGATTTAAAGTTTCTACTGTTTTCTTCTCTTTGTAGCTAATGATTTTGACTTCTCTTAACTTTGACGTATGTTGAGTTGGCTACAGGGGGTATGCCTGTAAATGAAAGTGGACATAAAGTGACGACAAATCAAACAGCACTCAAAAAAATTCAAGAACAAGAACCACAACTGTTGTCAATTAACGTTGCATAGTGCAAAATTCAAATGCCTTTTTTTTTTTTTTTGGGACAGCAAAGTTAAATTATAAGCTTTCCGTTTAGAAGCAGAACTTTAGAATTATACTTTTACAATTCTTTTTTTTTTTTTTTGTATTAATTGGCTCTGATTAGAATTTAAATTTAAGACATTCAGTTCTGAAAATAACTTAAGTATCAATTATGAAAGGAATAAAGGTCAATTTGACCCACCACGTTTTACTTTATTTTAAATTTCACCCACAACGTTTTTTTTTAGTTAAATTTAGTCCATAACGTTACGTCCGTTAGTCTAATTTGGTCCTTCTGTCCATAACGCCGTTTACTGACGTGGCATGACGGAATTTGACACGTCAGCAATTTTTCCACGTCAGCATGCCACGTTAACATCTGTTACTGACGTGACATAGGTATAAAGGTTAATTTGACCCACAATATTTCAGCGTATTTTAAATTTCACCCATAACGTTTTTTTATGGTTAAAATTGGCCCATAACGTTATATCTTTTAGTCTAATTTGATTTTTTCGTACCTAATGTTGTTAACTTCGCTGATGTAGCGTAATAGAATTTGACACGTCATTATTTTTTTTCCAAAGAAATGGCTCTGTACTGGCAATGCTAATGGTGGTTGGAGGCGGCGGCAATAATTTGATGAGAAAATAGTGACAACAACAGAAAAGAAAAAATTTAAAAATAAAGATAACAATGACTTTTGTTGAATTTTATTAATTTATTTTTTTTGCTAAAAAATAAAAGTATTCAAGTGGATATATATTTATGAATTTTAATTTTTTATTTTGTTTAAATTTGTAGAATGTGATTTTCAGTATAAATGTTTGGTTTGGATTTTAAAATTTTACTGTAAATGTGACATGTTGATATAGACGAAAATTATTGATACGTCATACTCTGTCGCATCATATTTGCTGAGTTAACGACGTTATGTACGAAAAGATCAAATTAGACTAAAAAATATAACGTTATGGGCCAATTTTAACCATAAAAAAACGTTATGGGTGAAATTTAAAATAAGCTGAAACCTTGTGGGTCAAATTAGTCTTTATACCTATGCCACGTCAGTAACAGATGTTGACGTGGCATGCTGACGTGGAAAAATTGCTGACGTGTCAAACTCCGTCATGCCACGTCAGCAGAGTTAACGGCGTTATGGACGGAAGGACCAAATTAGACTAACAGACGTAACGTTATGGACCAAATTTAACCAAAAAAAACATTGTGGGTGAAATTTAAAATCAAGTAAAATGTGGTGGATCAAATTGACCTTTATTCCATTATGAAATAACTTATTGATATATTGTTACAATTGTTAATTAAGCTGTTTAATGAAAGAACAAGTTATAAGGCTTTCCTTTTACCATGGTGGTCCATAACTTCTGCCTTCAAGCCAATACCTGTTCAGAATTATTTATACAGCTGAAACAAGAGATCCCAAGCAAACAAGGCTTCAAGCATCGTAAGGATTGAGAAATAATCTGCCATTGTACACACCAATACGACTTTGATCCTATTGCTACAATTAAAAAGAAAAGATCTTCGGCATAAAGAGGTTGTGATTCACAGACCAAGTACAGGTAGTGACTTATGAAGTATGATGAATGATGCACCATTACCTTAGTCAAATATCCACCTTGCTAATAGGTTGGCAAATGGGGTCACCAAAGAGTAAAAGGGCGAAAGAACTAAGGACTTGGAAAAGCTTGTGGAATCGGTAAATGGGTGTACCTGAGAAAAGGTCATGTGTTCCATTGATAGAGTTTGATTGTTATATCATGCTTTCATCATGTTGAAAGTGTAATGAGAATACACATTATAGCCTCTGCAATCATGGTGTTAGCTTACAGAGTGACCCCGTGTAGCAAAATTTGAAGTTGATTACAAAAATTGTTCGCTTCCTAATAAGCTCTACAGTCTACAATGTTTACCCTTTTTTTTTGGCCTTTTGGTATTTACAAAAAAAAAAAAAAAAACCCACTTCCCAGCCATTCATGTCATTGCCCCCAATAACTCAGATTTTTGTCTTAGTAAGGTCTTGATAAAGTGAAATCCAAAGCAAATGAACAGTTTAACATGCCACAGACAGTGGAACTTATTGCGGTTTTCTTTTTTTTGATTTGAGTCCATACGCATTCATGTTAAAAAATAACGAGGCAGGCGGCCTTGGCAATCAATTTCAATGCATAGTGCGGAATCGCGCAATAGGCATTCCATGATGCTTCGGCCATCAGATGGGCTCCAGAGACCTCTACTTTCATATGGGCGTTTATGAAGACCTCCATCATATACGTCTTGCCATTAAGTTAAAACTCGCGGGGTTTCAATTATGTAGAAGCATTTTGATTGAGACAATGAGATGTGACACTGAGGCCCAGAAGCTTCAAGCAGGCAAAGTCCTCAAAATAAGGGCTACATGTACATGCTCTTTTACATTTCACATTTGTATCTCTGATCCGAGTTTTGCTCTAGTTGATAGTTTGGTCTGAGCTTTGATACAGAGAAACTAGTCAAAATTGTAAACCAAAAAAAAAAAAAAAAAAAAAGAAACTAGTCAAAATTAGTTAGAAATGTTTTTTATTTTTTTTATTTTTTTAAGAAATTAAATTTTAAATATATTTAATATTACTTTAAATATATTAAGTGTTATCCTCTCTCTCCCTCTCTCTTTACAAATATATGTATATAATGGAAATCTCGACATTGCCTTCTCTGGGCCCAAAAACTAGGCCCAGCAAGGGAATCCCCTCAAAAATACATGTAAGGTACAGAAACATCAACATACCTACTTGAGCGGTAATCCCAAGGTACACATTAATGACTCATTTATTACATTACCCATTGTCCTTTGTCCTTATATTAACTTAGGCAACGGAAGATTAACGTTGAACACCTATCCGACACTTTTAAACCTTACTATCTTGCAGATCCACAACCTACTCCCTTCCTTGGGCCAAGCCCACATGTAGATTACGGAGCTCATTTCCAGTGGAGCCTCCTTGTCTGATCTTCTACTCGGAATTAGACTGATCAATATATTTTTACAAATTTTTTTTTTTGGTTTTTATAATGTCCTCAAACTGCTATATGGCAGATTTCTCTGCCGACATAACTTTTTTCCGTTGGTTTACGTTTCACTCTTCATGTATCTGATTCATGGCACATACATGTGAAATGTTTGATCGATGATAAAGAATGGGTTCGTCGGTCTAGCGAGACTGGTCCCAGAGGCTGTTACTTCCAGATGAAGTCTCATCCCCTTTGGACTTGGTACATTTTGAGGCCCAAGAATTCTCTCAAGCTTAGGGTCTTCAACACTTGGACGCACACGTTCAAGCCTACAAGAGATCCAAAACATACCATTGTCAAGTACAAAACTAGCTTGCACTCTTATTGTGGAACTAGCTTGAGCGTCAGGATGTTAACGTCGGAGGTCTCCTTTGATCCCTTAGTCATGCTTTCATCTTCCAGGGAATGCGTCCATTGCTAAGCCCATCTAACACTCGAGATCACTCTCAACAATCGATATGTGGAAATGTCTAGTGTGAATTGTTGAAAAAGAAAACATATGAAAAAGGAGTGATCCAATCCTAAAATACCTTTAAAATTTTAAATATGAATTTTTCACTCCCCAATATCTAGACGGGTAATACCTTTGTACGACTAGGATTTTATTTTTTTTTTTGTGTGGACAGCAGTGTTGTTTGGGGTGGTTTTCACTGGATTGTAAAGTTCCACTCGGAAAGGAGCTTGTTGATTAAATGAAAGTGATTGGTGTCAGTAGAGCAATTCCAAAGAATTTATTGATACATTTTAGTTGGGATTAGGATAGCGCATTGCAAGAGGATGCATGCATGCAATTTTCAAAGAAAATTTTTTTAATCAATTTTTCAAAAATTGAGAGAGGTCAAGCAGGTGCGTCCAGACTGGACCGGGAGAAATATTTTGGCATGAAGGCCCATAACTTGTAACCTAAAAACATAAAGGCCTTGCAGTCCAAGGGATTGGGCCGGCACCTAAAAAGAAAACCTTAAATTCTTGCTCCAAACCAATAATGGATTGTGCAGTAGTTAAGTACTCTAAACGAAAATCTAGTTATTCACTTTAACCACCATTCTCGAGACAAAAAAAAAAAAAAAAGGAAAAATTCTTGCTCCGACATATTAATTTTTTATTATGTAGTGTCTCCGTCGATTCACTTATTACCATTTATTACATGTGTGATTGAGTAGTGAGAAATTGAATAAAAAGTAAATGAAAAGGAAAATGAATAGAAAATAGTATAGTAATAATATTATTATAATTAATAAAAAATAATAATTAAAAAATTATAAGAAAGAAAATAAATAATAATTTGTATTAAAAAAATAAAAGATAATTATTTGAATAAATAAATAAATAAATAAATAAATAATTTTTTCATTTTCTTTTTTTTTTTACAATAGAAATTTGCCAATCATAGTGCACAGATCGACTCGTGAGTGACAGTTCAACATTATAAGTCACTGACCGGAAAAGGCATAGGTGATTGACACCCTCACCAAGAAAATATGTCCCCCATTATTCGGCAATGTTAGTGTCACTATAGGCCTCAAAAAAAAAAAAAATGTTAGTGTCACTATAGAGTAGAATGTTTGATAGACCAGCCAAATTTAATTTAGTGGTAAGGAGATTATTTATTATTATGCTAAATGTTATAGATTCAATTTTTTTATTAAAATGTTCGATAAAGTAAAACGTATGCTTAGAGAATCAAATTCTCTCATAAAAAAAATTTTCATAACAAAACTATACATATCATCCCTGTTTTTTTTTTTTTTTTTTGATAAAAAAAAGGTTGAATGTGATTGGAAGATCTATTATCAAGCCAACGGGGCAGGACAGCTAACCGACTGGCAACTTATTCTCTCTTTCGAAAATTAGTTTTGGGAGATCTTAATCCCCATCTGATCTGAACCATGCTGCATCAAAATTGCTACTTTCTGCCTCATTTCTAGGAACTGTTCTCTGCTCACAAAGTAATGGATCCTCATGGTTATGGCATATCTTGTGGGTGTCGTTTCATCAAATTTAAAAATTTTAGAATTTTGATTTCTTTTTCTTTTTGAACGGCAATTGTCATATTATTCATAACATTTACATAAACACGAGAATACCTTTTGAATAAAAACAAGCTAATAGACAATAGCCAAAGATGCACCAATAAATCAAAAAACAACTTAAGGTGTATTTGTTTGTATGAAAATATTTTATAGAAAATTTTTTTTTTATTTTTCAGCATTTGTTTCATGTAAAATATTTTATAATAGAAAATTTAGAGAAATTTTAGGGAAAATTTTGATATTTTTAAGGAACATATCTTTTCTTTTTTCTGAACTGATGTTATTTTTTTAAAAAATACAAACTATACTTTAAATAAATGATAAAAAAATTATTATTTTTTTTATAAATAACTTTTATAAATATTTTATAAAAATAAATTATTTTACAGCAAATAAATCAAACTTTAATAGCCTCCCAAAACACCCAGCAATTCAGCAGGCTAAAAAATTCAGCTGGCAGCAGAATGGTATGTAAAGTCCCGATATGCTGACCTTGTTAGTTTACTATTTTTTCATTATGACTGCTATTAGAAGTGTTCGTAGGTCGGATTGAGTAGATTAATAGATATATCTATATTTAATTTGTCATCGGTAAATTAGATGATTCTTTATTCGTACTCAATCCGTCGCACAAGTCAATTCATCCAATTTAATCCGTTATTGGTGGATTGAATTGGATCGATTTTGACAAGTTATATGTAATAAAAAAATTATAATTTTCTTCAATTTACAGTCATTATCAATCATCAAATTTATAAATATTTTAATAAAATAATATACTCAAATCATTAATTACAATAATCTGAATAATAAGCCATTAATTACAGTAATAATTAAAAAAATAAACGTTTATATATATATACAATCGTAAAAACACACTCACACATTCACACACACACACACACACACACACCCGCACACACAGGCTCACACAGACATAAATTACACACACACACACAGACATTACACAAAAACACGCACACACGCGCGCACACATATATATTTATATATATATATATTGGTGGATTAAGTTGAATTTGACGGATTGAACGTCTAATTTGCATATAATTCGCTTTTGATAGATTTTAAAATTTTAAAATTGTAACTAATCCACACCTTTACAGTTTTGATAAGTGCAAATTCGTGCAGGTTGGATTGAGTCGGATTGATTGGTTTTTGAACAGCCCTGAGCCCTAATGCTCATTATATATTCAATGTTGTATATTTTATAAATAAGGGTTATTATAAAAAAATAGTACAATTTTTACACTTTTTACAAATCTACCACTACCTTTAAAAACTAACAAATTTAACACAATTTAATTATTTTCTTATAAATCTAACACAATTTTTAACAATTAATAAATTTAGTACATTTTAATTATTTTTTAACAAATTTATCACACTGTCAGTTAAAAATAATCATTTAAAAGTAACTGAATCCCTTAATATACACATATGACACATTTACGTTTAAATCTAGTACATTTTAAAATTCTCAAATGTCATATATTCATATTGGAGATTCAATTATTTTTAACTGAAAGTGTGTTAAATTTGTTAAAAAATAATTGAACGTCAAAATTCAGTACAGTTTAAAACGTCCAAATGTCATACATGCATGTATGCATACTGAAAATTTGATTATTTTTAATTGACAATGTGATAGATTTGTGAAAAAATAATTAAACTGCGTTAAATTTGTTAATTGTTAAAAATTGTACTTGATTTGTAAGAAAATAATTAAACTGTATTAGATTTATTAATTTTTAAAAATGGTACTATATTTATAAAAAATGTAAAAGTGATATTATTTTTTATAATAACCCTATAAATAAATCATGTATGAGAATTTTGTCTGCCGTAACATAAGAACTTTCGGTGACTCCACTTCTCGCTCACATTTGGGTTGTTGTTGAGTTTGGAATTAATTTCATTTTTCAAAGAATCAAGCGAAAAGTAGGTGACTATTGAGTGGACAAAGAATATATAAGATAAGATTTACAAGTAGGTATCCTACCCTATAATTCTAAAAAGAAAAATTACATTAGTCATTTCATATAATGAATTTAGTCTCTATATCAAACTTATAAAGAATAAATTTTATAGTATTCAGTAAAAACCACAAACTATTCTTGCTTCTGTGAAAGACTAGAAAAACTTTTACATATAGATAAGATTTACATAGTTTTCTTATTTAACATTCATTTTCCAGCATATTCAAATGTGTACCCTGTCTTCCCATTTAATGCATTAAAATTCTTCGGGCAGTTTTTTTTTTTTTTTTTTTGACTACCAAGATAATATATGATATTTAGAACGTGGAACTACAAAGTCAGACAGTCAGAGAAGGCAACTGCAGTTACCACAACTATAATTAGTATATGCATATTTGAATGGCTTGCTTAGTGCTGCTGCTTTGTTTGGCGGCTGTAAGATATTACCCAAGAAGTATGCATCAATCAAGTCACTTGGGCTCTTGGTAAGATGATAACGTTGAAAAATGCTTTGCCCATACGGGGGCAGGCTGCAAATTCTAGTCAAAATATGGCTTGAAATTATAGAACGAGGCACGATCATATGAACATAATTAATATATGTAGATAAGTTGACCCCTTCTTCCAAAAACCAATTTCTTAAACGATTAATCGAAAATCGAGACATTACTCAATATAAACTTCTACTCATGTTAAGAAAATAACAATTTAATCAGGTATCCCATGACTAATTGCCTTGACTTATCAAAACTTATTGCATCCTCTCGTGTTTCTTTGCCTAGTTGAATTATTTTCTTATTCTATTTCAGTTATTTTTTTCAATTTTTATGTTTATTTTTAACCATTCAGTCATAAAAAAAATTGTTTATGCTTTGAATTCTAACAGCTTTGGTTATATTTTTCTTGTTCAAAAATTGGTTGGTGCGGCAAAAATTATATCAGCCTATATAATACTGTTGACTGTATATATATATATTTTAAGCAAACTGTTTACTGTATATAAAAGCCCACACAAAGTCAAAGCTAGCCTGCTATAGATTTTAAGGGAGTATTTGACTTAACTTTCAAAAATGTATATTTGTATTTTATTTTTAAAAAATAGAAAGAATTCTGTTTGGTAAAATTTTTTGTACTATTTTTTAATTCTGCTTATTTTCTTATATAATTTCTTAAAAACAACTGATTGAAAAGTAATTTAAAATTACTTTTTACTATTTTTTAGATTATTTAAACTAAATTATCCTTAAAAATATCTATACAATTTTATTATTATATTTACTTACCATATGAATTAGATTTGTTAGCTGTTATTCTTTTCATAAATATTTATATAAATAAAATATTTTTTTTCAAAAATTTTTAAATATTTTTTTCACTTCAAATTTTCATTGATATTGACACTTAAAAATATCTCAAATATTATATTTTTTTTACTATCTAATAAATATTAATAATTTTTTTAAAAAATTAAAAAATAAGTGAGACAATTATTAATATTACTTATAGAATATTTATTTTAAAATAAAATTAAAAATGTAAAATAAGTTTATTAATATGATACATTAACATAAATTCAATGTCTAAATCAGTTATTTCATTATTCAACTGCAACGGTAAGTAAAAATTAATGAAATACTTTATTAGTTTTCTCAACCATCAACAACAGAAAACAGTAATCAACAATCAATAATAGCAATCAACAATAACAATCAGTAACAGTAATATTAAATAAGTAATCCAAATAAGCACTAAAACTTCATTGGCACCGATAAGCTACAATTCAATTAATATTAGAATCGTCTCTAAGGTTAAATGTTTCGAGTTGGAGACCTAGTCAAAACTAATTAATTAAGGGGAAGAAAAAAAAAACTTCAGTGGCCTGATCAATCCATCCAGTTCCGGCAAATCTTACTCCCTATGTAGTATGTAAACAGCCGCCTGCCAATTTTGAACCAGACCTGCTCGTTCACATTCGGAAGACACATCTATTTCTCCCTCAATTTTGGTAATGACAGCAAAAATTGATATTGTTTTATGCCAATAGACACTTGATAACGCATTTTCATGTTGCCAACATATATAACGCCATTTCAATTGCATCACAACTTTTTTTTTCTTGTTTTCTTCGTTGTGGTCATGTATTATAAGCTAAATTGTCAATAGTCTATTTTATTTTCAATGTGTGTTTAAAAATATTAATATCTAGATCTAGTGTTTGGGCTAGTTCACAGAAAAGGAAGTAATTATCGCAGAAAAAGACTTGGAATGGTTGTTGCTTTTGAGTCTATTTTTGTCTGCCATTGACTTGGAAAATATAGCAAGAAATGCTCCACAACTAGTCATAGCAAGAAATGCTCCACATCAATGTTGAAATTTATAATGTTTAGCTTATCCTTAATTATTTTTTTTTATTTATTAGGAGATCTATTAGACCGTAAATTATACAATAAAAATAACTTTTTCTTTTTATAAATCTCACTCCTCTCTTCTCAGAATTTAATTCCAAATTTTTATAATAAAAATTTTAAATTTTAATTATTAAAACGTTTCTTCAAAAATTTAGTCTTAATTATTAACTCAATGATTCAAGCAATTGATTTCTTTGACCATTCTTTCTTCAAAAACTTGTCTGCCAGATCTCTCTCATGACCCATAGAGAATGAGACGGAATAGAAGCAAAGATCATGAAAGTTATAAACGGAGCGAATATCTTGGAATTATACAATAGAAAAAATTCGGGAGATGCGGCCCCTTAAAATAGGGTCTGGTCCCAAAAAGTAAAAAAAAAAGGGCCAGCCCTCCAATTCAAGAGGTCATACAAATTTATAAAAGATAACACTATTTATCACGAAACTTGGCTTTATGAAACTTAAGACTCACGTGGAAATCTTGTTTTTCGTCTTATTTATTTATGAGTAATGTTAGATATTTTAAAAATTGTGTTATAAAATATCTTGAAATATATAATTATAAAAAAATTATTAATTTTTCTAATACCGCCAAATTAAAAAAAAAATTTAACGATTTTTTTTATAATTATATATTTTGAGATATTTTATAATATAATTTTTAAAATATTTAACATTACGCTGTATTTATTTAGGGCAATGATAGAAGGCAAGAAGGTTTGCTTCCCGAAGAAGTATGAACAGGTAGTTTTCTTTTTCTTTTTTTTTTCCCTTCAACTTGTTTTACTTTTTTGTTATTTATTATATTCTTTTTTTAAAAAAAATAAAATTTAAGTAATAGTTAATATTATTCTAAATATACGTAATAATATCTTAAATCTTAATTTAAAAAAAAACATTTTTCTTGTTGTTAAGGCAGCACATTTTGGCTCCATTTGATTTTTGTAAATTATTGAGAGGCAACAAATCTGTAAAAAACAAAAAAAAAAAGATTCAAAAACTAACTTTCGTGCCTTTTTATTTGTACGATTTAGCTTTATTCATTTCCAAATTAAGTAGATAGAGATTGATGAGCACTTTGATGTTGAGTTTGACTGTTTGTAGCTGGATAACTTCTTCACATAAAACTCCATAATCTTTAATTGTTTGTGAAATTCATTGAATTAAGTTAGCTCGGGAGTCCCTCTTCTGTACATCTGGTTGTACAAGTTACATAGCATCATAAATAGCTACTGTAGATGTTATCCATCCATCTGCCAGGAGAATTTGTAAACAAATAAAAATGTAGGAGAAGAGGAATATAAAAAAATGAAAGTTAGAGGAATAAATATTAAAAAAGAGAAATGTATTTTTATTTTTTTCTATATGTAAGAGAGTATAATGTGAAAAAAAAATTAAAAATAATATGTTTAAAAATGAGTAGAAGGTGAAAAAGATAAAAATTATTCTAATATTTATTTTACTTTTAAAAGATAAAAATTAAAAAATAATAATAACGGTAAAAAAGTACTTTAAATTAAAAAAAAAAAAAAAAAAGGTCAGCTGCATTCCGCACAGTTCCCCCACAAGTAGGGGACAATTGCTTTTTGTGGGTCAGGGTGAAAAAACCCTGGCTTTTTGTTTTTCTGTCTTTTTTTTTTTTTCTATCACGTTTCCAAACAAGAAAAGGTACTCATTCCACCTCTTATTTCTTCTTCTTATAGTGTACTTATTTGCCGTATTATGAAAAAATTTTTTTATATTTTTTATTTGTTTTATATAAAATATTTTACAACGAAAAATTTAGAGAAAATTTTGAAGTTTTCAGAAAAAATAATTTTTTTTTTCTGAATTGATATTATTTTTCACAAAAAAATACAAACTGTACTTTAAATAAGTGATAAAAAAATTATTATTTTCATTATAAATATTTTTTATAAATATTTTATAAAAATAAATTATTTTACAATAAATAGACAAACCATTACATGAAATTCTCTTCCCTTTTTTTTTTGTTCCCAACCAAGTTGTCGGTCTCACTTTGAATTCACTGTGACTAGTGTACAACAATGTAAACCAATACTAAGAACATATCAAACGTATTGCTCTATTGTTATCGATTGAATTTTTGAAGACCCCCCTCTCTCCTCCCCTGAATATAATAAAAAAAAACTAGGAGGAGCCCCGTGAAGCATTTTCCGTGACAAGGAACTCGTCCTTGGCATTAGAAGATGCTTTTTTCCACATATATATATATATATATACCGGCCTTAATATAGCCTTTTTTTTTTCAGATTAAATACCAAAAAATGGTATATTAATTCTCAAAAGAAGTTGCAAATTTGAGCCACTCCCTTTTTCCTTTTGATAACAACCAACAGAAAAATGAAGAGCTTAATTGAAACTCAATAACAACTGATGTAGTTAGACACAATAACCTTCAACTAAATTATCGGGATTTGAACTTAGTTTTACATTCATTTCTCATCCCAATTGTTGGGCTATCACCTTTCCACAACAACAAAAAAGAGCTTAAATGGAAGAGGATTAATCATATCCTTAAAATAATAGAAACAAACAAAGAAAAAAACTTCCACATATATGATAAGGGACCCACCGCGACTAGTTTTGTCGAGTAGCAATGTAGCTGGCTAGGTGGTATAATGGTGCAGCCTTGGCAGCATCAAAGCCGGCCAGTTCTTGGTTGGCCTGATCAACCAATCTCTCAGCAAACCTCTTGGCCTCGTCAATACCCAGCAGCTTCGGATACGTTGCTTTGTCGGTCACTAAGTCCTTGCCGGCCGTCTTTCCGAGCTCCTCCGATGACTTTGTGACGTCCAAGACATCGTCCACCACCTGAAACAGCAATCCTATGCACCTCGCATATTTTCTGACTTTTTCTACAGTTGCCGGATCCGCCCCTCCCACTATTGCCCCACAAACAACCGCTGCCTCCAGAAGCCTTGCTGTTTTGTGGATGTGAATGTACTCCAATTCGCTCAAATCAATCTGTTTTCCTTCGCTTGCAATGTCCACAATCTGGCCTGCCACCAGCCCTTCTGACCCAACAGCCGAACCAAGCTCGGCGATGGCTCGAACCACCCGGTCCGGCGAGACGTTGACTGTCTTGGCAGCGACATGCTCGAAGGCCAGTGAAAGGAGAGCATCGCCGGTGAGGACTGCGGTGTCTTCGCCGTAGACTTTGTGGTTCGTGGGCTTGCCGCGTCGGAGATCGTCGTTGTCCATGCAAGGAAGATCGTCGTGGATCAGCGACATGGTGTGGATCATCTCCATTGCGCACGCCGCTGGCATCCCAAGCTCCTCGTTTCCACCCACCAGTTCGCACGCGGCGATACATAGAATCGGCCGGACACGCTTGCCTCCTGCAAGAAGAGAGTATCTCATGGCTTCATGGATTTTGATGGGGTGCTGCAATGGCACCGCCTCGTCCAAAGCTTTGTTCACATGCTTAGCCTTCGTGGTCATGTAATCATCGAAATTGAATGCCGGAAAAGGACCGGTTGTTTGCGGCTTGTTGCTGGTCACTTCTTGGGCTTGAAATGATTGGGCAAAATGAGAGCTCGCAATTTGGGTAGCATGAACTTTCATGGGGACATATAATTTGATGCGGCCAAATGGGGTTTTAGGAGAGTTCTCGAGGTTATTGATGGACCTCTTGAGAAGAATTGAGCCCTCATAGCCTGGGACGGTTGCAGAGAAAGCCATTAGCTATGAGATGGGATTTCTTTGTTAGCTAGCTAGCTTATGACTGTCTTGTTGGTGAGGCGTGGTCGCCTTATGAATTGTTGTCACTATTTATAATGAAGATGGGAGGCATCACATATAAAGATGCTTAATTGGGTGCTAAAGAAGATGGGAGATAAATATTCCTTCTGCCACAATCTTGGACCCTTGTGCTATTTTTCTTCTTCTGGGGCTAAAAAGATTATGAATGGAGAAAAAAACATTAAAAAAAGGGCTGCTGGGGAACTGTTGGCTTTATTCAATGAATTTCTATGCATCAATAAAAGACAGCTTGACTTTTTCTTTGGGTTAGGTTTTGAATAAGAAAAAAAAAAACTTAATTTTTACCAAATAAAAACGTAGCTTGTCTTTGACTATGTAGATAATTTTACGAATTGAATTTTCCTTGACAAGCTTGATAATTAGTTAAAGTTACTTAGCAAACCTCTAGATTAGTCAATTACGGAAATAAGCACCGCTTGAAGAGATACTTTAATAGCAACTCACTGTGTATTTCTTTATATTAGATTACGTTCAAATTTCTTTACCGACGCTCAACTTTAGAATTTATAATGATTTGTGATGCAGCGTGGTAATAGATTTAACACTCATTCACACCAAAATTGCGCGTGGAGAAAGTTTATATAAACTCAATAGTACTTGAGTAAAGCATTCTCTCTATAAAAAAGGTTAAATAGGAATGTCAATGAATAATCCATAATCTCGATCTAAACATACAATAATTAGTATACCGATAATATTTTTTTGTTGTTAAAAAAAAAAGAAATAAGCTAATGTTAATGATAGCAAAGTGCCGCCCCCCCCCCCCCCCCCCGGCCAAAAAAAAACGTTATCGTTTATTTATCTGGTTTTAGTTGGTTAATCAAGTAATTCTAACAATCACAAAATAAAGAAACCATTTAATCGAATTGTTGAAAGAATTACTTGTTAGAATAAATAATAAATATCCAAAGAGTTGGAGAATTTATCTTGAAATTTTTGTCTCCACATATATTAAAAATGTGATCAATTGTTAATTTTTTATAACTACATGTATATTTTTGTGTAATAAAAAATAAAATGATAGTATACGTTTCATTTTTTTGTTATACATTTTATAAATGTTGTATAAAAAGTTGACAGTTGACTGTATTTTGAATACATGCCAAACAAAAATTTCAAGACAATATGTGTAAGTCTTAAACTGTTCACTCTATCTATATATTTATATGTACATCTATATGTTAATCTATAAATTTTTTGGTATATCTATATACATGTTTTTTTTTTTGGCCAGAAATATATATGTAAATATATAAAATTAAAACCGAAGAAAAACCTCAACTAAAACTTATGTAGTGGCTTCTCATTTATATTACTAATTCATGGTTCCTCTAATGGTTGTTTCTTGATTATTAACATGTTTCATATATTTTTAACATTTTTTTAATTAGGAAACAACTAACGAAGTCAAGATTGGAACAGCAAGATGTTTTGAAAAATATGGTACGCAATGGAATAAAAGCAAAAGGCGTTGAATGTTTGTCAATGTTCTTATCAAATAGAGAAATTGATACTACTGGAAGCGATAGTTTGATAGTAATTAAATATATTTTTTTTGTAATGATCAAGATTTGAGTTCTTATACTATTATCCGTCCCGAATAAATGAGATTATGTAGAGGTGCAGTTATAAGTTTACAATTCGTTAATGTTATGGTCGAGTATAAAGAACGTCCGTTAGATTTAACAGTATTTAGGTAATGAGTCTACCTCTTAAGGGTAATTTAATGAGGCACGACAAACATGTGTTACTTTAGTCTCGACTTACAAATTAGATAATCAATATACTTATAATAGATTTTTTTTCTGATGAATAAAAAAAGAAATTGATAACATTTAATGTCTTTTAATAAGTTCACGTGCTCCAAACTTATGGCGTGTTTGGATTTGTGAGAAAGAAGGTTGCAAGAAGATAAAGGTCCCGTTTGGCATGAATTTTTTTTTCTATTTTTTGTTTATTTTTCACAAAAAAAACAAAAAACATAAAAGCAGAAAATATGTTTAGTATCGTTTTTATTTTCTGTTTTTTTATTGAAAAGTTGGAAGCATTTTTCAAAAGAAAAAAAAAGGAAAACAATAAAAGATACTTTTCCAATTTGTTTTCACTTTTTTTTTATACTTTCTCTCACAACTTTTTCTATCTCTATCAACCATTTCAACATATATCTCTCTACTCATCCCCTCTCTATCCCTCTCTATTTTTCTCTGTCTCTCTCTACCCTCTCTCTCCCTTTTTTCTATCGCTACCATTCTCTCTCTATTCTCTCTCTTTCTCATTTTTCTCTCGCTACCATTCTCTCCACTCATCCTCTCTCTATCCTCTCTCTCTCTCCTTTTTCTCTCTCTACCATTCTCTTTACTCATTTTCCATGTAGCCACTCTATCTTTCCTTTTTCTCCTTCAACTATTCTTTCTACTCATTCTTTCTCTACCCTCTCTCTCTCTCCTTTTCTCTCTCTACCCTCACTCTCCCTCCTTTTTCTCGCTCTACCAGTCTCTCTCTTCATTCTCTCTCTACCCTCTCTCTCTCCTTTTTTCTCTCTCTACCATTCTTTCTCCACCCTCTCTCTCTCTCCTTTTTCTCTCTCTCACATTGACTCTCTACCCACACTCTCTCTCCTTTTTCTCACTTGAGCATTCTCTCTCCTCAGTCTCTCTCTACCGTCTCTCTCTCTCCTTTTTCTCTCTCTACTATTCCCTCTATTCATTCTCTCTCTACCTCTCTCTATACCATTTTCTCTATTCATTCTTTCTCTACCCTCTCTCTCTTTTCTCTCTCTACCCTCTCTCTGTCTCTCCTCTTTTTCTCTCTCCATTCATACTCTTTTTACCATTTCTCTCGCCATCCTTTCTCTATCTACTTTTTTATTCTTGTAAAAAAAATAAAAATTGATAGTAGTAAACATAAAAATTCAATAAATAGCAAAAATATAAAAATAAAAATAAGAAATAATAACAAAAAATTGACAACGTCTCCAAACCGGTCCAAAGTTGTTTGAATTGATGAGAAAATTATTTTAAAAAATGATGGAAAAGAAAAATAAATTGTAATTTGTAAGAGAAAAAATTGTGAGACAAAAAATTTTTTAAATTAATGAGAAAGTTATGAAAAGAAAAATTTATCAAAAAAATGATATTATAATCATGATATTTTTTTTCTAGTTATTTTCTTTTCCCATGGTTTTCTAACAAACCACACCAAATATTAAGGTTTAGGCCGATATTTAAGGTTTAATCTTCAAATTTCACTCATAGAAAATGCTTCATTCTTACTCCAACTGCACCCAAAATAAAAAAAAATGTTCATGCACCGATTGGCAATTAGCCTACGAGGCCCTTCAATTTTCGAACAATAAAAAAGATGAGAAAATTAAAAAAAAAAAACACGAGTCTATTTCCCTAAATTTAATCTAACTGGCAATGAAGATATATTTTTAATATTAAAGTAAATCTAGGTGAAATCTGTGAACTACTTGCCTGATGTTCGACATTGGGTTATACATGAAACTACGCTTTATCCGATTAAAATCAAATCCAAAACTGCCGAAACCGTAAAAAAGAAGGTTATAATTTATAATTAGGATTTCAGTGATGGTAGTTTTTTTTAGTACTATATTAAAATTAAAATTAAAATTTTCATAAATTTTAAAATTCTCATATACATGCATCATCTTTTTCACATTATAAAAACACAAGTACCTTTACTTATAGTATTATTCTTTTGTTAAATATAAATATCTTTACTTGCATTATTATTCTTCTGTTTTCTCTTAATAATAATTGTTAATTTCAAGTTTTAGATTTATCATTTAAACAATTTTTCATCAAAATTAGTACTTATAATTGAGTACAAGTATTTCAGTTTGCTATCGAATTAGGATGTTAGTACTTCTTTAGTTGTGTAACATCCTCTTTTGTCCTTTTTTATTTTTTTTTTCTCTGGTTTGTTTTAATCTTTCAATTGCCTGGAAAATATTATTGGGCAACAATGGAATTGGGGAAGTACGGATCTTTTGATTGTTTATGCTTTCAACATAAAATGAGTTAACATATTATAATAGGATAAGCACATTTTTAGTCCTGTATGTTTACATTTTTTTTAATTGAGTCTAAAATGTTTATGTTAATTTATTTAAATCTTAAACGTTAGTAAATATATTTCAATCGAGTTCAAATTTGGATGAAAGCTTAGTTGATCGTTAAATACAGTTTTGAACACATTAAAATATTACTAAAAAATAGATTTACATCATTTTAATATATTAAAGTGAATAAAAAAATAGAAATATGCCATTTTGTTTAAATATACATAGATACAATTGTAAAAAACCAAAAAAAAAAATTTCAATCAATTTAATAACAAAAAAATTAAAAAAAACTCCAAAGTTAATGAAAGAAAATTATTAATTTTTTAAAAATGTTTTGAAAATTACTAAGAATTGAAAAAAAGTAAATAAATGTAAAAAAAATTTAATTTCTCTCTCCTCCTTCTTCCTTTCCCTCTCCTCCCTCCTCACTTTCCCTCTCATCTCCTCTCTTTCCTCCCTCCTCTGTTTCTCTCTTCTCGCCTCTTTCTCATGCCTCTCCCTCTCCTCCCTCTTCTCCCTATCTTTTCCTTCATCCCTTTCTCTCTCCTTGTCATCTTCCTCTTCTTCCCTTTCTTTCACATTTTTGTAAAAAAAGACTGTTGGATTATATGAACGAAGAATTGGATCTTCTTTCACACAAACCTCGTCTTATATGACGAGGAGAGAGAAATGAAGAAAGGAAAGAGAGGGAGGAGGGAGAAGAGAGAGGAGGGCGAGAGTGGCGAGGAGAGAGAAAGAGATGAGGGACGAGAGAGAAAACGAGGGAGGAAGAGAGAGAATGAATTTTTTTAATTTTTTTAATTGTTAATAATTTTAAAAATATTTTAAAAAAATTAATAATCTCTTTATAAGCCAAAATTTATAATTTTCTTTTCCTTTTTTCTTTCTCTTAAAATTGTTAAGAAATTCTACAAAAAAATATTTCATGTCCCATATCATCATCTTTTGATGACGTGACATACTGAGTAGCATAATTAATATGACGTGATACGTAGCTGGAATATTTTTTTACCCATAATTAATATAACGTGATACGTCGTCACCTTTTAATGACATGATATGATGAAGTGACATGAATAATATAAAGTGGCATATTGTTGGATGCTATGTATACATGTTTAACAGAAAAAGTATGAAATGGGTATGAACTACAAAGCACATCGGCAGTGGTGGTGGTCCTGACAGTAGTGATGAACTAATATGACGTGACATACTGAGTGGCATAATTAATATGATGTGATACGTAGCTAGAATATTTTTTTACCCATAATTAATATAACGTGATACGTCGTCACCTTTTAATGACATGGTATGCTGAAGTGACATGAATAATATGAAGTGGCACATCGTTGGATGCTATGTATACATGTTTAACAGAAAAAGCATGAAATGGGTCTGAACTACAAAGCACATCGGCAGTGGTGGTGGTCGTGACAGTAGTGATGAACTATAGCTGGAGAGGAACTAAACTGCTGGTGGTGGTGTTTTTTCTTATTTGCGGTCATTTTTTTATTTTTTGTTGTTAGCTTTATTAAATTTTTTTTTTGTTTTTCTACAATTGTAATTACGTTTATTTAGTTAAAATGACATATTTCTATTTTTTTTATTCACTTTAATAAATTAAAATGGGTATTTCTAATTTTCCTTAATATATAAATGTGTCAATTTTGGATTTAACGGTTAAATAGTGCTCTGTCCAAATTTGGATTCGATTGAAATAAATATTCCAATGTTTGGGACTTGAATAAAACGACCCTAACGTTTATGACTTAATTAAAAAAAATATAAATGTATAAGACTAAAGATGTGCTTATCCCATATTATAATTTATAATATATTTAAAGACGTTGCTTTTTTCGGTTTTTCTTTGATCAAGTCAAGACATTGCTTTTTTGGTTTGTTTTTTATGAAGTCAAGACGTTGTTTTTAACCACCAACTAGCGAGTTACAAATTTATTAGTTTACAAGTACTTATTGTCATTGCAGAAATTTTTAGACTAGATATAGTAATCATCAGACGTAGTAACCTAATGGTGACTTGGAGTGTTACCCCCAATATTGACCTGGGTTCGAGTTCTTGCGTCGTCACTTCTCCCGCAATTAGGGATACCCAATGTGAGTATAGCGTATGAGTTTTAAATTCGTTAACACCGTGATCAGGTTTGAGGAGAACTCACTTCAGCCCCAATAGTCCTCCGGTGGTGAGTCTTTCCTTAAAAAAAATTGAATTAAGACGTCAACAGTAATTAACCTCAACTTATAGATCCGATGATTGTTATACCCATGATGAATCTTTTTTCTATCTTTCAAAAAAAAATATATAGTAATTCTTTTTTTTCTCTTTAAACTTGCAAGTTTTTTTTTTTCTCCTTAAACTTGCACCTTCTGGTTAAGATGCTGAAATTAATATGGACCCAAGCTACAATAAAGGATTTTAAAAGGGTTTACTTTCTTTCATCATTCAGCAATCTCCACATTTAGAATTTTCGATAGTCTCGTGACCTGTAATTACTTTTTTTGATGTATCTGTTTTTTTTTAAACTTAATACCCTTATTATAAAAAAGACTTTAATTATCTCCACAATTGTTTTATCTGTATCTCTTTTTAGATGTCTATTAGAAGTGGTAAAAGTTGACCTGAACCAAATCACCTGATTTAACCCGATTGAAATCCGACTTGACCTGACTTATTTTGACTAAAAAAGTCAATTACCCGTAACCCGAGAAACTCGAAACCGAAACAACCTGAAACCGAATAACCCGAAACCCGAATGACCCAAAACTCGAGTAATCCGAAACTCGAAAGACCCGAAACCCCAGCAACCCAAAACCTAGGTAACCCGATTAACCCGAACTCATGTTTCCAACAATTTATACACCTAATTATAATGTGTTTCCTACTAATTAATTATATATTATATTAACTATAAATATTATTAGGTGGATTATATCATTTGATATTTTTAAATAATTAAAATTTATATTATTCACATTTTGATTAATTATTTTAAGTATTATAGTAAAATATACAAATATAATTTTTTAGTCTGGTAAAAAATAAAAAATGTTACAATGGATTAACCCGAGACCTCATTGAATCAAACCCGAAAACTGAAGTAACCCGATCCGAAATAACCCGAAACTCAAAATATCCGAGACCCGATAAACTCGAGACCCGATGAACCTGAAACCCAATAAATCCAAACTCGAATGACCTGAGACCCAAAAAATCCGAAACCCGATGAACCCGAGTCTCGATAAACCCGAAACTCGAATAACCCAAAATCCAAATAACCTGACCTGAAACCGATCTAATCCTCTCATTTGTCACCTCTAATGTCTATCGTGTAGTTTAGTTAATAAATTTTAATCAAGACCCGAATTTAAAACTTTCAATTAAAACATGACTATAATAATAATAATAATAATAATAATTCTTAGAATTTTACTTTAATTATAATTAAATTTTTATAATTATAAAATTTTCTAAAATGGAAAAATGAAAGACAAGAAAGAGAAGAAATTCTTATAATTTTACTTTAATTATAATTAAATTTTTATAATTATAAAATTGTCTAAAATGGAAAAATGAAAGACAAGAAAGAGAAGAAAGTACTTTCAAATCTTTTTTTTGAAGAAAGAAAAAAAATCTCTCAAATTATCTTTTTTTTTTTTTTTGAAAAAAGAAAGAAATAGGAACTATTTCATTAAAAGGAAAAAAGACTACTCCTTAATCTCTTTTTTTATTTTTTTTTTCTTAAAATCAATTAAGTTAACTATCTGCTTTTCTAAATCTAAATTAAATATATATATGCAAACTTAGTTTAAACAAAATGTAAACAAAAATAAAATTTTCGACAATCGATAAATCCGCACATTATGCGAGTCTAATACTAGTCATATATAAAATATAAAAACGAAAGTATAGAGAATATTCACATGCTTACGTGACAGCCTTCGATACTGAGATTCTCAAAAGTTCAATTTTTGAATTTTTGAATTTAATAAAATCTCAACAATTATAATATTTCTTATTGTTATAATAGAATCAAAATTTTAATAATTGTAATCTGTTTTAATATTCTATTAAAGCCTTTCTTAGTATTTTAATAAAATTAGGAGTTTAATAATTGTAATCTTTTTTAATATTCTATTAAAGTTTTTTTTAGTATTTTAATAAAATTATGATTTTAATAATTATAGTCTTTTTTAGTATTCTTTTAAAATTAGAATTATAGTTTCAATATTAACATCATTCAGTTTTCTTTTTCATATTATAAAAGGATATTAACATTCTTTATTTGCATTATTAATTGTAGAATAATTATTGAAAGCGTTTTAAGGGCAGCAGTGCTTAATTCATACTCCCTATCTCTGTACTCCGTATCCACCCTTTTCCATTATTTCAATTAGCGTCCCAGTCCTCCCTTTTCCATAATCAAGTGTGAGGCTGCTGGCATCATCCATATTCCTTGCTTCAATCGAATTCGATTTCCAATCCCACCAGATATGATGTCTCTTGATGTTCTGATTAGATAGTATTGGTTTTTGTCTCATGTTATTATTTATTATTGCCTAAAAATAATTACAACATGATTTTAATTTACTCACCTTTTATTTAACATATATGTAGAACATGGACCGTATACTGATCAAATCTACTAATCAAATCTCTCAAAACAGACCAAAAAAATGTTTGCATTAGAGCATGCATTATTTGTCTTTGGAGATCAGTCATCACAAATAACAAAAACGATTTCCTGAGTATTGACATGATACTTGCTGATGAAAAGGTATCATTCGCACCTAAAACATATAATTTTGTAAGGACATCTATTGTACAAAATTTAATGTGTGATATACAAGAAATTACAATTCATGCAACCCTTAGAAAAGAAGATCCAAAGAATTTTCAGAATTTCTTTGTGGAGTTGAATGTTTATGTGTTCAGTGGTGAAGGTTGGCCAAGGAAGCAACAAGCAATGATCCATGAGGCCCCATTCCCCTCCTAGGCTAGGTAATCCAATTCTAATTCCTTTCTATTTATGTTTTTTATTATATATATAAAACATGTAAATAATTATAAATATGAAAGAATATTATTATAAATAAGAAAAATAAATTTTATATGTAAAATATAAGTAAAAATATATTTAATAATAATGATAATCATAAGATTAACTTATGCATTATAATGGCATTAAGGATTTAAAAATTATGATAACAATTGTATTACTTATAATAATAATAATAATAATTATTATTATTATTATAAGAAAAATAATATTTTCTGGAAAATATTAATATAAAATAGATGCTAATAATAATAATAATAATAACAAAACAATAACTTGTTAACCATAACCATAAAATGAATATATTAAATATAAAATAAAAATATTTACATAAAAATTATCATTTTTCAATTACTAATTAATAATTAATAATATAAAATACATGTTAATATTTTTTGAATAATAATAATAATAATAATAATTGTTATTATTATTATTATTATTCAAAAAAATATTAACATAAAATTCATATTATTATTATTACTATTACTACTAGTAGATATATTCTTGATGGTAACATATTTACAATTTTATTTTAATAGTAATTTTAATATTATAATTTTCTTTTGTATTTCATATTTTTAAATTTACATTTAATTTTTTAATTTTAGAAAAAAATTTCTTATATTATATTTAATATTAATTCTGATTCCGAATAGAAATAAATTGTAACAAAGGGAATCTATTTTTGATTTTGGAATAAACTAAATAGATTTTAAAATTAATTATTTTGTTGCCGATTTCACGTGATTCTGATTTCAATTTTGAACAAAGAACCAAACGGCCCCTTAAGGTGTAATTCATGTGAATTAAGTGTGGTAAGTAAATTGCTTTTATTTAAAAAAAAAATCATCTCAAACCACCTGTAATTTATCCGTAACTATTCTGTAATTTTGGATAGCCTAGTTAGTTGATGATTTGGTTACGAATTTAGGTTTAAAAAACTGTTATGAATTGTTTGAAATATAAAATGTCATCCAAAACTGTCAAACAAGTTCTGCTAATACCCCTGATTGCAACTTGCTGATGCTCAACTCCATCTTGTGATATTGTCGCTTGGGAATTGTAAGTTCTCTTGTTATGACAGATCAGTATCGTCTGGCAACTCCCTTCTCATGGATTCCTTAACTACAAAATAGATTCAAATCAAGAAGTCTTTTTTTCGACCTCTTGTGCACACTACTCGATTCTCACTCACACGAACATTTCACGGTAGCACCCCATTAATACCAAAATGGATTGAAGTTAATTCTCTTTTGGATCACATTAATTTTTGTAAGCTCATTATTAACTTTCAAAAGGTCACACCTTATGATAGAAAAGATTTTTTTTTTAAATCTTAAAGAAGGGTTGAAACTTATATTATAATTAGAGGAAGAAAAATTTATAAGAAGTTTAAGCACTCGACCTCTTCCTTAACATTATGTTAGTGAATCGGTTGTTCTAAGAAACTAATTCCATAGAAAAGATTATACTTCTAAGTGAAAAAAAAAAAAGAGAGAAAGAAAAAAGAAAAATTATTCTTCTAAGTAATTCACTTTGGTTTTTTTTTTCACGAAATAAGTTTAGTCTATCTTCTGTAAAAACTTACATTTTTTTTAATTTTAAAAAAGAAATACTATTCCACCTAATGAACCCACAAAAAAAAAAAAAACAGAGAGTCCTGCTACGAGAAAGGAGCCTACGGCCATAGAATTGGCCAGAGACGTAGTTTTCTGCCTATAAAAATAATAAATAAATAATTTTTTTAAATTAAATTTTAAAATTATTTATTATTACCTTAAATCTTATTTTTTTTAAAAAAAAATTCTGTCTGTAACCATTTTTAATGTCCTCCGAGAAGAAAATCTCAGGTGCCAGGCCTCTAGACTTGTCAAGTGCATTAACAAAATTAGAATTATTACCTACTTTCGGTTTGTTTTGCGGGACTCCGACGTCCGAAACGTTCTTTTTTTTTTTTTTTTTTGACGTTCGAAACGTCCTTATCAAGCGCATTAATTCCGGGCTCCATATGGAGTGTTTTTTCTCGTTACGTCTCTGAGCCACATGCTCATGTTTTTCTCTATCTCGTGGAATTTCGTTGTTATAAGTGTTCTTGATCGTGCTTTGATAAAAATTTAAATTAGTCTACTAGATTTTTTTTGTCTTAGACCATTTAATGTTTAATTTAATGAATTGATCTAATACATATTTAACATGATTGTATTTTTAAAAACTCAAATTCAAAACTTTTAGTTAAGTAGTGATAAACTTTTACTATCTACATCAACGCGCTTGATAGTTTAATCCACTAGATTTACCTCCCATCAAATTCACGTTTTTCTCATATATAATTTTGTTAACAACTTTTTATGGGGATCTCACCGTACGTTGCCACATATAATGAGATTAAATGAGGAGGTTGAATTTCTACCACCAATTTGTTGTTTAGTAATTTTCAAGGACACCTAGATTTCAAAAGTTGGAACTTTCAATCTCTTTAATTATTCTTTTTTTTTTAATCAGTTAGTTTAAATTTAAAAAAGTTCAAAAAAAAGACACCCAAATTGAAAATTTCATTAAAATTTTTAATTTGATTTAATTTTTTTATTTAATATAACAATATTATACTACATAATAAGTAAAATTTATTTAAAATAAAAATAATAAAATAAATTTATGTAATATAAAATTATAAATAAAGTATACTTACACAAAAGTATAAATAAAAATAATAAATACTAAAATTTAAATATTTATATGATAAGGAAATCTCATAACTCATGTTATAATCAATAAAAAAAAAAGATAACAAGAGCGACAAGTCATTACTCAACTGCTTTTACAACAAAAGACTACCCTTTACACTAGATTAAAAAATAACAAATAAAAGAACGTATCCTCTCATGTAAATTTTATCATGAACTAGCTCCATAATTGCTGATTGAATTATAATATTGTAAGATCATAAATAAATTTTTATTTATTAAAAAAAGTGAACTAAATTAAAAATCTTTATATATTTTTTTGATAGATTTTGAATCCGAGTAACACAACATTGGAAGCACGGTTGTAACCATTTGGGCTAAAGGGCTAACTCTTGGGTCGGTTTCTCATGTGTGAAACAACAGAGAAAGAAGAAGAGATGCTCCTCATGGCCTCATCGGTTTCGCGTACGCTTCTTAAGAGAATTTCAGAAAAAATAAGAGGTGCACGCGTTGTTGGCTTTCAAAGAGTGGCATGTTAACCACAAGACTAAATGCATTATTAAATGAATATTGCCAATACTTTTATATAACGAAAAACATTAGAGAAGTTAGGTTCCTGTAATGAAACCTTTATATCAATACAGAAGTTCCGTTCCAGACAGGTCACATCAACTGATCCTTTGATCATTTCAATCATTGCAAAAAAGATAAAAAAAACGAAAGCTAAAAAAAAAAAAGATAAAAAAAGATATTTTGTTTAAGATTTTAACTGACAGAAGTTTGAAAATAATGTAAATTTTATTTTTAGGGTTTGATTTTAATTGTGTAGACTATGATTAAATTTGTTTTATTTTATTTTGTAAAAAAAATTTGTTATAATTTAATTGTACCGATATAAAGATAAATTTTATTTTAAAAAAAGTGTTATTAATGTATAATTTAAAATAATTCTTTTATTACTAGTACAATATTTTATTTTCCCATTCCAACAATGAATTCAACAATTTAATAGTAATAATAGCAGTACGAGAGTGATGATGGAAAAAAAATTGGTTAAATTTTTTATTTTTTATTTATAGTATACGATATTACTAAAATTAACTTGTAACAATTATATAAAAAAAATATATAAAAAAACAAGATTTGTCTCTCCTTGCTGCAAAGATTTTCCACGTACTTGCATCAAAACCTATAATTTAAAACCACACAGGAAACGTGTTACCATATTTTTATCCATTTCTTTCTTTTTATAAATCCACTCTTTACATTAATTTTACATTTAAAACGTACTATTTTCAGTCAATTTTGCCACTTCATGTTCCACGTGACTTGCCATCTTGGATCATGTTTTTCCATGTCATCTCCAACTTTATCAACAAATGGTGATGTAGCCATTTTTTCTTTTTTCGTTCCTTTTTATTTTCCGAATTTTGAGAAAATTTTATTTTTTTTCTAAACAAATCTTAATTTTGGTTTTTAACAAAAAAAAGAAAAAAAAACTTAAAAAAAACAGCCCCCGCCGACCGCACTCCAGTCGCCTATCCCAAGCCACCAGCCGCGCCTCCTCCAACTTCGGCTCCGTTAACATCACCCAAAACCCTAACACCAACACCACAACCGTTCTATCCTTAATCAAAACCACCCCTCCGTACAACATCACAATCATATCCATCAATTCCCTTTTAGTCTCGTACAGGTTCGAGCAAGCTCAAATTTCCATTTTCCAGTCTGCGAGAAGAGAAGCATCCATCTTTGAATTTTGAATTAGGAAAATTCGGGTCGGGATCGGGTCAAGTGGGTCGGGTGCGATGTTGTACGGAAGGGAAAGAAATCCGAAGCGGGAGAGAGGGAGAGAGAGAGGGGCTTGATCTTTCAATCTTCAAATTCTTTTGTCTTAATACAAATTCTCGGAGTCTTGATGTTGTTCTGTACAGAGAGAGATGGAGAGCAGGCCATTTGAGATCACTGCTATTGGTTGACCTTAGAGATGTCAATCTTTTCATCAACCGGTGGTTGCCATCAACGGCGATCCCCGTCTACCCAGAAGCAGAAGAGCCACGTCCACAAGGACTGTGGTTTTTTTTTAAAAAAAATTTTAAATAAACTGAATTTCAGGTTTTTTTTAAATATTTTTCTGTTGTATGAAATAAAAAATATTTTCTCAAATTTTAAAAATAAAAAGAAACGAAAAAAATTATCACGTCTTTGTGGATGATGTGACAGATGATGTGGAAAACATGGTCTAAGCTCTAAAGTGGCAGCCCACGTGATGTGGCATGGCAAAATTGGCAACTAATTGATGGAAAAAAGTATTTTATAACTATAAAATAAATGTAAATAATAGATTTAGAAGAAAAAAAAGAATGTGAATAAAAAAATATTAAAATGTGGAGAGTAGAATTTTATTTTATATTTTTATTTTTTCATTTTATAAACTAAGTTTAACTATGTGTTTGTCTGTTCATCTGTCTGTAATAGTCCCCACAAACATGTCGCCTCCATGCAGAGACAACTAGATGATTGAAAACAAAGTAGATGATAAAGTTGCTAAAAGATAATAGGCCATTAAATTTTTGAACGCATGGAGACCTTTTTATTAATATAACGTAATTTTATATATAAGACCGACGTGAGGGTATTAAAGAAATCTGCACGAGGCAGGCAGGAGAAATAAATAACCAAAATAACTTACATTTAATTAAGTCACAAGAATCATAAAGTAATTGTATCTGAAATTTAATTAGACAAATCTCTCTAACAAGAGAATAAATCGAAACTAAACTAGACATACTTAACATTGAGATTTCAAGCAGATCTATCTCGTTCAGTTATAGTTGCATATAGCAGCACAAACTGCATCTCAAAAGATCCACGACAGAAATCTATTGAGTATACTTAACAATAATTTTTTACAGATGACTTACAGATAAACACCATAAAAACTAAATATAGTGGTTCCCCTGACACAAAACCAATAATCAAATGCACCTAAATAGTATAGGCCCCATAAAAAATAAACCAAAAGCAGCCATCCACGTCAAGTCCGACATTTGCAGTGGTAGCGGAGGAGGGCAACGACAGTTGGCAGTGGAGGGGGAGGGAACATGACGGCGGCAACAGATGCTGTGATGGTGGATGGCTGATACAGATCTCCAACCATTTTCAAGCAGAAAGTAGGTATGGAG